>OU342743.1:170771868-171094244 GCA_910589775.1 Avena eriantha | reverse complement strand
CCGGCCACCCCCCTTTGGTCCTCTCCTCTTCTCCTTTCCCTCATGGGCCCTTTCCCTCCGGAAATTAGCCCATTAAGCCTTTGACCTTTTAATTTATTTTCTCTTTATTAAATAATTATGAATAAATGATTAAATCAATATTTAACATTCATTCACATATCATTTAATCTCCGTGGCCATGGAACACCTTCCACCTCCACTCCGGACATCCTCCGAACTTACCGAAACCCTTCCAGTTTTCTCCCTTCTTTTCTTCGGTGATTCTACCGATCCTATAAACACTCTCTAAGCATCATTAAGCCCTTAAGCGTGATACCCTACGGTTCGGGAACACTCCAGACATGGTCGGGACACTCCCGTACCAATGATCAACAGAGGGACCTGGATGGCCATGTGACCCCTGTGCATTCCACGAAGATCTTTCGTCGTTTGAACCAGTGACAGTCGTGTCTTATTCCCTTTGTCATTCGATACTTGCATTGCCCGAGACCTGATCAATGACATCTTCATGTCGAGTTCAATCTCGTTACTGAACAATACTATTTGACTCGTTCCGACAAGTGATATCCCCGTGATCTAATCACACGCTGCGCAGCTATTGGATATAACTTCTCCGAGTGGGCCCTTGAGTATCTTCCCGTCACATGGACGGACAAATCCCGCTCTTGACATATATTGCCACTACGGTTTCCTCCGAATACCTGAACACACCTTTATAACCACCGTTTTACCATATGGCGTTTGATGCTATCTAAGCACTCTCGAGAGACAGTGATTGATATAGCCTCACAGTCTAAGGAATAGTCTACGAGGATCCTTTTCTAATCATCGTAACTTGAACTTCGTGACATGATCGAATCACGATGTTTAGGTTGTGTATTGGTTCATCATCTCATTCTTAGAATGAGATGACCTCATTTCCAACTAGCATAAATGCCACATGATCAGGAAACATGATCATCTGTTGACCAATGAACCAGTGACTAGAGTTTCACTAGGAACCCCTGGTTTGTTTATATATCACACGTGTATTGATGTTTCCACTCAACACAGTTATAGCATGATATAAAACTTAATCATAAACTATATGAAATATGATAATAGTCCTTACTACTATTTGTCTCTAGGGCATATTTCCAACAGTCTCCCACTTGCACTAGAGTACAAATACACTAGCTGCATTTGTTCTTAATTATTGGTACCATATAACCGGTACCTAGAACATGCTTGCTCATGGAAGAGGTCGAGTCTTGGTTCTATACTTTACAGTCCCAGATCCTTTGCAACTTACTAATGTCACTTTGATTGACATTAATATTCTATCATCACATGACAGCATCTGTCTGTATGCATCGTCGCTATGGTAGGAGAACGAGGCCTGATTCCAGGAGCCTACAGTGACTTTAGATCAACCTCGAGGGCTTTCTCATGGGCACTGTGCCCTGGGACACATCATTCTACGTTAAAAGAGCATTAGCCCCGCCATAACATTATACAACACTTTATATGGTACCCTTATCTATTATTATAAATGTATTCATCAAAACACTAGTGCACTATGTGCAACTTTCGATGTTTTGTTCACCTCGCTTCCTACTTGACTTTAATTGGTATCTATAAGAGTTTCCAACATATTCCCTTATAACATAACTCTTTATGCTTTAAGATATGTTATCCTTTATGGATTTGGAAAATATGTCCACAGTTCTCTGTTAGGTACTACGGACAAAACTCAGCTCAACGTTCTGTGATTCGAACTTGATCACTTTTAAACGTTCTTTCTTTGGATCACTTATTATGCTAAGTTATCATCATGGTTTACTAAGATAGAACCTATGTCTTAACATAGTGGATGATGATCATCCTATTCTTTCTTTCAACCATTGATGTCAAAACTTAACGCTATTCCTTAATTAACTTCTATTCTGAAACAGCTTTCAGAATCCCTTAAGGAATACTACATAATATCATAATACATCTATCATCAACTTCTACATCTTATAAATCATTATTTATAAGTATTTGCGCTTTCATCCTTAACTTACTTTAAGAATTACTCCTATAAGCTCCCACTCAAAATATGTTGCTAACATATTTGGGTATGAGTCAGTACTCTTACTCAAACAATGTTCCTTCATATTTGAATTTGAGTCTTATATTGCTCCCACTTAAAATTATGTCAATCACATATTGTTTAAGGAAGACTTACATAGCTCCCACTCAATTTTATGCAAATTGCATATCTCCTTTACTATTTTGAATAATTTCAAAATCTTTTTGATCAAATATCAAACTTGGAGATTTATTATGAGATACTAGTACTATTACTAGTTTTAAATCCACTTAGACATTTAGCACACATGAATCAAATTCATTTGAATTTGTCCAATACTTGACAAATTGTGCTTTTGTCATCCACCCCATTTTTCCTACTATGGCTTTGCAGTCATTTGGGAAAATTCCAAGTAACTCCTTTACTTGTGAGATTCAACAATGAATTGCTTTCTAATCTCAAGGGAATTTTGCTTCTAGGATTTCTCATAATTATAGTTTACCATTATTTCCTTTGTAGTTTGTAGGTATGTCACATTCCAAAAATCATGATAAGTGATTCACAAATGTTTCCATACAAGATATGGATTTACATTTTGAATCCTACTTCATATAGTGAAAAACAATAGTGGAGGGAAAAACACAATGATCAAAGTCATTGATTCTTTCCTTCTGTGAAGAGAATCGTTCAGGAATGCTGTCCGTTGCGCTTCTCAACACTCTGATGCAGGGTTTTGAATCCTCATCGTGTTTTACACTAACTTCCATTTGCTCCATATTTGAGAAATATCACTAGAAGTGAGCTTTCTCAAGAATGTACCAAAATCCAAGAAATACGAATCTTGCTTTCCTTTTGGTTTGAGCTATGAGTTTCGTATTCAAAGTTTCCAATGAATACTCTACAAGGACTTATTCGCTATTGTTTTGGTTATATCGAATAACTCCAAAAATTTCACGAATTCAAATGGTTCACCAATTCTAATTGAGTGCTAACTATTTCTAAACTAATGGTCTCTACATATACTCTACAATGATTTGTTTGGTGCCTTTTATTCAACCCCTTTTTGATATCTAATATCACATTGTGATGCTTTGTATTTTGACATTTCAAAACACTTTGCATTCCACAATGTATTTTATGCCATTCGTATAAATTTGAACTTCATTACTATTGATCAAATCATAGTAATTAGATTCTCTTTTATACTTATACCCTCTATTGATGGAACACTTTGATCAAATCAAATAGTTTCATATTTATGTTTCCTTTAGTAAACTACTTTACACATTTAAACAATCATTTAATGATAATTACCATTTTCCATTAAAACCCAATACATCGAATATGTATTTACTTTTAACAATTCTTTAAACACTTTGTATTCAAGTAAAACATGGTGTTCAAGTTATTTTGCCGAACTTAGGCATGATTTATATGTGAAAAGAAATCGAATGACTTTCACATATTATCACATAACTTTGAATTTAAACAATGGTTTCATTCATTAATGAAATATCATTAAGTTGGGTATTTTAAACAAGGCATTTTAATGTTTTACAAATGTTCATTCATTATCAATTAATTTTAAACAATAAGGATAATTCACACATAATCAAACAAGATATGAACACGAATAGAAATCATTCATAAAAGTGGAACAACTGTTTGTTACAAACTTATATGAATAACCGTCTCACGAAGTGTGAGACACACTAAAGAAGTTCAAATCTCTCGATTACAATAATCATCCTAAAACACAAACTAAATGATAAAAGTTGAGGGAGAGTGTCGTCGGCCATCATCATCATGCTCGCCATCAACACGCAACGTCACCTCCTCTCCAGCAAGCACCTCTATGCAGAAGGACATGTTTTCAGTAAAACAGAACAAGTATCAGATATACTTAACACTGCAAAGTGTTTGCAAGATTATAACATTTATAAAACTGTATATCAAATATATACCTTTGTCGTCAATGAGCTGAGCGACATCTGGTTCAACCAATACATTCCTGAGATGTGTCATGAGCCGGTGGAACTCCATTTCCGTGTCGCCCCTCATTACGCAAGTCCTGACTTGTGCTTGGTAGCTTGGTGGCAGCGACCGTAGCACAACAGCATTTGCCAAATAGCCTGAAATCCAGACATCTAGGAAGTATGTTGGCCTCATGTACACATCATGTATGTGCTGTAAGTGGTTGTCCAGTGATGAGTTATCCTCCATCTTAATGTGGAGGAAGTCTCCCATCAACTCATGCTCCCAGATGCGTGTTTCCTCCACGAAATGTGTCCTAAGCTGTAGCATCACCGAACGAGGGTTGACATCACCCACGAAAGGCCACAGCTCGTCCACCATTCCGAAACGCATCACAACTAAAATATAGGAGGCCATCTCACGACGGAGATAGCGGTATTTCCGCTCCTCTGGGGTCTCAAGGTCTGTGGACGGATCCAGATCCATCCCGTCGAGTATGTAGTCGACCATGTCGTTCTTGCTAAGGAGAACATGGAGACTGGCAACCCAGGTGGAGAAGTTCGATCCATCTAATCTAAGCTTCTCTCCTTCTAACCATTTAGTTGTCAATACGAAAGAACCCATCTACATTTATAATTGCAAAAGGAATTTAGACTAAGTTTATAATTAAATGAGTTAGTAATAACTCCACTCAAAAACACCTATCTCCAGTGAGGGTTCCTAGTGATAACACGACCCCTATCAGCCACATCTCCCCCGATCGTCACGGCCATCAATGTGGGTTCAAAGGTGGACGCTAAACGTCGGTCACATCATTCATGCGACGCGTGCTCGATCTTTCGACCATCCGCGTTCCGAGGCCACGCTTCTCTAGCATGCTAGGCTCGCCAACTCAACCTTAGTGTATTCGCTGTGCAACATGGCTTACACCCACTGTATGTGAATGTAGATATGTCTGACACCCAGTCCTGTCACCCTGGATCGCCTCATACCGAAGAACTTTCTTGGTGGTGCACACTAAGGGGGAACACAATCGTTGGTTATTTTAACAGGGATCTTCTTATTAGGCTACCGTCGAGTATCTAATACTAGCACACAATAAGACATACAAACAATAACATTGAATGTAAATGCTATGTGATATTGGGACCTTCACGTTGTGATCTCCATCCGTCGTTACCGGGTTCCGGCGCCGTAGACACTAGGGTACCAGTGTCATTCCGGCGTGGTAGTTCGTCACCTTCGTGACTATCTACTACTATGCAACAAAAGGTAATTACTTTACCTTTGCCACAACCATATCACAAAGCAACGCCCCCCTGCAAAACAAAGTTAGACGCTTCTACTTTATCTTTGCATGTTTTACGTGGATGAATGGGCTTTCATACGAGAACCATTCTTACCTACGAACTTTCAGCACAACGTTGATCAAGTAGTTGTCTATACTACACCCCTTTCGGGGCCCTCCGTTGCAAATGGTATACCAACTAATGCGAGAGAGACAGACACCCCCCTAAGCCACTTTATATGGTACAAGCCGTATGTCAAGCGTGGACCAGTGTTGCGAATGAACGCGTAAAGTTGGTTGGGGGCCGCTTCATCAAGCATTGCTGCGGTATACACAAGTACACGTGGGAGGGTATAAACTAAAAGATCAACACCCACACGCTACATCTCGTGTGTTCTACCCGTACTAGCATTACTACGCATAGATCTAGCTCTGATACCACTGAAGGGGTTCCGTGCATAAAAACAATAAATTTTACTCTACGCCCCTGAACCGCTGAAGCTGCCAGGACCTATCTATTAGTAATACAGTAACGGCAGGGGCTTTTCGCGAACTTACCCTTTAAGACCGAAAAGCGTTGTCAACGCTCAGGAGAGCGTGGTTGATGTAGACGAGCCGAAGCCGACCTCAAGGTCGTGATGAAGTCCTTGCGCTCCTTCTGGCTCCAACGACTTGACTGCCTCAAGTGTGACACCTCGTGGGAGTTACACACGTCCGGTGCCTGACGATGACTCCCCCTTCCCCGGTCCAGCAGTAGTTGCGGAAGTAGAGCTCCCGGATCCGAATCCCGCAGCGCGACGGTGCTCCACGGTGAAGATGTATCTCTCTCACGCAGTCCAGACTTGGGACCACGGTCACGAGAGAGAGAGAGAGAGAGAGAGAGAGAGAGAGAGAGAGAGAGAGAGAGAGAGGGGGGGGGGGGGGAGAGAGAAAATATCAATTGGAGGTCCTCCCAAAAGTGGGGAGACCTTTATTGATTATTGGGTGTATTTTCTAGGCCAATATACCCCACTATATATAGGGGGAGGGGAGGTACTACCTCCCCTCAAGTCCCGGGGTGGGACTAAAGGAGAGGAGGGGTGGGGAGGCCGCCGGCCACCCCTAGTGGGCCCCGCGGGGGGGGGGGCAAGGCCCAGCCAGCCACCCCCCTTTGGTCCTCTCCCCTTCTCCATTCCCTCATGGGCCCTTTCCCTCCGGAAATTGGCCCATTAAGCCTTTTGACCTTTTAATTTATTTTATCTTTATTAAATAATTATGAATAAATGATTAAATCAATATTTAACATTCATTCACATATCATTTAATCTCTGTGGCCATGGAACACCTTCCACCTCCACTCCGGACATCCTCCGGACTTACCGAAACCCTTCCGATTTTCTCCCTTCTTTTCTTCGGTGATTCTACGGATCCTATAAACACTCTCTAAGCATCATCAAGCCCTTAAGCGTGATACCCTATGGTTCGGGAACACTCCAGACATGGTCGGGACACTCCCGCACCAATGATCAACAGAGGGACCTGGATGGCCATGTGACCCCTGTGCATTCCACGAAGATCTTTCGTCGTTTGAACCAGTGACAGTCGTGTCTTATTCCCTTTGTCATTTGATACTTGCATTGCCCGAGACCTGATCAATGACATCTTCATTTTGAGTTCAATCTCGTTACTGAACAATGCTATTTGACTCGTTTCGACAAGTGATATCCCCGTGATCTAATCACACGCTGCGCAGCTATTGGATATAACTTCTCCGAGTGGGCCCTTGAGTATCTTCCCGTCACATGGACAGACAAATCCCGCTCTTGACATTTATTGCCTCTACGGTTTCCTCCAAATACCTGAACACACCTTTATAACCACCGTTTTACCAGATGGTGTTTGATGCTATCTAAGCACTCTCGGGAAACAATGATTGATATAGCCTCACGGTCTAAGGAATAGTCTACGAGGATCCTTTTCTAATCATCGTAACTTGAACTTCGTGACATGATCAAATCACGATGTTTAGGTTGGGTATTGGTTCATCATCTCATTCACAGAATGAGATGACCTCATTTCCAACTGTCATAAATGCCACATGATCAGGAAACATGACCATCTGTTGACCAATGAACTAGTGACTAGAGTTTCACCGGGAACCCCTGGTTTGTTTATATATCACATGTGTATTGATGTTTCCACTCAACACAGTTATAGCATGATATAAAACTTAATCATAAACTATATGAAATATGATAATAGTCCTTACTACTATTTGTCTCTAGGGCATATTTCCAACAGTGTGATCTTTTTACTAACAACAACCAATGTCATTGCATGTGTGCTCTTTTTACTAACAACAACCAGAG
The DNA here is from genome assembly GCA_910589775.1 of Avena eriantha. Classification (NCBI taxonomy): domain Eukaryota; kingdom Viridiplantae; phylum Streptophyta; class Magnoliopsida; order Poales; family Poaceae; genus Avena; species Avena eriantha. Next base: position 171,086,581 of record OU342743.1, on the reverse strand, counting down.
TCATTGCATGTGTGTTCTCTTCAGAGACCACACATGGATCCACCAGTGTCATTGCATGTGTGTTATTTTTACTAACAACAACTGGAGTCATTGCATGTGTGTTCTTTTCACATACCACATATGGATAAACCAGTGTCATTGAAATGTGTGTTCTCTTTAGAGACCACACATGGATCCACTAGTGTCATTGCATGTGTGTTCTTTTTACAAACAACAACTGGAGTCATTGGATGTGTGTTCTTTTCACATACCACATATGGATCCACCAGTGTCATTGAAATGTGTGTTCTCTTCAGAGACCGCACATGGATCCACCAGTCTCACTGCATGTGTGTTCTTTTTACTAACAACAACTAGAGTCATTGGATGTGTGTTCTTTTCACATACCACATATGGATTCACTAGTGTCATTGAAATGTGTGATCTCTTCAGAGACCACACATGGGTCCACCAGTGTCATTGAATGTGTGTTCTTTTTGCTAACAACAACTGGAGTCATTTCATATGTGTTCTTTTCACATACCACATATGGATCCACCAGTGTCATTGAAATGTGTGTTCTCATCATAGACCACACATGGATCCACCAGTGCCATTGCATGTGTGTTCTTTTTACTAACAACAACTTGAGTCACTGCATGTGTGTTCTTTTCTCATACCACATATGGATCCACCAGTGTCATTGAAATGTGAGTTCTCTTTAGACACCACACATGGATCCACCAGTGTCATTGCATGTGTGTTCTATTTACTAACAACAACTGGAGTCATTTCATGACTATTCTTTTCACATACCACATATGGGTCCACTAGTGCCATTGAAATGTGTGTTATTTTTAGAGACCACACATGTATCCACCAGTGTCATTGCATGTGTGATCTTTTTACTAACAACAACCAGTGTCATTGCATGTGTGCTCTTTTTACTAACAACAACTAGAGTCATTGCATGTGTGTTCTCTTCAGAGACCACACATGGATCCACCAGTGTCATTGCATGTGTATTCTTTTTACTAACAACTACTGGTGTCATTGCATGTGTGTTCTTTTCACATACCACATATGGATCCACCAGTGTCATTAAAATGTGTGTTCTATTCAGAGACCACACATGGATCCACCAATGTCATTGCATGTGTCTTATTTTTACTAACAACAACTGGAGTCATTGCATGTGTGTTATTTCACATACCACATATGGACCCACCAGTGTCATTAAAATGTGTGTTCTCTTCAGAGACCACACATGGATCCACTAGTGTCATTGCATGTGTGTTCGTTTTACTAACAACAACTAGAGTCATTACATGTGTGTTCTTTTCACATACCACATATGGATCCACTAGTGTCATTGAAATGTGTGTTCTCTTCAGAGACCACACATGGATCCACTAGTGTCATTGAATGTGTGTTCTTTTTACTAACAACAACTGGAGTCATTTCATGTGTGTTCTTTTCACATACCACATATGGATCCACCAGTGTCATTGAAATATTTGTTCTCATCATAGACCACACATGGATCCACCAGTGTCATTGCATGTGTGTTCTTTTTACTAACAACAACTGGAGTCATTGCATGTGTGTTCTTTTCACAGACCACATATGGATCCACCAGTGTCATTGAAATGTGTGTTCTCTTCAGAGACCACACGTGGGTCCACCGGTGCCATTGCATGTGTGTTCTTTTTACTAACAACAACTTGAGTCACTGCATGTGTGTTCTTTTCTCATACCACATATGGATCCACCAGTGTCATTGAAATGTGAGTTCTCTTTAGACACCACACATGGATCCACCAGTGTCATTGCATGTGTGTTCTATTTACTAACAACAACTGGAGTCATTTCATGACTATTCTTTTCACATACCACATATGGGTCCACTAGTGCCATTGAAATGTGTGTTATTTTTAGAGACCACACATGTATCCACCAGTGTCATTGCATGTGTGATCTTTTTACTAACAACAACCAGTGTCATTGCATGTGTGCTCTTTTTACTAACAACAACCAGAGTCATTGCATGTGTGTTCTCTTCAGAGACCACACATGGATCCACCAGTGTCATTGCATGTGTATTCTTTTTACTAACAACTACTGGTGTCATTGCATGTGTGTTCTTTTCACATACCACATATGGATCCACCAGTGTCATTAAAATGTGTGTTCTATTCAGAGACCACACATGGATCCACCAATGTCATTGCATGTGTCTTATTTTTACTAACAACAACTGGAGTCATTGCATGTGTGTTATTTCACATACCACATATGGACCCACCAGTGTCATTAAAATGTGTGTTCTCTTCAGAGACCACACATGGATCCACTAGTGTCATTGCATGTGTGTTCGTTTTACTAACAACAACTAGAGTCATTACATGTGTGTTCTTTTCACATACCACATATGGATCCACTAGTGTCATTGAAATGTGTGTTCTCTTCAGAGACCACACATGGATCCACTAGTGTCATTGAATGTGTGTTCTTTTTACTAACAACAACTGGAGTCATTTCATGTGTGTTCTTTTCACATACCACATATGGATCCACCAGTGTCATTGAAATATTTGTTCTCATCATAGACCACACATGGATCCACCAGTGTCATTGCATGTGTGTTCTTTTTACTAACAACAACTGGAGTCATTGCATGTGTGTTCTTTTCACAGACCACATATGGATCCACCAGTGTCATTGAAATGTGTGTTCTCTTCAGAGACCACACGTGGATCCACCAGTGTCATTGCATGTGTGTTCTTTTTACTAACAACAACTGGAGTCATTTCATGACAATTCTTTTCACATACCACATATGGATCCACCAGTGTTATTGAAATGTGTGTTCTTCTCATTAATGATACGTCCATTTTGCATCACTATTCGATATCTTAATTCACTTTTATTCATTGATATATTTCATATTAAGGGATGATACTTATGTTATTTCATCTGTTTTTGCATGATTGATGAATTTTGGAGCATGGACCGCTGCAGTCAGGATTCTGATGGAAAAGGTGTTGTTTGGATGCAAAATTCGCGAAGATCAGAAAACCCAAGAAAATACATGGAAAATCCTATTTTCCAGTAGACGAAGAAAGCCAGAAGGGGAACCGGAGATGGGCCACTGGGGGCCCACACCACCCCCTAGCATGGGCTAGCCTAGGCCACGCCACCAGGTGGTGTGGCCGCCCTGGTCCACCTCCAGCTCTCCCCTCTAGCGTATATTATCCTCCCGAAACCCTAAGACTCGGAGAGCGACCAAAGAAAGATTCCGCTGCCTCTACGGGGCGGAAAACACCGAGAGAGAAAGATCTCTCCTGCAGATAGAATTTTGCCAGGGGAATTCCTTCCCAGAGAGGGGAGATCGTCTCCATCAACGCCACCATCAAGCTGGACTTCATCGGGATCATCATCATCATCATCACCACCACCATCATCATCAGCAGCACCATCATCACCATCTCCATACCGCTATAACAATTGGGTTAAATCTAGCATAGTTCTTAGGGGAAACTTCCTCGGTGTTGATTACTCTTGTAGTTGATGTTATTGAGTGGAACCATTGAATTATTGTTTATGTTCAGATTGTTATGCATCATTATTCCATATATGATCATGATCCATATGATGTCTTGTGAGTAGTTCGTTTTGTTCTTGAGGACATGGGAGAAGTCATGTTGTTAGTAGTAGAATTCTGTTGAGAAAGATTCAATAGTTTGATATTTAAGTTGTGGTGTACTTCTTCTATTGGTGTCATGTGAACGTCGACTACATGACACTTCACCTATATGGGCCTAGGGGAATGCATTATGTATTTGGCTACTAATCGTACCCCCGCTAGGAAACCATTGCACAAGGGATGTAAGGGTCTTAGAGTTTAAATTTGTGGTTAGGTTTCTACCTTAATTACTTTCTTGTACTTATGGATGTTTGCAAGGGGTATAATCACAAGTATGTATTAGTCCTAGGAAGGTCGGTACATTAGCACAGGTTCACCCACACAACACTTAGCAAGCTAAAGAAGATTAATCAACTATATGAAGCGAAAGCACTTGATAGTTTTCCCTTGTGTCCTCGAGAACGTTTGCTCATCTTAAGTAATACAACCGGCTTGTCCTTTGTTGAATAAAGGATTGGGCCACTTGCTGCATTTATTATTGTCTTTTATTTCCTCATACTTTATTTACTTGCATTATCAGAAACCCCTAAAAATATTTTTGCTAAGTATTTGCAGAGAATTCCTGTTGGGTTCGATACTCTTACTTATCGAAAATACTGCGATACACCCCCTATACTTATGGGTCATCGAGACTATTTTCTGGCGCCGTTGCCGGGGAGTGAAGCGCTATTGGAGAGTGGAACTGGTAAAGGAAACTTCTACTATGAGTATTGTTTACTTCTATTAGTTGCTTTATTTTCATTATGGATAATTCGCTGAGTTTCTTATTTCGTAATGCTACTACCACTGCTAAGGTAGTAGATGAACCACCACCTGCTGAGAATGATACTTTTAAAATACCTACAAGAATTATTGATCGTGTTATGGATAAGTATTATGTTGGGGATAGAACTGTCCATCCCGGTGATCATTTGCTCTTTATACACGAATTATGCGGGTTGTTCAAGTGTGCAGGTATTACTACAGATCAATTCAAGAAGAAGTTATTCTCATTATCACTGAAAGGAAGAGCTGAGGAATGGTATATGCTGCTGAAGAACAGTCAAGCTCTTGAATGGGAGGAAATAGTACCTCTCTTTTATTCAAAGTTTTATCCTCCTAGTGAGATTCATAAATATTGGAATCAAATGTACAACTTTTGGCCTCTTGATGGAGAGAGTACAGCTCAAGCTTGGGGGAGATTGAAGTTACTAATGCTCAAATGTCCCATTCATGAGCTCCCCAATAATATTATTATCAATAACTTTTATGCAAGGATTTCTCTTCACGATAAGGATTTATTGGATGCTTCTTGTGCTGGATCATTCACTCACATCAAAGAAGAAGCTAAATGGGACCTTCTGGACCGTATTCAAGATAATGCTAAAGCTTGGGAGAATGACAAAGGAAGAAAGTCAGTTATAAATTATGATTATGAATGCATTGAATCTTTTATTGGAACTGATGAATTTCAAAATATTAGTAATGCCTATGGTCTTGATTTAGAACTTATTACAAATTGTTTTTAGGCTTTTGCTTCTTATATTGAAATTCCAAAAAAGGGATGGAGCAAATACCATGCACCTTATAAAGATATTGTTGATTGTGTTCCTATTGGGAGTATTGAGTTTTACACTATTGATCACATCTTACCTGAACCTTATATTGAGAAAATACCCTTCCCGGATAAGGTAAAGGATCATCCTATGATAACTAGTGTAATCACTAAAAGTGCAAAGAGAACTGTAAAACCTGATGAACAAATAAACATAGAACCAGTTGTAGCAATTGTGAAAGACCTTGTCACTAAAAGTATAGAAGATGGACACATAGTTTTTTGTGAGGATGCTTCTAATATTGTCTCACATCCTAATAAATCTAAAAAGGCTAGTGTCCCTGTGCTTTCTGTTAGAATTGGTGATCCTTGCTATTATGGTTTATGTGATATTGGTGCAAGTTTAAGTGCTATTCCTTACGAGCTTTATAAAGAAATTATGCATGAAATCAGTCCCTGCGAATTGGAAGAGATTGATGTGGTTATTCACCTAGCTAATAGAGAGACCATCTCTCCAATTGGTATTGTGCAGGATGTAGAAGTTCTTTGTGGTAAGATTAAATATCCTGCTGATTTTCTAGTACTTGGTTCAGCTGCTAGTAAAACTTATCCCATCATTTTTGGTAGACCTTTTTTGAGTACTTGTGGAGATATTATAGATTGCAAGAGGGAGAAAATCTTGACTAAGTTTGATGGGGAATCTTATGAGTTTAAATTTTCGAAATTTACTAAAGAACCTTGTGAAAATGAAACCCATAATGAGGATTTTCGAGTTGAACAACTTGCATCTTTTTCTCTTGCTCCTAACAATGCTTTGCAGCAATTTATGGAAGACCAAAAAAGTGAGATCTTCATGGAAGAAAGGAATGAGATTGACAAGATTCTCCGTCGTCAACCTAAGATGCTTAAGCATAACTTGCCTATAGAAGACTTGGGTACCACGTTGCTACCTAAAAAGGATCCGGTCTTTGATCTAAAACCTCTCCCTAACGATCTTAAATATGCTTACATTGATGATAAAAAGATATATCATATTATTCTTAGCTCTGAACTTTCAGGGAAGGAAGAGGAACGATTATTGGAGGTTTTGAAGAAACATCGAGGGGCTATGAGCTATACTCTGGATGATTTAAAAGGGATTTCTCCTACTATATGTCATCATGCTACCAATATAGAGCCAGATGCAAAGCCAGCAGTAGATGTCTAAAACCTAAGATGAAGGAAGTGGTAAGAAATGAGGTATTGAAACTCCTTGATGCCGGTATTATTTACCCTATTGCTGATAGTGAACGGGTTAGTCCTGTTCATTGTGTTCCTAAAAAAGGAGGAATTACCGTCGTTCCTAATGATAATGATGAGCTTATTCCCCAAAGAATAGTAGTGGGCTATAGGATGTGCATTGATTTCATGAAAGTTAACAAAGTTACTAAGAAAGATCATTACCCACTTCCTTTTATTGATCAAATGTTAGAAAGGTTGTCTAAAAAGACCCATTTTTGTTTTCTTGATGGATATTCTGGTTTCTCTCAAATTGCTGTTAAACAACAAGATCAAGAAAAAACTACTTTTGCATGCTCTTACGGAACCTATGCTTATAGACATATACCTTTTGGTTTATGTAATGCTCCCGCTACTTTTCAAAGATGCATGTCTGCTATATTTCATGGTTTTTGTGAGGAAATTGTGGAAGTGTTCATGGATGATTTCTCCGTCTATGGAACTTATTTTGATAATTTTCTGCACAACCTTGATAAATTTTCCAGAGGTGTGAATAAACTAATCTTGTTCTTAATTGGGAGAAATGCCACTTCATGGTTAAAGAAGGTATTGTACTTGGACATAAGGTTTCTGAAGGAGGCATAGAAGTTGATAGAGCTAAAGTTGAGGGAATTGAGAAAATGCCATGTCCAAGAGACATCAAAGGTATTCGTAGTATCCTTGGTCACGCTGGTTTCTATAGAAGGTTTATTAAAGATTTCTATAAGATATCAAAACCCCTCAGTAATCTTCTTCAAAAAGATGTACCCTTTGTTTTTGATGATGATTGTAAGGAAGAATTTGAAACTCTTAAAAAGGCTTTAACTATAGCTCCTATCGTTCAACCACCTGATTGGAGTTTACCCTTTGAAATAATGTGTGATGCTAGTGATTTTGTTGTAGGTGTTTTCCTTGGGCAACAAACTGATAAAAAGTTAAATGTTATCCATTATGCTAGTAAGACTCTTGATGCTACTCAAAGGAACTATTCTACTACTGAAAAAGAATTCATGGCCATCGTCTTTGCTTGTGACAAGTTTAGACCTTATATTATCGACTCAAAAGTTACCATTCATACTGATCATGCTGCTATTAAGTACCTTATGACAAAGAAAGATTCTAAGCCTAGGCTTATTAGATGGGTGCTACTCTTACATGAGTTTGACCTACATATTGTAGATAGGAAAGGTGCTGAAAATCTTGTAGCTGATAATTTATCCCGATTGGAAAACATCTCTTTTGATCCTATGAATGTTAATGATAGTTTCCAAAATGAACAGTTGGCTGTAGTAGAGGTAAGCTCACGAGGGAGCCTGGTATGCTAATTATGCTAACTTTATTGTCTCCAAGTATTTGCCTCCAACTTTCACAGCTCAGCAAAGAAGGAAGTTCTTTTACTATTTGAGACATTATTTTTGGGATGACCCACATTTATATAAAGAAGGAGTGGATGGTATTATGCGAAGATGTGTTCCAGAATACGAACAAAAGGAGATATTGCGGAAATGTCATGGTAGTGCCTATGGAGGACATCATGCGGGAGATAGAACTACGCAAAAGGTGCTACAATCAGATTTCTACTGGCCTACCCTTTTTAAAGATGCAAGAAAATTCGTTTTATCTTGTGATGAGTGTTAGCGTGTTGGTAATATTTCTAGACGCAATGAAATGCCTATGAATTACTCTCTAGTTATTGAACCCTTTGATTACTGGGGATTTGACTTTATGGGTCCTTTTCCTCCCTCGAAAGGTTATACTCATATTCTTGTTGTCGTTGATTATGTTACTAAATGGGTAGAAGCCATACCTACGAAGAGTGCTAGCGGGGAGACCTCCCTAAAAATGCTTAAGGATGTTATCTTTTCTAGGTTTGGATTGCCTAGGTATCTCATGACTGATGGAGGTTCTCATTTCATTCATGGTAGTTTTAGAAAGACCCTTGCTAAATACGATGTTAATCATAGAATTGCTTCAGCTTATCACCCCCAAACTAGTGGGCAAGTAGAGTTATCAAATAGAGAAATTAAATACATCTTGCAAAAGACTGTTAATAGATCTAGAAAAAACTGGGCTAAAAAGTTGAATGATGCTTTATGGGCTTATAGGACTGCCTATAAAAACCCTATGGGATGTCTCCTTATAAAATGGTTTATGGGAAAGCTTGTCACCTACCTTTAGAATTAGAACACAAAGCTTATTGGGCAGTTAAAGAACTTAATAGAGATTGTAAGCTTGCTGGTGAAAAAAGATTATTTGACTTAAGTTCTTTGGATGAATGGAGGAGTGAAGCTTATGAGAATTCTAGACTCTTTAAGGAAAAAGTTAAAAGATGGAATGACAAGTGAATACTTAAGAGAGAATTCCATGTTGGTGAGAAAGTTCTATTGTATAGGTCTCGTCTCAGATTTTTTGCAGGAAAACTACTGTCAAAATGGGAAGGACCCTTCATTATTAAAGAAGTGTACCGCTCAGCAGAAATAAAGATTTCTTCTTTAAAAGATAACACTACACAAGTGGTAAATGGACTGCGACTCAAGCACTACATTGTTGGGGATTCTTATAATGAAGATGTTGATGCTTTTCAAGTTATAACTCCAGAAAAATTTATCAAAAACCAAATTCAAAGATCTATAGAGTCCGTTTTTGAATAGGTAATAGTTCTGGTAAGAAAAGTTCCGCGAAAGATTTGGCTAGTTATATTTTTGCAGTTTTTATCCAACAAGGAAAGCTACGAAGCGAAAGAGGGATGGAAACGGAGCCAGCATGGCTCACACCACCGTATGGCGCGGGCCCACCCCTGGCCGCGCCACCAGGTGGTGTGGCCACCTCGGACTCCGTCTCCAACCCGTTTTCTCCCAATACCTTCCTTTTGTTGTGAAACTTCGTAATATATAATCCCCCGGATCCCCCGAGGTTCGTATATCATGTTCTCGTCGTGTTTTCATTTCGATCTATTTCTGCCAGGAACTATTCTTGAAAGTTAGAAGCACAATGGTGTCCGCCAAGGATAAAGGAAAGGAGCCTATGGAGGAAGATCCCAAGACACCAGGCAGGAGAAGGAGATCAAGAGTGAAGGTGAAGAGGAGACAAAGCAAGGCCAACATCCTCACACCGACACTACCATTGCAAGCATTGGAGTGTTGGCAAGATCTGTCAGGGTCAGGAGGACTGCACGGATGTCAACTGGAGGGAAAACCCTGCGTCACTGTTTGGCTCCACGGTCACTTCCTCCACGCACCAAGAATCTTTTCCATCAGCATCAACACCATAATATGCCCAAGGATAAATTACCCTCCAATTGGGATTTGCCTCATTCTATCCATGCAGGGAAAGAAGACTTCAAGGAGGAAGAGTGGGAAAAAGAATCACAAGAGCTGGGATCCACAATTTGACATGATCATGCACCACATCGAGCACAACTCGGAGTTGATTCGTACTCTCACCTTCGAGATTGACGACTTGGGGAAACTGGTCAAAGAGCTCATCGATAGAATACCACCACCACCGAAGGAGTAATTCGTCATCAGGTTTGGCATCCCCTTGGTTTGTTCCAAGCTTGGGGGAGTGTCGCGGTATCACATCACTATCTTCTATATTTTTACAATTTTTAGTAGAGTCATATCATGAATAGAGAAGTTATCATATAGGATGGTTTGCATTATGGAAGTGTCCCCTCTCTCGTTAGATATGTATCCCTTGGTGTGAGTTGCCGTTATGGATTATTAATGAGAAGTTCTATCATTTACTCTTTTGCATATCTTATATTAGTTTTCAATTCGTGGTTATATGATTGATCTTGTCGTTAGTATTGGTATCACTCTGGGATCATTGAGTTAATTTAGTTGGTTTTGGCAAACCTGGCTTGGTCAGTAGGAACACTATTTTTGAGAGTTGAATGAAAAAGATAAAAGTACTCTTAAAGAAATATAATTGCATCATCTTTCTTGATTTGCTCATAAGTTTAGTATTATCTTGTTAAGATCTTTTGTGCTTCCAAGGAATATTGCATGTTTGTTTATATCGCTTGTATGTTTGTTTGTTTCCTTCAACTCTTATACTTGCTACCCAGCCTTGCTAGCCAAAAACCTGTACTGAGAGGAAATTCTTCCCGTGCATCCATTCCTTAAACCAAAACCTTTGCCATTTGTGTCCACCATACCTACCTATTAGCATTATTGTTATTCCAAGTAAATTCATGTTTTTATCTACCTTCCAAATTAAACTTGTTATGTGAAAATTAGTGATTAAATCTCTCACGAACTTGATGGCACACTTTACTTTCTTGCAGTTAATAAACTTGAACCATTGTGCCCATCTATGTTGCGTATATGCTTGCACTTTGTAAGTTGTGGATTAGCAGAACCATGGTGTCATGGGGAACGCTTTCAATATTGCACTGGTACTTTGTACCTAGTTGATATCATGTTATTTTGTCTATGGATGTCGTCGGTGTGAAATGAAAGGGGAGCTTGTAAGTCCATGGAGTTATGTATGTGTGTTAGAGAAACGCCTGGGCCGCTGGTTTAATCCATGTTGTCATGGTGGAAACCTGCAGCGTAACCATAATGAGCATCTATGAAGCATTCTTCTTATAAAAAAGAGATAGAGATTGAGAAAAAGAGAAAAAGAAAAAAAGAGATGAGAAAAGAGGAAAGAGAGAAAAAAAAGCACCATATTCCCATGGTAAATAAGAAGATTGCTAAGATGCTTGTTGTGTGCTTGCCTTATCATTTTGATATGGGGATTCTTCCGTATCATCGGGCAAGGGGTTCCCCGTTAGCGGTTCTCCATGATACACATGTGCTTACTATGACAAGAGCTTACCGGTGACTAAACTTGAGTAGCATGAGGAGCGGCCCTCGTATTCAAGGGACTTGAGATTTTCAACTTACAACTTGTCAAGCATATCCTCATATTTGATCACTTTAACCTTAATCACCTAAAGATGCCTATGATAGGGGCAATGAGAGCTGAAATCTAATAAGTATCATAATTTTTGGGAGCTCTTTATGAAACTTGAAATCCCTGCTTCCCTCTGCGAAGGGCCTTTCTTTTACTTTTTAGTTGAGTCAGTAAACCTATTCCCTTCTATCTCAGCAAGTATTTTGAGTTGTTGTGTTTCATTCATTCATATGATGATTTATTCAATCATGTTTCTTATGTTCCTTGTTTTGCACATTGCTCTTATCTTGGTGTTTACTACTTTGAAAGCTATCATTGAAAATCAGTTATTTGTGAACTCCAGCAAATTGTCAACTATTCTTCGACCAAGAGCTAAGTTTTCCATTTCCAATTATGATTCACTTTATGTATCTTTATTGTGTTTCCTTTACTTATTGCAAGTTAAGTTATATAATAGTGAGTTGTCTTCTATTATGATCTATGTATTGATGAGAGTGATTCTTCTTGTATGTATACTTTTGTCGACTCTTCACTCCATAAACCTGAGGCCATGTTTATTGAGCTCAGTTTCATCTTGGGGACAAGCGAAGTGTAAGCTTGGGGGGAGTTGATTCGTCCATTTTGCATCACTATTCTATATCATAATTCACTATTATTCATTGATATATTTCATATTAAGGGATGATACTTATGTTATTTCATCTGTTTTTGCATGGTTGATGACTTTTGGAGCATGGACCGATGCAGTCAGTATTCTGATGGAAAAGGTGCTATTTGGAGGCGAAATTTGTGAAGATTAGAAAATCCAGGAAAACACATGGAAAATCCTATTTTTTCAGAAGACGAAGAAAGCCAGAAGGGGAAGCGAAGATGGGCCACAGGGGGCCCACACCACCCCATGGCGCGGGCCAGCCTAGGCCACGCCACCAGGCGGTGTGGCCGCCCTGGTCCACCTCCAGCTCTCCCCTCTGGCGTATATTATCCTCCCGAAACCCTAAGACTCGAAGAGCGACCACAGAAATATTCCGCCACCTCTACGGAGCGAAAACACCGAGAGAGAAAGATCTCTCCGACAGACAGAATTTTGTCGGGGGAATTCCTTCCCGGAGAGGGGAGATCTTTGCCATCAACGCCACCATCAAGCTAGACTTCATCGGGATCATCATCATCATCATCACCACCATCATCATCAGCAGCACCATCATCACCATCTCCATACCGCTGTAACAATTGGGTTGATTACTCTTGTAGTTGATGCTATTGAGTGGAACCATTGAATTATTGTTTATGTTCAGATTTTTATACATCATTATTCCATCTCTGATCATGATCCATATGATGTCTTGTGAGTAGTTCGTTTTGTTCTTGAGGACATGGGAGAAGTCATGTTGTTAGTAGTGGAATTGTGTTGAGAAAGATTCAATAGTTTGATATTTAAATGTGGTGTACTTCTTCTAGTGGTGTCATGTGAACGTCGACTACATGACATTTCACCTATATGGGCCTAGGGGAATGCATTGTGTATTTGTCTACTAATCATAGGGGTTGTCGGAGTGATAGAAACCTGAACCCCCGTTAGGAAACCATTGCACAAGGGACGTAAGGGTCTTAGAGTTTAAAGCTATGGTTAGGTTTCTACCTTAATTACTTTCTTGTACTTACGGATATTTGCAAGGGGTATAATCACAAGTATGTATTAGTCCTAGGAAGGTTGGTACATTAGCACAGGTTCACCCACATAACACTTAGCAAGCTAAAAAATATTAATCAACTATATGAAGCGAAAGCACTTGACAGTCTTCCCATGTGTCCTCGAGAACGTTTGGTCATCTTAAGTAATACAATCGGCTTGTCCTTTGCTGAATAAAGGATTGGGCCACTTGTTGCATTTATTCTTATTGTCTTTTATTTACTCGTACTTTATTTACTTGCATTATAAAAAACCCCTAAAAATCCATTTGCTAAGTATTTGCAGAGAATTCCTGATCCATACCACTAGCCAGCACCTTCTGCTCCTCGTTGGGTTCGACACTCTTACTTATCAAAAATACTGCGATACACCCCCTATACTTGTGGGTCATCAATTAACCACAGCTAGAGTCATTGCATCTTTGTTCTCTTCAGAGACCACACATGGATCCACCAGTGTCATTACATGTGTGTTCTTTTTACTAACAACAACTGGAGTCATTTCATGGCTATTCTTTTCACATACCACATATGGATCCAGCAGTGTCATTGAAATGTGTGTTCTCTTCAGAGACCACACATGGATCCACTAGTGTCATTGCATGTGTGCTCTTTTTACTAACAACAACCAGAGTCATTGCATGTGTGTTCTTTTCACATACCACATATGGATCCACTAGTGTCATTGCATGTGTGTTCTTCTCATTAACCATAGCTAGAGTCATTGCATGTGTGTTCTCCTCAGAGACCACATATGGATCCACCATTGTCATAGAAATGTGTATTATTTTCAACTATAGCTGTTGGCCACAAACAATCGGGACGCAGAGCTAACCAGCAACCGCTCTCGGCTTCTAGAAGACTTGATCCCCGATTGTTAGGCATTGTTGGATCGGGGTGCGTGGACGATAAGGATGTCCTTCGCGATGGCGATCCGCGAGAAGTCTGTTCTACGAATTGATTGGTAGTGGCAATGATACTGGGCCTACGTCCTTGCCCTTATCCCCTTAACCTCGGGGCCGAAGCTCAGATCGTGTTCCTTCATCACCATGGAGAGGGAGATGCCCAAACTCAGCTTGCACGAGGCTCAGATGTTCACCCACTACGATATACTCGCGTCGTCGTTCACGAGGCTTCTGGCTGGCTTCGAGCTTAGCTACGCTAGGGTTCCTCTCGCACCGCTCTTGCGCGACAACGCATTGGCGAGGCAGATCGAGGACCATTGCCACCAGCTGTCGGAGCGGAAGAGGGCAATAGCACGGTACTCGCGCATGAGCGCGTACTGGCCAAAGTTGTTCAATAAGAAGCAGGCTGTGTTGATTGAGCTGTGTGGAACCCACCGGCGGGAGATTCACCCGGATCTGTGCAACCCCGAAGGGAGGCAGCGCTTCTGGGCAGTGCCTGGGCATACGACCTCCACAGTTATCGATGCAGCGCACCGTGAAGAATCCATGAGGAGGAGGAACGCTGCCGGGAACGTCGGCATCGATTCTAACGCAGAGGAGGCTGGCGGCAACGCGGACAACATCGTCAATGATGGAGACTGTGGGAGCGTCATAGTCGATTAGGGCCACTTAGGCATAAATTAAATCTATGTACGGTATCTTAATGCCCTCTTTGGATCTGGGCCACTTGAGTCATGGTCGATTATCGTCATCATCTATATATGTTGGTCGTGTTTTAGTTGTCTTTGTCTTTGAAACTAGTCGATTGAAACTCGTCTGATCCTGAAAATAAAGTTCGCATGTTCCTGGCATATCTGATGGGACAATACGCTAACTCTACTCCCAGCACTTGATGGCACAGGCATAATTTGGAGTGCGCTAGAGGAAAAGGGATCGAGCGTGTTGTAATAGTGTACTACTCCTGTCCAGATATAACTGACTTAGTTTTTTTAGATATTTAATAAATGTGTCTATACCCAAAACATGTCTAGATACATGTTTTAGGTTTCTCTGTCTTTCAAACTAATCAAAAGTCGTCAAATTCTGAACAAACAAAATCATTGCGTTCACATCTGATGGGACTATACGCTGACTCTGCTACTTGATGGCACAACCATAATTCTGGAGTGCTCTAGAGGAGATGGGAATGCAAGGGAGATGAGAACTAGTAGCCGCGCCCAAACGCAGGTAAAAAATTTATGTAATAATATTTAAAAAATTGTAATCTGGTCCACATGACGCCATCACAGACACGTTGCACGCGCCAGATATAAATAAATACGACACGACTAGTTTAGTTTCAATGATATAATTCAACATACGACGTTACTGTGCCCGCATATTTCTGATCCTCTTATTAGTTTGCTAGCCCATACTGCATTAAGCATCAGTTGATGAGGATAAGAAAAATGATAAAATGGCAAATAAAACAATTTTTAAGCTTACCTTTTGATGACCCACAACTATAGGGGGTGTATCGTAATATTTTCGAGGGAAGTGAAACCCAATTTATTGATTCGACACAAGGGGAGCCAAAGAATATTTATAAGCCTTAACAACTGAGTTGTCAATTCAGCTGCACCTGGAAACAATCTTGCTCACAGCAGTTTATCAGTAGCAACAGTTTTGAAGTAGGAATAGTAAAGTAGCAGCAGTAGTAAAGTAAAGACAGTAGTAACAATAGCAGTAAACAGTAGGATTCGAGTGCGGTAGGCATAGGGATGGATGGACGGGCGTTGCATGGACAAGACAATTCACATAGCAATCAGAACATAGGGAAATTGCAGATAAATAAGATAAAGCATCCAAGTACTAGATAATCCTAGCCATGTATTCCATATATAGTCATACGTGCTCGCAATGAGAACTTGCACAACATATTTTGTCCTGCCAGCCCGTTTGCAGCGGGGCCTCAAGGGAACTACTGGCAATTAAGGTGCTCCTTTTAATAGAGCACCGGAGCAAAGCACTAACACTCCGTAAACACATGTGATCCTCACATCAAAGCCATTCCCTCCGGTTATCCCGATTTCTGTCACTTCGGGGCCATTGGTTCCGGACAACAACGTGTGTATACAACTTGTAGGTAAGACCATAAACAATACTATCATAATGAATCAATAACATGTTTAGATCTAAAATCATGGCACTCGGGCCCTAGTGACAAGCATTAAGCATAACAAGTCGCAACAAAGTCATAAAGCACTAATAAAAGATACTAGGCACCATGCCCTAACAATTTGATGCCATTACATGAACGATCTCATCCAATCCCTACCATCCCCATAGCCTACATCAGGGGATTACTCACTCATAGATGGGGGAAACATGGATGGTCGATGGAGAAGCGATGGTGGAGATGATGGCGATGATCTCCTCCAATTCCCCGTCCCGGCAGGGTGCCAGAACAGAGTTTCTGGTGCTGTTTCGTGGAATCTGGTGGTGGCGGCGGAGCGGAACTCCTTCTGGAAAAACGTCGACCCCCCCCCCTGAGTTTTTAGGTCAGAAGGCTTCTTATAGGCGAAAAGGGAGACCGAGGGGGTGTCTGGGGCGGCTAGACCACCCCTGGCGCGGCCTGGGCTTACCTGCGCGGCTAGGTGGTGTGGCTTGGGCCCAGCCCTCCTCCGTCTCGTATTCTGGCTCCGGGATTCTTCTGGTGAAATAGGATTTTTGGCATATTTTCCGGGATTTTCCTGATAGTTGATTTTCTGCACAAAAACTAGACACCAAGGCAATTCTGCTGAAAACAGCGTCAATCCATGTTAGTTGCATCCAAATCACACAAGTTTAGAGGAGAAACAATAGCAAAAGTGTTCGTGAAAGTAGATACGTTTTGGACGTATCACCTTTCATCCGGAGAATCGTACAAAGATGAAATTGGTAGGGATTTATTATTTCTCCTACAGTTAGCCGAAAGATCCTTAAGAACATCCTCAATCACCCATGCAACTTCTTCATATTCTAATACACCTCCATTATTTGCCCTTTCCTCCCCGTTCCGCTTACCCCTTTGTTTCTTTTCACATCCTTTTCTCGCCGGCACCTCCACTTCTTCATAAATTGGCTACTTACCTATGTTTTCCTCCGAGTGCTCATCACCGTCATCGTGTTGCTCTTCCTCCAGTTCTAGCTGAGAAGCCTCATTTTCTGCCACCGGGTGTGAACAGGGACAATATCATGTGTAACCGGGTTTTTACACAACCTCTTGATATGGCCGAATCCGCCACAATGTTTGCATTTCCTTTTCTTAGCTCCCAGCACTGAACCTTTATCGGTGGAGGCTTCGATCCTTAGCTTTCTAGGCCTCCCAGGTGGCCTCCTAAGAACTGGTGGTTGAAGTTTGAACCCTGGATCCACAATCTCCCAATTATTTTCATCGGCCATAGGTGGTACGTTTTCTGCATAAGTTGCAGCAAACTTGTCCATGGAGAAATAGTTGTCGACATAGTTCTCTAGTTCAGCTCCGCTACCTCTAAGCTTTAAGATGAAGTAAATTGCATGGTGACATGGCAGACTAGTAATCTGCTACTGCCTGCATGAACAAGTCTTGTTTCCAATGTCTACAGTGTACCTTCGTTCACTTCCACGCTTGTATTCTGCAAAAACCTCAGCCAATGTTCTGGAACTTCTGACCATCCTCATCTTTATCATTCTCATTGCCCTGGTTCTTGCATTCAGTAACATAACCACCTTTGGAACTATTTTGTTTGGCTTAAAAAAATTATTGCACAAATTCTTTGCCTTAAATCTATCTTCACCATTATGCACTGTCTTATTGCATCCAACAAAATAACAATTCCAAGTGTCTTCATGCCCGAAATCTTATCATTGAAACTCTCTGCCAAATTATTGCAAACAAAATCTACCTTGCTTAACTCACCAAACTTGCATCTGGCCCATAGCTCGGTGTGATGTTCTTCAAGGTATTTTTCACCTTTGGCACTACATACATGTTCTGCAAGTAAGTAGAATGCGTGCTTGGGGTGTATGTGTATGCTGATTGCCACAAGTCCTCTTCAAAGTTATTTGCTTTGAACTTCTTCGTGAAGTTAGTAGCGAGCTGCCACATGCATTGCCTATGCTCAACCCCAGGAAACACATCATCAACAGCATTCTCAAGACCCTCGCATGCACCAGTGTGTATCACCAAGCCTTCAGAGTGACCAATTACTTCCCGTAGTCTCTGCATGAACCATGTCCAGCTTTCATTTGATTTACCCTCAAGAACAGCATAAGCTACGGGTAGAAGCCAATTATGCGCGTCCAAAGCACAAGCAGAAGCAACATGTCCCCTGAACTTCAATGTTAAAAAAAGTTGTGCCTATTGCCAAGTATGGCCTGTAGCCATCTAGGAACCCCTTCCAGCATGCCTTCAGGCAGACAAAACATCTCCTGAAGCATATCTTATCTGCCTGCTTGTACCTGACCCCCCTCAAGACCTTTTCTCTTCCTATCACAACCTCGTAATCGATGTCAACAACACTACCAGGTGATGTTTTCTCTACCTGAGCTTTGAAACTATACAACATATGAAAACTGTCATTCCACTTGCCTTGAATGAAGTCTAGAGCCATATCCTTCCCATCAAAGACTCTGTGGTAAGGAATCAGAATGTTAAACTTTTTGCTAATCTTTGCTCTGAGTTCAGCACGTCCAATGTTATGATCCTGCCTCACCCAGTCAAGTATAGTAGCAGCAATCCACTTGGTAGTCGCCGGTCTAATTTTATCACTTAAAGAAGTATTAGGGCAATTGTGTTTCTTCATGTTTACTTTGATCTACATTCGATAAGAATCCAAATAATTCAAAGCTAGTTATCAGCAGCATAAATATGCGAAAGACTGAAACTAAATGTAGCTATTGCAACATGAAATGGGTGTCCACCCCGCATTGGAGATGCATGTAATCTCCATTTACACACATTACTTTCCCTACAGTGCACCCTAAGTCTCTTTAGGACGCTCTTTTCAATGATAAATTCGAACCCAACTCTGATTGCATAGGTTGCAACTGCATATCTGCAGTCCTCCACATTATCAAAGACAGTCCCCTCATCAATTGTAGGATTGTCCCTGTCAAAGTGTATCATTGGTCGGTCCTCGTCTTTGTTGTCGTATCTACATCCCATTTCCACATCTTCGCATTCCTCTTCCTCGCCAGTCCCATAGTTAGGTTCAAAGTTCGAGTCAACCAAATATTCCCTACTCTCCATCCTATCAGGGTCAGCAACCACGTCTGGATATGCTTTCTCATCATCATCCACACCGCCACACATTTCAGTGCCTTCATGCTCGCTTGACAAAGCAGCATGCTCAAGGACAAGCTGTACAAACGTCCTCGGTTACCAACCCATATCCTTGCCATCACCACAGGACTAGAAACGCTAATTGGGGTATGCAGAAAAGGAATCACAATTCTTACCCTTCAATGTGGACGCATGGCACCTTCTCCTGGCTTCATACCTCCAAAGCTCTACACCCCGCTTCCTCTTCCCCTGTTCCTTTGTCCTCTGTGCTCTCCAGACTTGAAGGAGATTCCGTGCTCTCCAGCCGCAGAGGACCCATCTCCGTGTTCTCAAGCCTCGCAAGATCCATCTCCGAGCAGGATCCGGATCACCAGTGTTGTTGGGCCCCTAACCCAACGGCCGACTCTCGGTTTTCATTTCCAGACGCGCCTGGGCGGTGGACAAAGGCAAGGAGACAGGGCAGGGAGGGGAGGGGAGGGGACATGAGGGGATGGCAGGGAGGGGAGGGCGGGAGGACGACAGCCCAAGGGGATGACGAGAGCGGTGCACGACTGAGCGGAGTGGCAGCGGCAGGAGCAGAGGAGCGGATCATAGCGGAGCTGGTTGCGACAAAGCATGCAAAATTGCACAATAATGTGTTGGTGGGCGCCACCAGCCCTCGAACCTGGGATTCGCGCCCTCGAAGGTGGACGAGGCGGGCCTGCCAGTCAGAAAACATGCCACCTGTCAGTGCACTATGCACGGTAGCACTTCATGGAATTTTTTAGAAGGTCTCACATGTCAGTCTGTTTGATCAAAACTTGCATGCAGTGCATGGCTGGTTCACACGCTAGTTCTGGAAAAAAAACCCGTTGATCCAAACTTGAAGTGGAAGTTCCGCTTCTTCTCCCTCGTCTCCTCGCAGTGGCAGTTCCGGTTCGTCTCCCTCGTCTGTTCTCCTCTTCTTCTTCTCCTTGCAGTGGTAGTTCTTCTTTCTTCCTCGATCAAAACATTCCCGCACGTAAGCCATGGCCAGTAACCAGATGAAGAGGAACTGGTCCGATCTCCTGGCCGACCCACTTCGCAAGATCGCCGACTACTTGCTGGAGAAAGAGGAGTACATCAACACCTATGCTACTTGTCGGGAAGTCTGCACCGATTGGCGCCGCACTTTAAAGGTCCCCGAATTCCATCTGAACAACTGGATCATGATAGATCACACACTTCCAGACGTAGGCGACTTCACCTTCCTCAACCTCGCCACTGGTCGTTGCTTCAGGACAAATCTAATGGACGTCCATCGTAGGTTCACATTCACGTACAATATTTATTGGTATTTTCCATTGTAAATATCTTAGTGCTAACTGATGCCCTCTTCTTCCAAAAGATTCTACTTCGTCGGTGTTTCTCGTGGCGTCATCGTGCTTGCTTAGAGGGTGGAGTCGTACTAGATTCGGCTTCTGAACCCAATCACTTATAAGTCTAACACTGAGTTCCAAGCACACATACCATCTGATCTTCTGCAATATGTCGTCATGGTGAAGTCCCTTACGATGGTGTTCGTTTGCACTGATTATCCAGATCATATTGCATGGGCCGATGAGAGCACCCCAACGGGGCAAATCAATGAATCATTTGGAGAAGGATTGTATTCACCACCTCCTGATACGCTTCTAGACTGCATGACGGCATTTCGAGGGGAAGTATATGCATTACTTGAGAATGGAGACATCTTGTGGAGCAACATCCAGTTAGAGCAGCGCGCGAGCACTGTCACGATGGCCAAAATAATTTCAGCCCCAGTGTTTGAACAGGTACGCAGAACTTACAAATTTTACCTTGTGGAGTCAGATGGTGATCTGCTTCTTGTGTTAAACGGGGATTTCGCCAAAGGGCAACCGGTGTTGTTCCGGGTGGACACGGAGAACCGCTCTCTCGAGGCCGTCAGTGACATTGGAAGTCGTGCCCTCTTTGTTGATTACAATCGGTATATCTCCATTAACACCAGGTTACACCCCACAGTCAAACCCGGTTGCATATACTACAGGAATTATATCAGACTACGATCATGAGGTTCAAGCCTGGGAAGAGTAACCAACAATGGTAATGCATAGCTTAAATCTGGAACATACACCGAGGTCTTACCCTCTGGACGAGATACTGGTAGCACATTGCAGACGGAGAGAGTTCTCTGAATATGTGTTGCAGCACGCGGGAGCCGCCGCCGACGAAATATATAGGGGAGAATGAATCCTATATTCATCCTAGGTTATTTGCTAGCATTTTCAGGTCTATTTTTCGAAGTAGGAAATTGTACTGTATTTATATTATTTCGATCAGCAGTATGCGTATTACCTTTCAGAAAAAATTGTAATGTATTTAATTTTAGTACTTTCAAAATTCAAAGTATTTATTTTTAGTAGCTTCTTTCAGAATTCTATGTGTTCGACATGGGCATCAGCTCAGCACCGGAATTCAGGTTCAACATGGAAAATTGCACAATAATGTGTTGGTGGGCGGCACCATCCCTTGAACCTGGGATGCGCGTCGTCGAAGGTGGAGGAGGCGGGCCCACCAGTCAGAAAACATGCCATGTCTGCATCCCCTGTTTCTGATGCCCTTTAAAAAAGAAAACACGCCACGTCGTCATCCCCTATTTCTGATGGTGTTGCTGCAATCAACGGTACATGGTGGCATAGAAATAATATCGTATAAACATAAGGGCATAATCGTCAACATTTCTAAAATGAAACCCGGTCTCTTACCTGTCCTGGTACATTGCCCAATGCGGTGGATAGGCACGACCGATCTTTTTAATACGTTCGCTCTCTTATGCTGAGAAGGGAAATGAAGATTGAGCGGTTAATGCACCGAGTGTCGAATTAGTACCCACTAAGGAAATGGGAGATGGTTATTTTCACGCGTTCCCATAGTCCAAACCTACTGTTAGTCTTTCACTCCCCTTCTCCGAAAAACCACAGTTCACCTTGCGCAGCTCCTCTGTGTCGCACCAACTACTGTAACATGGCCCCGCCTAAGCAGCCGCTGCCGCAACAGCCGCCGAAACTGGGGGTATTTAGCCCCTCTAAGGCAGGCCATGAAGCTCTACTTCAAGGCCGGTCTCCCATTGCCCTGCTAGGCGAATGATTTCCCCGAATGTGCCGAATCGGCCGCGGCGGCGATGGCGGCGTCGTCGGCGCCAGATGCGGCAAGCAAGGCCAAGAGAGCGAGGTGGAGAAATCGCGTGGCGGCATTACGGCATGCTCTAGGCAGTGGGAACAAGGTACGTATCAAATCGTTCACGAGAGCATGCCGTCGAGGGTACACACCCTCGAACAGGGCAGCGCCAAGGTCTAGGAACTCTCTCGTCCACGCTTCGGCGCGGACTACCTTACGGCAGTGGGGGAGGCTGGGAACACGCTGTCTGCGGCAAAGATGCTCCATCCTACGCACAGGCCATACCATGGCAGCGACCAAGCGTCTACACTCAGCATGCTGGATTGTTCGACAGCCGGAGCCGGCGACGGGAATCAGCTCAGCCCCAGAATTCAGGTTTGAGTTCACACGGACCTACGATCCCGAGAAGGAGATGCCGAATTTCAGTTTCAAAGAAATCGTTGCGGCGGCGTGGATGGTCCAACTGAACCGGGACTGGCGCATGCAAATCGCTTGTGCATGAACGATGCAGATTTCTTGTAGTTTGGCAGGAAGGCAATAGATCAGTTTGGGTTAAATGATCAAAGAACTTATGTCCTCTGAAGGCAATTGGCCAGCCAACTTTTCTGGTGGAGATCTGTAGTTTCTTTAGTGTAGAATAGTTAAGTTCAGGCTGAAGAATGGCTTTTGTAGATGAAATGCTGACGAATTGTTCTATAAACTAGTAGGAAGTTTAGCCCACTTTTGTGCAGGTATAAGACCTTTTGTATGGAAGTACTACTGTTGTAAGAAAATAGTATCAAGTATCTATTTCCTTCAATTACTAGTCGTGGTTAAATCCAGTTAACTGGCATTTTTTTATCCCAACTACAGATTTTGCGTCTGCTGTCTGTGTTGTAAACCATTGTTCTTTTGTCTTGTGTTTTTTGCAAAATGGTCCTGTAGTTCAACGTGTTACAAATGTAGCTACCTTGTACTTGAAGAGGAGATGGACTATATTTTCCTAGCATCCACAGAATTGACATTGCTCATTGCCAGACCACCCTCTTTTCATGAGGTTGTTCTTGGTTATTCACAGAAATTATAAAGCACGGTGTTCAACTACATTGATTCAAACTATTACACACACACTACATCAACTTCATTACCCACACATACTACATCGATTCAAACTATTACACACACATACTACTTCAAACTATTACACACACGTATTACATCGATTCAAACTATTACACATTTTTAGTCGATGTTAACTTCCAGCTACGCTCTCCATACTACAAATTCATTAGCCACACACACCACGGAAATTCACTAGAGCTATGTCTTCACTCGAGGGAAATTAGAACCACTAGCTCGTCCAAACCCGGTTCCCCCACCGAAACTGTGTGCGCCGTCGTGAAACGGTGGTGGTCCTGTGCCATCGATCCTTCCAAGCCAACACTGCGGGCGACTAGGACGCTTTTTGGTAGCCTCTTTGGGGCCCTGAATGCCATGTACCGATTCGAGAACCTCCTCCAGGTGGATGATGACCGAGTGCTTCCAGCAAAGTTGTCGCCCTGCCCTGCTTGGAATCTGCACCTCATACATCTTAGGAACGGCGTCAGGATCTTTCAGCCACACCTTTACCTCGATGACCCATCTGTCGCTCGGTGGCACGATTTCCACCAGCTCGCCGCCAAGGCTACTGACGACCTGCTTGAGGGCCTCCGGCTCCCAAGCATCCAATGGGAGGCCGTCAAAGACGAGTTTGGAGAAGAAATGAAGCTGCCCCAAGCGATCGTCCCACCCACAGGCACGATGCCAATGCATGAAGCTCATTTTCTCCCCGCAGCACTCGAAAGAATGGGAAGAATGCAGAATGCGCTCGATGTCTGAGATGTGCTCGAACCGGACGAAAAAATCGAATGGCGGTGCGCATACCTCAATCTTGACCTCATTCTGTCTGATCTTAAAACAAGACCTGAAAGCCGACATCAACTATGTCAGCGACACGGTGGGACGGACGCCCAGCACAGCCATGAGAGCGTGGTCGTCGAACTGGTGTGACATGGCTACCATGCATGGGGTGCGCGGCAGCACGCAGCTTCCCGAGGCCGGTCGCAGGCCTGGATCGCCCGACGGGACATGCTCCGCCATGCGAGAAGGACTAGCCAGAGGCGAGATATTAGTCTGGGGACGTGAAGCTCCGATACGGCAGACGATGCGACGGCGACGGCTGCGAGCTTCGATTAGAGGCGTGGGAGGTTGACCAGACATGGCAGGGATGCAAATTAGAGCAAGTGCGAGCTCTGATCTGAGACGAGCAGCTGGAGCTGAGCAAATGTTATGGGGAGGGGAGCAAGGGAGAAGATCAAAGCAGAGCAAAGAAATAGATCTGGTCCACTCAGGGATCTGGTCCACGCAGGGGTAAGCTAGTCCACGACCGCAAAAGATAACGGGGAATACTGACAGGGTGGTCCAAGAAGAGTTGACCTAACGGCGGTATTTGAGTTCAACCATTTTTCGTCTGGTTCAAACGACCGTTTGGCAGTTAGATTTGTATTCACCCCCGTTTGGCCCTTCTAGACAATTGGCGATTCTACTACGGCCCCTCCACGCGATTGATGACAACTCGGGTACCGCGGTGCACTCACCCGGGAAGTTTGGTACTGCAAACGAACAATCCCCATCACACGACGATGGCAGCGGAGATCCCGCTGCTCCTGGGTCTCATGAAGATAGGGTGGCTCCAAGTACATCTCATAGATCATGTAGTCAGCAACTTTGTTCTCGCTAAGGATATCATGAAGGCGCATGACCCATGCAGAAAAGTTGGACCCATCTAACTTGAGCTTTTCTCCTTTTAACCAATTATCAATAGGGAAAGTAATCTCGGGGAGAACCATTTTCTACATTTATAATTGCAAACGGAATTTAGACTAAGTTTATAATTAAATGATTTAATAATAACTCCACTCAGAAACACCTATCCCCTGAAGGGTTCTAGTGATAACATGACCCCTTTTCCCCACATCTCCCCCGATCATCACGGCCATCAATGTGGGTTCAAGGGTGGATGCTAAACGCTGGTCACAGCATTCATGCGACTCGTGCTCGATCTTTCGACCATCCATGCTCTGAGGCCACGTCTCTATAATGTACTAGGCTCGCCAACTCAACCTTAGTGTATTTGCTGTGCAACATTGCTTACACCCACTATATGCGAACGTAGATATGTCTGACACCCGATCATCACGGCCTGCCTCATACCGAAGAACTTTCTTGATGGTGCACACTAAGGGGGAACACAATCATTGGTAATTAAACCAGGGATCATCTTATTAGGCTACCGTCAAGTGTCTAATACTAGCACACAATAAGATATACAAACAATAACATTGAATGTAAATGCAATGTCATATGGTCCTTCACGTCATGATCTCCATCCGTTGTCACCGGATTCCAGCGCCAGGGTTCCGGCACCGTAGACACCAGGGTACCGGTGTCTTTCTGTCGTGGTAGTCCGTCACCTCCGTGACTATCTACTACTACGTAACATAAGGTAATCACTTTACCTTTGCCACAATCATACCACAAAGCAACGCCCCCTGCAAAACAAAGTTAGACACCTCTATTTTATCTTTGCAGGTTTTACGTGGCTGAATGGGCTTTCGCACAAGAACCATTCTTACCTACGAACTTTCAGCACAACGCTGATCAAGTAGTTGTTTATACTACACCCCTTTTGGGGCCCTTCGTTGCAAATGGCATACCAACTAATGCGAGAGATACAAACACACCCCAAAGCCACTTTATAGGTACAAGCCGTATGTCAAGCGTGGACCAGTCTCGCGAATGAACGCATAAAGTCAGTTGGGGGCGCTTCATCAAGCATTACTGCGGTATACACAAGTACATGTGGGAGGGTAACAACTAAAATATCAACACCCACATGCTACATCTCGTGTGTTCTACCCGTATTAGCAATACTACGCATAGATCTAGATTTGATAAAACTGTAGGGGTTCCGCGTATGAAAAGAATAAATTTTTACCCTACGCCCCTGAACCCTGATGTTGCCAGGACCTATCTATTAGTAATGTAGTAACGGGAGGGGATTTTTGCAAACTTACCCTTGAAGACCGAAAAGCGTTGCCAATGCTCAGGAGAGTGTGGTTGATGTAGACGAGCTGAAGCCGACCTCAAGGTCGTGATGAAGTCCTTGCGCTCATGTGGCTCCAAAAAATTGAGTGCCTCAAGTGTGACACCTCGCGGGGAGTTACACACATCCGGTGCCTAACAATGACTCCCGCTTCCCTGATCCAGCAGCAGTTGCGGAAGCAGAGCTCCTGGATCCGAATTCCGCAGCGCGACGGCGCTCCGCGGTGAAGATGTCTCTCATTCACGCAGTATGAACTTGGGACCACGGTCACGAGAGAGAGAGAGAGAGAGAGTATCAATTGGAGGTCTCCCCAAAATTGAGGAAACCTTTATTGAATATTGTGTGTATTTGTCTGGCCAAATACCCCCACTATATATAGGGGGAGGGGATGTACTAACTCCCTCAAAGTCCCGGGTTGGGACTAAAGGAGAGGAGAGGAGGAGGGGTGGTGCCGCCGGCCACCCCCATGGGCCCCGCACGGGGCTAGCCCACTAGGGCGCCGGCCACCCCCTTTGGCCCTTCTCCCTCTTGCCTTTCCCTAATAGGCCCTCTTCCCTCCGGAATGGGCCCATTAAGCCTTTGACCATTTAAATTGATTTTTCTCTTTATTAAAGAATTATGAATAAATGATTAAATCAATATTTAACATTCATTCACATATTATTCAACCTCCGTGGTTAAGGAACACCTTCCACTTCCACT
This sequence comes from Avena eriantha, assembly GCA_910589775.1. NCBI lineage: Eukaryota > Viridiplantae > Streptophyta > Magnoliopsida > Poales > Poaceae > Avena > Avena eriantha. The sequence continues at coordinate 171,059,344 of OU342743.1, read as the reverse complement.
CCGGACATCCTCCGTACTTATGAAACCCTTTCGGTTTTCTCTCTACTATTCTTTGGCGATTCTACCGATCATATAAACACTCTCTAAGCATCATCAAACCCTTAAGAGTGATACCCTATGGTCGGGAACACTCCAGACATGGTTGGGACACTCCCGGACCAATGATCGACAGAGGGACCTGGATGGCCATGTGACCCATGTGCGTTCCATGAAGATCTTTCATCGTTTGAACTGGGAAGGTCGTGTCTTATTCCCTTTGTCTCTCGATACTTGCATTGCCCGAGATCTGATCAATGACATCACGATGTCATATTCAATCTCGTTACTAAACAATGCTACTTGACTTGTTCCGACAAGTGATATCCCTGTGATCAAATCATATGTTGTGCAGCTATTGGATATAACTTCTCCTGAGTGGGTCCTTGAGTATATTTCCGTCACGTGGACGGACAAATCCTGCTCTTGGCATATATTGCCTCTATGGTTCCTCCAAACACCTAAACACACCTTTATTGTCACTGTATTACCAAGTGAAGTTTGATGCTATCTAAGCATTCTCGGGAGACAGTGACTGATATAGCCTCATGGTCTAAGTAATAGTCTACGAGGGTCCATTTCTAATCATCGTAACTTAAACTTCGTGACATGATCGGGTCGTGATGTTTAGGTTGAGTATTGGTTCATCATCTTATTCCCAGAATGAGTTGACTCCATTTCCAACTAGTAGAAATGCCACATGATCAGGAAACATGATCATCTGTTGACCAATGAACCAGTGACTAGAGTTTCACTGGGAACCCTTGGTTGTTTATATATCACACGTGTATTTATGTTTCCTCTCAATACAGTTATAGCATGATATAAAGCTTAATCATAAACTTTATGAAATATGATAATAGTCCTTATTACTATTTGTCTTTAGGGCATGTTTCCAACAACAAAGCCGTCGCCACCTGGTATGGGCGAACCGCGCCCGTACCAGTGGTCATTAAGCGTGCTGATGCCCTGGTTGGCTTCTCCAATTACTTGGCCGTGTGTACTTCCTCAAAATCCTTCATTATGACTCCTTATTTTGCCTTAAAAGCAGTGAATTCCTGCACAACATAAATCAAAGAAGGGATTTGTATATATTTGCAATTATTAGTCGTTAGTGGAAAAGTTGAGAGTTTCTTTGGCAACTTAACCAAAAACAACGTTTAAATGCAGTAGAAGATGGCAAAAATCAGAGCCATCACATTCCTCCCAAGATTTAATAGTGCCCTTAGGTAGAGCTAGCAACCAATCCTTAGTATTTCCTCTAAGAGAGAAAGGAAACAAACGTAATTTAATAGCATTTGGATCTACATCCTTAATAAGCATCATGACACAAATTTCAGTAATAGTATTTAAGTGCAAACCCAAATTCTCAACAACAAATCGTTTTGTTGAAGAAAACTAAAAGGTTAGTCTTAATTTCATATGCTTCCGCATCAACAGCGGGCTGAGTGATAGGTGCATGAATAAAATAATCAGTGGGAGTAGCATACTCCCCAAGTCTCTTTTGAGCCATGGCTCTTATCTTTTTGGTATTTTAAAAGTAAAGGAAACAAATAACAAGTAACTAACTTTTTGGGTTTTCAAATATATAACAAAAAAGTAAACTAATAACAAGAAATAAACTACAAAAAACCATAAAACTAAAAAACAAGGTCTCTAGTGATCTCACCGAGATAGCAAAATTGCTCCCCCAGCAACGGTGCTAGAAAAAGGGTTGATACCTTCGATCCGGATGCACGGATTGAAGGAGATATGCCCTAGAGGCAAATAATAAATAGGTTTTATTGTCATATCTCAATTAGTTTATAATAATTTCATTTTGTGTGATATAACTGTATCAAGTAGAAACATTGGTTCAGGTGTGGTATGAAACAACCAAGTCCCTAGTAGCCTCTATTCATACTAGTTCGTTGGTCATGAGGATGATCTGGGTTTAAAGATCATGGGCATTTATGCCAATTGACAACGTGGTCATATCAGTGGAGAATGATGTGATGGACATTCCTCGAAGGATTGCAACACGATCAAGTCATATAGTTCATTGTTGCAACCGCTAAATCTAGACTCCTAATTCCTTAGACCGTGAGGCTATATCAATCACTATCTCTCGAGAGTGCTTAGATAGCATCAAATGTCATCTGGTAATACGGTGGCAATAAAGCTGTGTTCAGGTACTCGGAGGAACCGTAGAGACAATATATGTCAAGAGCGTGATTTGTTCGCCCACATGACGGGTAAAGATACATACGGCCAGCTTGGTGATATTACATCCATAAATGTTGCAACATGTGACTCGATCACGGGGATGTAATGTCACGGTAACAAGAAAATAGAACCTGTTGTTAACGAGATTAAACAGGGTATGTGATACCAATGATCAGATCTCGGACAAGTCATATCGAGAAACAAAAGGAAATATGGATGCTACATTTACCGGTTCAAACGACATTGTCATCATGAATGCATAGGGGTCACATGGACATCCCTGGTCCCTCTGTTGATCATTGATATAGATCATGTCTAGAGAATTCCCGAGCCGTGAGGGGATACACTTAAGGGTATGATGAGAGCGATCATTCGTAAGACGGAATCACAGTATAGACAGAGAACACCAGAATTGTTCCGCAGAGAGATCTAAAGTTGTTCGGAGAAAGAATAAAGGAAAAGACCGGAAAAGTGTTTTCGGATAAATGGGAATTTAAATATACATTTATTATATGTTAATTATGAATTAATATATTCTAAATAATATTTAAATTAAGATTTATAAAAGCAACTTTCATATTAGGCCAAATCCCTGGAGGGAATTAGCCTAAGAGAAAATCTACAAAAAAAGGAAAAAGAAACAGCTGAGAAAAATCAGCCCCTGTAGTCGGTGGGCCTAGCAGCCCACATAGGCAGGCGAGCAGTAGTTGCGTACTGCCCAGGCAGCATGGAGCTGGGCTCTGCCCCGGGCAATGTTGGGCCTCGGCGTCAGGGCGGCCCACCCGGGCTGGCTGCCTCGCCTCGCTGGCCGCTGGCTGGCTGGGCCGCGGGTGAGCACCGTCCCACCCGGGCGCTGGCGGCAGCAGCTCCTGCGCTGGGCCACGGGGGGCACTAGCGGCCCACCCGGCCTCGCGAGCTAGCCGGCCGGCTCTGGTTACTGCTCACAACTGTGAGCTGTTGGCTGCCTGTTGGGCCTAGGATTTTGCCCAACCGGCCAAGACAAAGATTCTTGGCGATTTTCCTTTACTAATAGTCACACATGGCTAACATAATGGAGAGGGCACACCCCCTCCGCCTATATAAAGGGGTGCCGATGGGTGGGATTAAAACACACCAATATTTGGAGAAGTCCTTTGGTTGACTTTCTCCTTCCCTCTCTCTCTATACCTTGTGACCATGGCCCCAAGTCTGGGTTGTGTGAACGAGGCACACCTATAGCACGCCGTTGCACTTCAGGGATTCCTAGCCGGATATCAACTTCTGCACTCCCGGTGGGATCGGGGAGCCGGAGGTCTCATCGTGCACCGTATGTGTACGAAGACACGAGGCGCAACACTTGGGGCGCTTAAATGTCGTGAGCCCGAGTTGCTGCACAATGAAGGAGCAAGGGGTGACTTGCGAGGAGCTTCGCAACCTTGAGATCGGCTATGAGTACGACTACATCAACCACTTTCCCCTCGGAACGTTAACCGCGTACGGTTTACAAGGGTATGTATTCTATACACATCGGCCGTTACCGCATTACTACATAGATAGATCCTAGGTAGTTTTTGGGGTTCCAACGTAGGAAAATTTTTGTTTTCTGCTGCAGATCCCCTTTAGTGGCATCAGAGTCGATCTGTGCGTAGGAGTGTTGTATGACCAGTACGCACAAGTATTGTGCGGGCGCTGATCCCTTAGTTGTTACCCTCTAATGTGTAGTTGTTTATATCGCGGTATTGTTTGATGAAGCAGCCCGGACCGACCTTACACGTATTCGTACACGAGACTGGTTCGACGCTCAACATACGGCTTGTACCGTATAAGTGGCTGGGTGTATGTCTCTCATTCAATAGTTGATATAGCATTTACAACGGAGGGCCCCGAAAGGGGTGTAATAGAGACAACTGTTGGATCCATGTTGTGGTTGGAAAGTTCGTAGATTAGAAGCGGTTCTAGTGCGAAAGCCCTAACAACCACGTAAAACTTGCAATAGATAAAGTAGAGGCGTCTAACTTTATTTTGCAGGAGAGCATGTGTGGGTCCCCCAGATTAATCCTATGAGAATCCCTATTATGCATACAACCACGATCCCATGATCAGTTAGTCGTGGAACATAACCAACAAGTATCAAAGTAAACATCCAATACATAACGAACACGTGTCATACCTTATTTGCCATTATGGCTATATCGATCAACATCAGCGGAACTTCATTCAACGCAGAGCTCGAGTCGTGCCTTAACCTACAGGCAACTGACTGGGAGAACGTCCTAGCTCGCATAGGCGTCAACTCCACCTTCTTCTTGATATCTGACCAAGTTAATAGCCAGGGACAATGCTAGTGAGTACTTTGAATGTACTCACAAACCACCTTAAGAGAATTCTAATAACAAGAGGATATGCAATATGGCTGTGGTGGTAGGAGGGCTCCAAGAGAGGTTCTTTTCTCAAATAATTTCTCTTGTAGATATAGCATCTACATATCTTTGTTGAAAAGTTTTGTAAACCATTTTGGAAACCTTTTTGAAAAGTTTTGTAAACAGTAGGATTGGGGTACCCATTTGTTCTCATCTTCAGGTCGTCCCACGACCAAACTCCTTTCTCCTCCTTCCGACCATCCCATGGTCAAAACCTTTCTCCTTTACGACCATCCCATGGTCAAAACATTTCCAAAGCCATTTCCTTTCCGAAATCCTTTATGAAAACAAAACCAGCACCGCTCTACAGAAGTGTGTCTAACCCGTCCATAACCGTGGACATAGCTATTCGAATAGATTTACGCTCTGTAGAGGTTGCATACTTTACCCACACCATCCGAGTACACTACCCTGATCTACACTGATCGTGGGTCGAGTAACCGATCAAGACTCTCCGGATGCCCACTCCAGTATAAGTGCATACCCTATGAGTGTTATTCCCCTCAAAACCGGGATGTCGGGTACCGAGGACCAAGAGGAGTGCATCTTACACTTTACACAGTGGGCGCTTTCAATGAGGGGCTCATAGTAACGCCTGGCTGCCCGCTGATAGTTTGTTCCTTCTCTAGGTCGATGTCCCACATGGACCTTTAAGAGAGAAGGCCCAGCCTCCGAGGATCGTGATCCCCTGTAGTAGTTGCAAGGCAGCTTATACCAGAATAGACAAACATCATATCCAGCCCTGTTCAATTCTAGAGTAATGTGGTCGCATAGGTTAAGTTGTTATAGCTAAACTGCAAAGAACCGGGTGTGTTTTTGTAAACATTTTTCCTCCAGCTTTCCTTCATCATTTTTTAAAACAAAACCTTTTTATTTCTCAACATCTCTTGGGAGCTCCCACCTCACCAAGGTTTTATCATAAAACATTTGGTAAAAACTTTGTCGGGGTCTTCCCATCCTCTAGTTTTGCTTCGGCTAAAAGAGGGTCTCCAAAGGGTATGGTCTGTTACACCATCTACCATACTAGGGACAAGTAGGTGTCATCAAGGGGGTTGTACTTAATAGTACAAAAGTGTAATAGTTCAGAGGATCCAAACCACTACCATATATACATCAACATATAATAAACAATGCAATTTTGATAAATAGTAGATAAAACATGCATAAGTAAAACAGTAGGACAAGGCTTATGAGTAAGAAGGTGGCTTGCCTGATGATCAGCAATATGGCAATATGTCCCTGGACTTCTTCTTTAGATAACCAAGAATACCGATACCAATAATAATAAGATCTCTTCTTCTCAGCGTTAATACAAGCGCAACTATCGTCGTCATCGAGTATACATGCAAACAAACAAGACCACAATCAAAACAAGGCATACAAGTGGACATTCACATAGCAAGAAAGTGGACAATACAAGTATAATATTCAGTAGGTTTTGAGTGGTTGGGTTTAGAACCATTGCAAAAACCCTATTTGTAGTGGTGAGATTTCCTTTATTCGGGAAATGGTCAAAACCACTAATGAAGGGGTTTGGGACCAAGGCCTGGGTAAGTATGGTATCAATGCACAACCAGAAAACCATCAGGTAGGTTTTGACAAAACAAGACCAACAAAAGTGGTTTCATTATTTTATCAATCTCCATTGATTTATAAAGCATTTTCTAGTGATTAAAACTCTAGTTTTAGGAAATAATTCCCCAGAAATGTTCAGTATGTCCAACAATTATTTCCTTGGATGGTTAGGTATAGTTTGATGTACTGATTCACTGAGAGTTGGAAACATGTCAAAATATTTACCAGAATGCCCTCAGGAAATTCCCAAAGTCAGTTTTGTAGCTGTTTTGTCTTTTTCACCAGATTAATTTTACGGAAGCTTTTGATATGATTCCAAATACGCATGATAGGTATTTTGAACACCTTTCCGTAGGAATTGGATTCACTCTTTTTGGAGTTGCAAAACTCCTGCAGTGATTTTATTAAAAAATTATCCCTACACAAAATAGTTTAAATCCTAATAAATCAACCAGGACTAAATTAAATTTGGCCTCCTGGGGTTTGAAGGATATTGGCAGTCATGATCAATGGGAGGTTGAGTTAGGTCAATACCAGCTTTGGTTTGGCCTAGGAAAAATCCTCAAGTCAGATATGGCCTGATTTTGTTATTTTTGCCAAATGTAAACTAGGAAGCAATTTAATATGGGGCTGGTGTGATATGCAAGGTATTACTGATACCTTTCAGAAAAAAGTCGTTTTGTCCAAAATGGAGTCGTAGAACTCACCGAAGCATTTTATTAGTAGAAATGGTACATTTGTGTGGGTGATTTACTACAATTAATTGAAAACTTGTTTTGGTCCACTTGTTGTACTGCATGTTTGGTAAAATAGGTAGTCATCTAAGAAAATTTAGATCTGTCCATTTGGAGTTAATTTACATTTTCATTTCGATTTAAAGTAAACAGCTAACTAGCATATCTGGAGGAAGAATAAAAAGAAAAAGGGGGTATCTGGGCCAGACCCAGATCCTTCTGGGCCTCACAGCGCCGGTCGGCCCAAGAAGACAGCGCCAAGCGCGGGAACAGTGGGTTTGAACGGGCCGGCTGGGGCCCGCCGGTGAGTGGCCCGGCCAACCGAAGGGGTATCAGGGAGCAGGGGGCGTTGGATCGAGTGGGATCCGACGGCTAGGGGCCGTCGTCTTCCCTGGACGAAGCGGCGGGGCAGGAAACCCTAGGGGCAGCGGAATCTTGCCGGTGAGGGCTTACCAGGGGTGGAGAGGAGATGGGGAGGCTCCGAGGGGGCGCGCCGCGATGAGTCGGTTCTAGAGAGGGGCGGCACGGGGTGGTTCGACGTCGGGAGGATGCTCACGCGTGGGTGCCTCGGACAGCCACCATGAACGTTCATCGGAGCCAGTACCTAGGGTGGTCCTAGGGCAAGTGGAGTACAGAGTCAGGTACAGCTTGACGATAAGAGGACATGCAAACAAGAAGTAAGAAGAGGGACGCCGGGATCCCGACTACAACCTTGCTGGGAAACTTGCAGTACCGAGGTGGTTTTCTCCTTGGCTCAAACAACAGAGTGGGAGAGAGGGCATGGGAAGCTGGGAGAGGGTGAGGCGAGTGAGAGAGGTAGAAATGAGGGGCGAGTGAGAGGCTGTGGAGGCTCGGAGCCCTTTATCCGAAGTGGGTGGTGTCTATGGTGCACCGAGTCCATTGGGGACATGGGGGAAGGGCGGCAGTAGGGGAGTGGTGCAGAGGGGCGGTGGGAGCTCGCGAAGAGGGAGTGGGGATGTGTGAGAGGCGCCTGCCAGGCTGCGAGGTATAGGGGGAGTGATTAGACCACTCTCTCTAGCCTCGGGCATAGGAAAGAAAAGAGAGAGAGGGAGTTTAGGGCTAGCCATGGGCAGCTGCCAGGTGGGGTAGGGAACGACAGTGGGTGCAGATACACGCTAGATAAGTGGAGAGGGGAGAGGGTGGCTGCTGTTTGTGAGATATGGGAAGATACCCATTAATGACAAGATCTTCTCCTTTCCTTCTTCCAAGTACTAAAGACAAAAGAAGAGATGCTACAGTGGAGGTACTATAGCACACGACCAGGGGTGAGGGCTGGGTACTGTGGAGAAGTGGAGAGCAAGTTTCCATGGGGTTTGAGGTGGTTTTGGATCAATGCTTCATTGATTTGGCAAATTGGATCACATGGAGGCATGTGAAGGAAGTTCCAAAATTTGTATTGGACATGGTGGGGAGATGGTAATGATAGGTAGATGATGTCAAGGCATAGCTCTAGGAATTTATTGGGATTTTTCAGAAGATTTTAAGTTCACTGAAAATTCTTTATTCAAAAAGTGCAGAAGTGAATTCTTGGAGTTCATTTGATATTTTTACATTGTACAAGGTGGGTTTTTGAGTTGAGATGGTCCCAAATGTGAATACACACTTAGGGGAATATTCCCAAGATTTATGGAGGTTTAAAAGTATTTAAAACTATTATTATTCCATTTCGTCCATTTGAGAAAAAGGGCAAAAAGATTAATATAGGGTCTACAAAATATTTATTTTTGAAGTGGGATGATAGGGTATGATATATAGGACGCAATTGAGCCAAAATTTGGGGAAGTGCTTTGGCAAAAACCAAACTTTCCCTTGGGAAGGGAGTTTTGGAGATTTGTCTATTAAAGAGATTAATTAGATTTGGAGCCATAATAATTATGGATAATATTTGATAAATCTTGATGATCAAGGTAGATTATGTAGAAAATGTGTAGCAAGCATATGCAACCTTGGGAATTGGAAATCCAACTTGAATTAGATGGAAAACAAGGAGTTGGGGATCTAGGGTGATGTTATTTTTATACCACCAAAACCTTGTTGGATCTTGGAGCTCAGAGCTCACCTTGATGCAAGGGATGTATGGATAGCTATACCAAGTCATATATATGATCATGGCAGAAGGATCTTGGATTGGTTACATCTGAGGTGGTCTGGAAGTGATGGCAAACTTTGTTGAAAATAAGGCTGCCATACCAGATGAGTCATGATGCCTTATAAACCATGTGGGTTTAAGAAGAACAAAGATCCACTTGGAACAAGTGAATTAGATGTTTATATACCTATATTAGTAGAACACAACCATGCAAATAGTTGGTCCAGAGAAGGTGGGATGGTGGTGTGAGATTCTATCAAAGTAGGCATGTTGACTAGATTTGCAGGAATAGTTATTTTCTTGCTTGCAAAACCATCAAGAACAAGTGGGTTGGAAGATGATATAACAAAGGTAAAGAGTGTTCCTTGGTAGTACTTAGTATGTTTAACAAGATGGTTTAAATGCATTTCCAAAAATGCACCAGGGTTGAGAAAAGGAGGCATTCAAAAAGGTGATGTTGGAAATAGTTTTCCAGACAGTCAAATTTGGCAGACTTAGGGTTTTTGACTAGAATGTGGGTGGTGATGATTTTGATGGGTTGCAAGGTACCAAAGCATCATCAAGTGGATGATGTTGAAGTGTATATTGAGTAGGAAGGATCCTTGCTTGATACTGGTCTTCATTGACTTGGAAGCTTCTAGAAGGGATCACTTCAGAAGGGGTCTGGTTAGGGGTTTTACATGATCCCTGGTAGCTAGGATCAGATCCAGATTTGTATTCTTGCTTAGGGTGTGGTGATTTTGAAACATCTTGAACCTAGTGATGGGCTCCTAGAGTAGCTCATACTATCTCCTAAGAAGACAAATCAAGCAGCAGATCAAGGCAACTCATCTTACAAACAAAGCAAACCTACTACTAGGGTTACCTAGTTCGAGGTAAGGGTGGGTATTTTGAAAAGGTTGTGGTTGGAGTCAGGTGAGAGTCCTTGGTATCTCTACCAAGAGTAGAATTCAAAAGCTTTAAAAGGAGGTTTTGGGAAACCTAGAGATAAGATTAGTTGAAGGTATCTCTTGAAAACATAAGGAGATTATAATAGGTTGCTCTCCATAGTTTGGGGAAATAGAAGCTACTAAAAAGGGTGGGGGTTGTAAAGGTATCTTAGCTCAGGTTTTGAAATGCCAGAACATTTGAGAATATGTAAAATGAGTCAGGACAGTTTTGTTAAATAGCTTTTGTCAACTGATGTTGAGGTAAGGAGTATATCTTCTAATACACATTCATGAGCATAAACATTGTCAAACAACACGCAAACACTTCATCACTAAACAAGAAAAAGTTTTTGTTCCCCCTGATTTTTGCATTCTGGACAACTAATCAGGGTTGCTAAAATTGGGATGTTACAGCATGTGATTATGATATGGCATTGGTCGTTACAAAGGTAAAGTAGTTTACTTTTATGTTACTAAGTAGTATAGTAATAGTCATCATTCCGATGGATGACCTGGTGGAGGCGTCGTGGACTTGGCGTCATACCAAGGGCAAGATGGAGATCATACCGGAGCACTCGATGGAGATCAAGGCACAAGAAGGACCATATCATATCACATTATACATATGATGTTGATACCTGTTTTACATCTTATTGTGTGCTAGTATTTAGATACTCAATGGTAGCAAATAAGATAATCCCTATTTAATTCCAATGTTCCGTGTTCCCCTTGTGTGTGCACCACCAATAAAGTTCTTCGTTATGAGGCCGGCCGTGACGATCGGGGGTCAAACATATCTACGTTCACATACAGTGGGTGTAAGCCATGTTGCACAGCGAATACACACAAGTTAGATTTGGCGAGCCTAGCATGTTACAGAGACGTGGCCTAGGAACACAAGAGATCAAAAGATGGAGCATGAGTCACATGGATGATGTGATTGGTATTAGGGAATGTCTACTTTTGAGGTTGCACTGATGGCCATGATGATCGGGGGAGGTGCAGAGGATAGGGATCATGTGATCACTAAAATCGTCCAGGGGATGACAATTTTAGTGGAGGTCAATTATAAATTGAACTCTTATTATGAACTTAGTCTAGATGTCTATTTGCAAATATCTTAGTAGATCTTGGCATATCCCATTGAGGTCCTTTGCGACCATGGGAATATATTGCTTGATATGAAACTTAGCAAAAGGGTCCAACTTCATAGATTAATACCCACGCCTAAGGGATATCCTCGTAAAATGTGATCTTCTCTTCTTGATACAATAACCATTAGGAGATAATTTGATGACTCTGGAATGTTTGTGTTTTCTCCATAATCATCCAATAAGCCATTCTCCATTTGATGGAGAGTTGGACTGCAATTTTGTATTATGCAAAATCTGGCACATAAAGTATGAGCTGATGGATGGGTTTTCCTCCATCATGGATGAAAAAGGATATTTGGAAAATCACTTGGTGATCTTGCATTTGAGTTGAGAACTCTTAGAAGGGCTTGGTTGAAAAAGGAGGTCATGGATGAAAAAGTTATATGTAAGATATACAAATTATAAATGTTCTTCTTGCAAACCTCATTGCAGTTTGCAAAGTATTTGATACTTGTCCCATTTTGTGAAAACTGGATGGTCTGCTTGATAATTGCTGGAGTTGAGGCAATGAGGCTTGATGACAGCAAGCAAAACAGTTGATGGCCAACATCACCCCTTTCCTCAAAGTTTATCATTTGGAGTAGTGGACTTGAATATAATTGTAATCCTTGTTTGTGTGCCTTGCTTTTGGCGAGACAATTATTCATATGAACAAGTTACAAGCCAGTTTGTACTATTCTTATGAACAATACCGTTATGGTCACATTATGATTATAAATAAGTTATTCTCATCACTATGTTAATGATAATGGTTTAAACATTTATAAAAGGATTAGAATGCTAAAAGATATCCAAAGTTTAATAATGAAATGACACTATAGTTTAAGTCATTTTGGTTATTGCATGTTCTTAATGAAGATCGGGTCATAGATGCTTAATCTAGACACTTTGCAAAACCATGCTTCATTGGACAGAATGACTAAAACTCTGCATTCTGGTAAAACGGTGATATGCGAAGAAATGTTGAATCTTATACATAGTGATGTATCGTATTTTCAACAAATAGTGGACATCATTAGTTAATTATCGACTTAAGTGAATAAGCGTATTTACTTAATGAAACATGAAATTTGAAATGATTTGAATTGTTGAAATGAGTTCACAATAATAGGAGGATATTGAAATTAACAAGAATACGAAGTCTCTTTGATTTGATCGACATGACTAAAGTATTTAAAGTTAAGTTTAGCATAAAAGAGAATTGTGAAAGATGTTTCAGAAATTATGATAATTGGACGAATTCAAACTTTGTTCAAATGTCTAAACATCATAATCATTATGTATTAAGATACATATGGTATAATATTATCTCTTATAGGGGTTATAGTTGTCGTTTAGAGTTAGAGATCAAAATAAGCAAACACTCATTTGAAATACAAAGGAACATCTAAAGATCCGTGGAAACAACACCATAAGAGTAATGGCACGTTCGAGATTCTGGAGATTTCGATAATTCGAAGTCGTGGCGAATAAACAAGTCTTTGTAGAGCATGCTTAGGAAGCTATGAATGGATCTTCCACAAAGAGGACAACCTGTTGTTGTCCAAAGTTGACGTGTCTTGATGAAGATATAGGTGGAAGAAAGTAAAAGATCAAAACAAGGTATTAGACCTTACCTCCTGATTGTTGAGTGGCGCAGCAAAATTTGTTTCGTGAATCCAAACTCTATATATAGAGGAGAAACCAATGATAATGATCATAAAGTTTTAGTGAATACTTTTACTGAAGAAAGTAGGATTCAACTATAAATTCTACAAGTTTGTGGAATTATATTGTTGATTCACTTGTCATGTTTTGAACAAGACATACCTACGAAATACAAAGAAGCATGATGGACCTAAGTACGAGAAATGAATTGTCATTGAAATCTCCTTAGTGGAATTCTCGATTTGATGGTGATCAAGGAATTTTGGAATGTCCAAGATTGTCGATAGGACCTGGATTTGAGTGGGAGCAAATCAGCTTGGATAAATCATAATATGTAGCTGACATATTTTGAGTGGGAGCTAAGTTAAATCCCTGGATCTCAAATATGAATGTCATATTTGAATGGGAGCGTGAAATCATTCTTGGATATGTGGACGACATATATGAATGATGTGATTGGTATTGATAAAATTTAAGTAGATAAATTCGGATGAAGTTGAAGTTATTAAACAATGAGATCTATCGAGATAGATTGGTGAGTTTAATAAATATTGAATGTTGAATGCTTCTTGGACTTGATTCTGAAGATGTTCAGAATGTCCTAGACAGGGATTCTGAAGAAGCTCGCAATGGAACAAGGTAAGAAAGAAGTTCTTACTATATGAAGCATTGAGTTAGTATTGCAACTATGGTTAAAAGAAATAAAGAGATGTGTTGCATCTCCTATGCCTTAGTCATAGGTTCTTCCATACAACCATGTTGTATACTCGACGTAATGTGACCCGAGGTTCTGGTTGGGAGGACTAGCTCTTAACTATAAGAACATGTCTTTAAATGATTCCTGAGTTGATTACTAAACTAGAATTAAGCTTGTACTTAAATGGCAAGAAGCAAAGTAAGTGGCATAGTTGCATTTCATGCATTAGGATCTACATGGATATAGAAGCATAAAGGCTACATATGATGAGATGTATAATGTTATGGCGGGGCTAGTTCGCTTTTAACGTAGAATGATGTGTCCCAGGGCACAGTGCCCATGAGAAAGCCCTCGAGGTTGATCTAAAGTCACTGTAGGCTCCTAGAATCTGGCCTCATTCTGCTGCCATGACTACAGTATTTACACAAAGGATAGCCAAGTGTGTTTCGAAGTTTAGATGACAACAATGAAAACAACCGTCATTATAAACGCTAGATACAAAGTCTCACTTTGTTGCCGAACAAATGCTTCGACCCATTATACGATAATGGTCTGAATGTCAAAATTAGGAAGACATTAACGATTTGCAAAAGACATAATGATCTGGTAAAACAGAACATGGACACGAGTTTCCCATGAGCATGCATGACCTATAAACACATATGTTATATGGTTTATATGAGTAAAATGCGAGATAGATTATTTGTACTCTAGTGCAAGTGGGAGACTGAAGGAGATATGCCCTAGAGGCAAATAATAAATAGGTTTTATTGTCATACATAAATTAGTTTATAATAGTTTCATATTGTGCTATAACTGTATCAAGTAGAAACATTGGTATAGGTGTGGTATGAAACAACCAAGTCCCTAGTAGCCTCTATTCATACTAGTTCGTTGGTCATGAGGATGATCTGGGTTTCAATATCATGGGCATTTATGCCAATTGACAGCAGGGTCATATCATTGGAGAATGATGTGATGGGCATTCCTCGAAGGATTGCAACACGATCAAGTCATATAGTTCATTGTTGCAACAGCTAAATCTAGACTCCTAATTCCTTAGACCGTGAGGCTATATCAATCACTGTCTCCTGAGAGTGCTTAGATAGCATCGTCATCTGGTAATACAATGGCAATAAAGGTGTTCTCAGGTACTCGGAGGAACCGTAGAGGCAATATATGTCAAGAGCGGGATTTGTTCGCCCACATGACAAGTAAAGATACATACAGCCGGCTTGGTGAGATTACATCCACAAATGTTGCAACATGTGACTTGGTCATGGGGATGTAATGTCACGGTAACAAGAAAAAATAACTTGTTGTTAAAGAGATTAAACAAGGTATGTGATACCAATGATCAGATCTCGGACAAGTCGTATCGAGAAACAAAAGGAAATATGGATGCTACATTTACCGGTTCAAACGACATTGTCATCAGGAATGCATAGCGGTCACATGGACATCCCTGGTCCCTTTGTTGATCATTGATATAGATCATGTCTAGAGCATTCCCGAGCCATGAGGGGATACACTTAAGGGTACAATGAGAGCAATCATTCGTAAGACGGAATCACAGTAGAGAAAGAGAAAGCCGAAATTGTTCCCTAGAGAGATCCGAACTTGTTCGGAGAAAGAATAAAGGAAAACACCAGAAAAGTGTTTTCGGATAAATGGGAATTTAAATATAAATTTATTATATGTTAATTATGAATTAATATATTCTAAATAATATTTAAATTAAGATTTATAAAAGCAACTTCCATATTGGGCCAAATCCCCGGAGGAAATTAGCCTAAGAGAAAATCTGCAGAAAAAGGAAAAAGAAACAGCTGAGAAAAATCAGCCCCTACCGTTGGTGGGCCTGGCAGCCCACATAGGCGGGCGAGCAGTAGCTGTGTACCGCCCAGGCGGCGTCGAGCTGGGCTCTGGCCCGGGCAGTGTTGGGCCTCAGCGTCAGGCAGCCCACCCGGGCTGGCCGCCTCGCCTTGTTGGTCACTAGCTTGCTGGGCTGCGGGTGAGCGCCGACCCACCCGGGCACTGGCGGTAGTAGCTGTTGCGCTGGGCCATGGGGGCACTAGCGGCCCACCCGGCCTCGCGAGCCAGTCGGCTGGCTCTGGCTGCTGCTCACTTCTGTGAGCTGTTGGCTGCTTGTTGGGCCTAGGATTTTGGCCCAACCGGCCATGACGAAAATTCCTGGGATTTTCCTTTACTAATAGTCCCACATGGCTAACCTAATGGGGAGCGCACACCCCCTCCGCCTATATAAAGGGGTTCCCATGGGCGGGATTAAAACTCACCAATATTTGGAGAAGTCCTTTGTTTGACTTTCTCCTTCCCTCTCTCTCTATACCTTGTGACCATGGCCCCAAGTCTAGGCTGTGCGAACGAGGCACACCTGCAGCACGCCGTTGCACCGCAGGGATTCCTAGCCGGATATCAACTTCCGCACTCCCGGTGGGATTGGGGAGCCGGAGGTCTCATCGTGCATCGGATGTGTACGAAGACACGAGGCGCAACACTTAGGTCGCTTAAATGTCCTGAGCCGGAGCTGTTGCACGACAAAGAAGGAGCAAGGGGTGACTTGCGAGGAGCTTCACGACCCTGAGGTTGGCTACGAGTACGACTACATCAACCACGTTCCCCTCGGAATGTTAACCGTGTACGGTCTACAAGGGTATGTATTCTATACGCATCGACCGATACCGCATTACTACATAGATAGATCCTAGGCAGTTTTGGGGGTTCTAGCGTAGGAAATTTTTTGTTTTCTGCTACGGATCCCTTCACGGATGTAGTATAATAGTATTTTCCCCTAGTAGACCTAGGTTTAATCGAACCTTGTAAAACAACGCTAAAAAGAATTAAAAATGACATGTCTACAAGACTTTGTTTTTTCGTTTTACCTTCGTTTACCGGATCAATCTAGTTTACTTTTATCGTGGGTTGATTTAATGGATGAAGATAGGCCAGGGTTGAAGATCCACCTGCAGCTGCATATTTATACGCATAGTCATGTTTAATTTTCCAATAGAGATAATCTCCTATGGGCAATACATCCTAATATACTAGAGCCCCTGTCAGCAGCAGGCATAGCAATAGTCTTTTGATCCAACCAAGTGCACCACCAAACACCGGGCTACAAACGATTATTAAGTATAGGACATAGATCAAAACCTTCAGTTGTGATGTTGTTTTGATCCCGAATGGGTCGCTAAGCGAAGACCATACAACCCTTTCTGTCACCGGGTTTCCTATGAGATCGTCGCTAGACAAGTATCTCACCTCAAGCCTTTATCGATCTCAGGGATCTTGGGTACCTACAAGTCCAAAGATCCAGGCAAGAAACTAAAAAACAAAAGATACAAATCCCTCTTTCAAACAATACACACCGCTCCCATGTATTATATGCACATAATTGCTGTGAGGTTTCTCCCCAACCCGCAACCAGTGAGGACTAGTCACTGATGACCCACAAGTATAGGGGATCGCAACAGTCTTCGAGGGAAGTAAAACCCAATTTATTGATTCGACACAAGGGAAGCCAAAGAATATTTATAAGCCTTAACAACTGAGTTGTCAATTCAGCTGCACCTAGAAACAATCTTGCTCGCAGTAGTTTATTAGTACCAATAGTTTTGTAATAGTAATAGCAGTAGTGAAAGCATAGTTTTAAAAACCGGACCGGTTCGGTGGTTTAACCGGAAAAAACCTGAACCGATGACCTCACCGGTTTTTTAAGAGGCACCGGTCCAAATAGCAAAAAACCAGAAAAAAAGAAGAAGTTGCAAGAGGAATCGAACTCAAGACCTTATCCTAGATAGAAATAGCATCAAATAAGGCCCAATACCACTTAAATACACCATGTTTTGTGATTACATATTAAAATATACGCTTAATATACATTTTATTGTCATTTTGTTCCGATTTTTGTTTAAATTTTAATTAAAAGGAACAGTTTTTTGTCGCCATCGAACTGAATGAACCACTGGTCCGACCAATAAAAACCTGAACCGATAGCCTCACCGGTTCGATTACCGGTCTGGTTTTTTAAACTATGCGTGAAAGTAAAGACAGTGGTAACAATTACAGTAAACAATAGGATTAAAGTGCGGTAGGCATAGGGATGGATGGACGGGCGTTGCATGGACAAGACAACTCATGTAGCAATCAGGATATAGGGCATTTGCAAATAAATAAGGTAAAGCATTCAAGTGCTAAATAATCATAGGCTTGTGTTCCATATATAGTCATACGTGCTCGCAATGAGAACTTGCACAACATCTTTTGTCCTGTCAGCCCGTTGCAGCAGGGCCTCAAGGGAATCTACTGGCAATTAAGGTGCTCATTTTAATAGAGCACCAGAGCAAAGCATTAACACTCCATGAACACACGTGATCCTCATATCATAGTCATCCCCTCTGGTTATCCCGGTTCTTGTCAATTCGGGGCCTTTGGTTCCGGACAACAATATGTGTATACAACTTGCAGGTAAGATCATAAACAATAATATCCTCATGAATCAATAACATGTTCAGATCTGAAATCATGGCACTCGGTCCCTAGTGACAAGCATTAAGCATAACAAGTTGCAACAAAGTCAAAAGCACTAATAATAGATACTAGGCACCATGCCCTAACAATCTGATGCAATTACATTAACGATCTCATCCAATCCCTACCATCCTCATAGCCTACAACAGGGGATTACTCACTCATGGATGGGGGAATCATGGATGGTTGATGGAGAAGCGATGGTGATGATGATGGCGATGATCTCCTCCAATTCCCTGTCACGGCAGGGTGCTAGAACGGAGTTTCTGGCTCCGAATCACGGAATCTGGTGGTGGCGGCATAGAGAAACTCTATCTGGAAAAACGTCGAACCCCCCTCTGTTTTTAGGTCAGAGGGCTTATATAGGTGAAAGGAGAGGTCGAGGCGAAGTCTGAGGCGGCCACACCACCCCATGGCGCGGCCTGGCCTGGCCCGCGCGGCCAGGTGGTGTGGGCCACTCGTGGCTCTTCTTCGTCTCGTCTTCTGGCTCCGTGAGTCTTCTAGCAAAATAGTAGTTTTGCGATATTTTCCGGGATTTTTCCTGAAAGTTGAATTCCTGCACAAAAACGAGACATCAAAGAAATTCTGCTGAAAACAGTGTTAGTCCACATTAGTTGTATCCAAATCACACAAATTAGAGAAGAAACAATAGAAAAAGTGTTCGGGAAAGTAGATACATTTTGGACGTATCAGTCACTCATAACAATAAGATCAAGGATAGAAAACATTGTGCAAAATATTTAGATTGAAATCAAATATGCTTACAATGGTCATCGAATCACAATGAGATCTCAAGTACAATGTAAGGGCTATGGCTAATGGAGGGGATGGAAGATGGAAAGGATGAACTATGGTGTGGATCTCCTTTGGTGTTGTTGTGATGCAATCTAAGAATGGTGACCTTTTGTGTGATGGTTGAGGCCTCAAAATATATAGGCATCTTCACAAAAGTTGTAGGGTTTAATAAGATAGAGCCGCTGCCACATGTTACGGGCGGATGGTACGAGCCGGCCCTGCCTGTAATAGTGGTTGTTACGGCTGCAGGCGCCTGGAGTTTTTCTCCAGAATTACTTGGTCGTGTGGACTTCCTCAAAACCTTCATTATGACTCCTGATTTCGCATTAAAAAGCATGATTTACTGCACAACACAAATCAAAGCAATGATTTGCATATATTTGCAATTATCAGTCATTAGTGGTAAGGCTGGAGAGTTTCCTGTCAATTGCTTGATCAAAAACAATGTTCAAATGCAGGAAAAGATAGCTATTTTTGGAGCCATCACTGAGCACCACCAACCATCACCACCTATTGTCGCTGCTAGTGGCGGCTCCGCTCTTTGGCCTTGCCGTCGGGGATAGAGTCCTAGTGCAGTAGTAGGGAGAGGGATCCCCCTTCTGCTATGACTTCATCATAGCTCTGGCGAAGGGCGCATGCGCAACAGTAGGGAGCTGCAGCTGGCGGAGGTCACCGACCCATCGCGAGGTAGGAGCGGCAGACAAGGTCATTGACCGACTTGCCGGGGAGGAGAGGTTTGCACCGGGCAGTTGCAGGGAGGTTTGTGTGGCCAGTCATATGCAGGGGAAGGGAGGTCCGCGCCACAGACAGTTCTGCTAGCTGGGTAGTTGCAGGGGAGGGGATGTCCATGCCGAGCAGTTATAGGGGAGGTCTATGATGACTGCAAGTGCACAGATCATTGGTAGCTAGTTTTGAAATAAAGATATCGATCCCACATGGAGCAGGAGTCTGAAGTCTAATAACTCTTGAATTAAATACTACAATAGAAATGCTAAATAAAGTTCTAAGTACCAATATAAAGTGCGAGTATTGTGTAAAAAGGTGTTTTGGGTTTTTTGTATAAGAGAACAATAAGTAAAGTAGAGTAACTAAACACAGAAAGTAAGTATCGCATATGTAAAAGAGATTTGGAACTACAATAGGGAAAAAGCATTCACAGGGAGTAGCGGATACACCACTAGCATTATAAAGAGCTAAGGTAAAGATTATTATCATGAACATTCTCAACTATGTATGTATAGGAGGAACTCCGTATTTGGATGAATAGGCAGCAACCACTGCTCACATCATCGTCATAACCACACTAATCAGCAATCGACATCAATCAAATGACTGTGCTATTAAGGGACTTAATCCAGTAGGACGTATCCCATGGCATGGATAGTGTTCCGTGAGTTTCCTCGGTTCCCAAGTTGATACGTAAGGGGTGCCAACAGCTTTATAGTCACCGTAAGTGCTAACACACCTCCATCTACCAACAAGTATTTCCCTCCATCAAGTCCATAAGAGGCAAATATTGAGAGGTCGACTTCTCTCAACATCAAGATGAAGACAATCTAACACATGGTCACAGCGATGAATATCATAATAAACTTTATCTTATTTCAATCTCATACTAGGGTTTCTCCATCTCTCCAAGAACTAATGATCTACTCGTACATGCAGGCAATCAACATCATGGCAATAACAGTGGAATCTGTCATAGATGAATAGTATTTGTATAAATCCACAACGAGTACAGGAATTACAACAAGATCTCGACAAGATGTAGATGGGATGGATGGAGATGGTGGTGATGCAGCGGCTAACGATGAAGATCGATGCCTTAGCCTCCTAGATCTGCATAGGGCGAAGATGGATCCCTGATGGACGAGTTCCCCCTCTAGATGCCTTCCGAAGGTGAGGTTTCGGCGATTTATGGGTGTTCTGTATGTCGTCTCCGCGATCCAGTTGCACGGGGTGAAACTATTTGACGAGGCGGTGGCGGCATCAACTATATGGTGGGAACTATACGGCCGAAAAATTTATTCTCGCCGTATAGTTGGTCGTTAAATCGTCTGTATGCTTTGATCGCTTTAGATTTTCTTCTAGTGTTATTGATATTTCCCAAATAAACGATTTACATTGTTTTTGACTCCTTTTCTCCCCAATATAACTGCTCCAAGAATTGTGTCCATTATATCCATCATCTGTCCTGATCCTGGTGAAAATAGACATAAAATGTGCGCGCGAACGCTGTAAAATACCAAGATCCTATATCTACAGTGCATAATAATAATATAAAACACGATTTAAATATGAAATCGTCAACTTCCCCAAGCTTAGACTCTTGATCATCCCGAGCAAGTTTAGCTTAATGGATGTGATCCTCGTATTCATGAAGCTGAATAGATAAAATAAATGAGGCAGTTGCAGCATGTGTTTATCATACATGATACATAGGAATAAGTTCATGAATCGTACCTTACTCGAACCATCCGAATAATATTAGCAGACTTCCACACCTTAGCATTTAACAGTTCACAAAAGATTACTATCAATATAATGTAAAAGTATCTGAATGAGTTAGCGAGGTAGTCCCAAATGTTTTTGGATTAACATATTCACTTGGTATTTAAAATCTCAAACGCTTCTTTGTCATAGCACAATATAGTAGTGTATGCATATTTGCTCTTTGCACATTCACTCTTTTTCTTCTTTCTTTTATTATTTTCTTGTATATATGCTCACACTTTTGTTTAAGTGGTGTGCAAAGGAGCTAGCCATACATTCCACTTCCTGTAGGAATTCAAAGTTTAACGATCTCGATTACCAAATTCCAATTATATATGAAGCAATCTTTATAGCTTGAAGATTCTACCTCGTCTTGATCTCACTCTAATTTGATAGCACTTTTTATTTTCCTTTCTTCAAGGTTTCTTTTTCAACTTACTGATTACATAATATTTTCTTTGTAAATCAAACCGTGGACTTACAACATATTGACCAAATTACCTTCGTATGTTCCATTAATACCAATGGTGTGGAAGACTCTGTTGCTATCATCAAGTGCAAGTAAAATTATACTAAAGCCATTCATATATCAAATAGGACAAACACAAACTCAATATTTCTCCATATATGATAATAAACTCAGAATTTCATAAAAGGGATCGACTATTCCTGAAGGGAATTATAATGATGCAAACTTTGTTTCTACTTGCACTGATGCAAAACTAAAATAGTACTCCCTCTGTCCCAAAATGTAAGGAGCCTAAGCTTTAGTCAAAAGTCAACATTTCTTAAGTTTGACGAAATTTATACATAAAAATATAAACATTCACAATGCCAAATCAATATCAATAGATTCACCCAAAAGTATAGTTTCTCATTTTATAATATCCATTTGATATTGTAGATATTCATATTTTTCGTATAAACTTGATCAAACTTAGAAGATGTTGACTTTTGGCTAAAGCTTAGGTGCCTTACATTTTGGGACAGAGGGAGTAATATAAAACTTATCAGATAGATTACAAGGTCTTAAAGATCTCCCCAAGCTTGGAATCAAGCTAGGCGGGATCAAATAACCCCTTGTGATTATTTGATACCATGATTATTGTAGATCACTATGGTGTCATGGCACGTGGTATCTTCTCTTCATGGGTCAGCCTGAGATGGAGGCATTGATTGACAGCTTCTAATTGTTTAACGCGTAGCTTGTAGAAAAGATTGTTCCTCTCCAATACTTTCACTTTTTCTTTAATGAGCTCATTGTTATCTTGAAGGGTTTGTGTCACCTTAAGACTCATAGAAAAACCTGCTTCGGTTGTCTGCTTAATATCTTCATCAAGTTTATCAAGATAAAGTCGCTACAACCAAAGATGTTTAGGTGTCTCTGGTGTCTCCTTGTCCATCTCTTCAATCTTCAACTTGAGGGCCTTCAACTCCCTCTTCCAGCGTGCATTGTCGGCATCGAGGAACTCCATAGGGACGATCTTGATCTCCTTGCCTTGCTCGCTATTACTCCCGATCTCCATAGTAATCTTTCTTCTTGGCTTCTGTCCCTTGGTTGTGTGTCCTCATGTGTGAATAAGAGGTAGATTGGTTTCTGGAGATTATGATTAGAGAGAGAGACAATGGCAGTATATCAGGGGGCTCAAAGGTCGGTAAAACTCACGAGAAACACCAAATTCACGCCCAAGAAAAGAATCTTCACAAAACAGGGAAAGAAATCGTGGATTTGGAGGAGTCCTACTACGTAACGACCAACTATACGGGTGTGGCCCGTATAGCTCCGGTCGTATAGTTGGTTCTAGGCAGATATTTCCAAATATCTCGAGTCTAGGTCGATTAAGGTACAACTCAGAACCGACAATACCGTTTTTTAACTCGGGAAAAATGAAAAGGTAGACGAAAATGTCTGAGAGTTTAATGACCAACTATACTACCAGAATTTTTTCTCCAGTCGTATAGTTGTGACCGTGTAGATCTAGATATCGAAAACAATTTCACGAAGAAGATACAGAGGGTTTAACAACCAACTATACGGCGGGAGATTTTTCTCCGGTCGTATAGTTACGCCCATATAGTTGGTAAAAACCTTCAGAAACTTTAGAAAAACACGAGGAATTCAAAGGCAAAAAATTTAGAAGTAAAATCTGTGAAAAGAATCACTTATTTGAGTAAGAACACTTACCTTGCACTTACCATTACTTAGTCGGGGTGACATGCTCCTCCAATAAAAAAGACTTCTTCTCTTTTAGAGAAATTGACCTTAGTTCATTTAATAATTCTCGTAAATGAAAATCACCAGGACTAAAGTTCCTCTCAATAAGATTAGTATCTTGCTGGGCAAATATGGACACTGCATCCAACATCTTTATTTCTTGCCTTTGCATTATCTTCAACTCAAATTCTTGAAGTAAAGGATCCAACGGATCAGTCTTGGTTTATGATTTTTCCTCTCAAGGAGTTCTTTTAAACTATCACAATCCATATGAACTCTTACTTTTGCATCAACTATATAAGAACAAAATTTACCGCAAGAGAAAAATACAACAAAAAGTTCCCTTTCTTCCTTAGGATAATTAGTTTGAGCACTATTAAGAGTTCTACTAGCATGATGTATAATATTAAATCTGTGACCTATATGTTGTCCCAGAGTTACTCCTACAACATAATCACTAGCTTCACATATTAAGTCAAAAGTCATATCTCAAATAGGTGGTTTAATGGTAGCAGCATGAGATAAAGCATATTTAAGTTTATCAAAGGCCACAAGACATTTATCATCAAAGTTAAATCTTACTCCCTTTTGCAGAAGGTTAGTGAAAGGTTTAGATATTCTAGAGAAATTTCTAATGAACCTTCTATAAAAACCCACATGACCAAGGAAACTTCTTATACCTTTTATATCCCTAGGTTGTGGCATTCTCTCTATTGCCTCAACCTTAGCTCTATCCACTTCAATTCCTTTACCTGATTCCTTATGTCCAAGGACTATACCTTCTTTAACCATAAAATGGCACTTCTCCTAGTTTAGAAGAAGATTGATCGCTTCGCAACGCTACAAAACTCTTTTGAGATTATCCAAACAACTAGTAAATGAAGTTCCATAGATAGAAAAGTCATCCATAAATACTTCCATTATCAATTCTATAAAATCTGCAAAATAGCAATCATGCATCTTTGAAAAGTAACTGGAGCATTACATAAACCAAAAGGCATACACGGTAAGCATGTAAACCATAAGGACTAATGAAAGTTGTTTTAATTTGGTCATCAGGATGAACAACTATTTGAGAAAAACCAGGTATCCGTCCAAGTAGCAAAAATGAGTGTGGTTTGCCAACCTCTCTAAAGTTTGATCTATGAATGGTAAACGATAGTGATCTTTCCTAGTTTATTTATTCAATTTCTTGAAATCTATACACATCCTATGTCCAACAATAGTTCTAGTAGGTATCAATTCATTGTTTTCATTAGGAACAACAGTAAAACTGCCCTTCTTAGGGACACAATGAACAGAACTTACCCATTCACTTTCTTTTACATGATAGATTATACCTGCGTCCAGTAGGCGTACTATTTCTTTTCTTACCACTTCCTTCATTTCGGGCTTCAGTTGCCTATGAAATTCTGTAACTGGTTTAGCACCTTCCTCCATGAATATTCGATGAATGGTTATCATGGGACTAATGCCCTTCAAATCATCCATTGAGTACCCCAAGGTCTTGCAATGCTCCTTAAGTATTTTCATGAGTTCTTCTTCTTCATTCCCTGAAAGTTTAACACTAATAATAATAGGAAATTTATTTGTACCATCTAAAAATCTGTATTGAAGATTATCTGGTAGAGTCTTCAACTCTGGGGGTGGTAATTCCTCGTCCCCTCTCTTTTCTAGCTCTTCGAAAGCCTCATTAGTTGGAGGCCCTATAATGGGAAGTGAATCGAATTCATCTTCTGTTGGGAATATGCCCTAGAGGTAATCATGTATGATGTTATTCCCAATGTATTCATAAAGTTATTGTCCATGTATGAACTACTGATATGTATCATTGAATATGTGATTCGATTGTGGAACTATATATTCATGTTTTTCATACTAGTTGTCCTTAGTCGTTGAGGTTGTGCTGGACACACAACTTAGACTAATGTGGAAGTCGGCTGATGACTCGGTTCCACTTGTCATGGGCATGGTGATGCTATTCCGACTTACACTGATTCGGCTAAAGAGTTTAGCAAATCGTACCGACGCACAGTTGAGATGCAACGAGCATGTTGTCATTTGTAGTCTCAAGCAATGGAATCCTTCGACCTGAGGTAATCGCATGATCCGAGTTGTGGATCACCAGCTTAGGTCCTATCAAATTTTGTTTCGTAAATGGGCAGTTATAAAGGTAGGGTTCGGGTTGGTTGTGAAGCAAGCCGCATGATGTGGATTACCAAGATGGGATTTGCCCCTCTGTAATGGAGAGATATTCTCTGGGCCCTCTCGTGTGATATGATTCGGAAGCATGGCCATGCGCGACTTGGTTAAGTGTTAACCAAGAAGTTGGACTAAGTGATAGTCCAGTGAATCGTATATCACGGAACGAGAAGAGAGAGTCGGGCTACTGAAAGGATGGTAACAACTCGCCTATAGCTTGACAAGATATATCGTGAGGCAAAGGGAATTGGACGAAAGTCACATTGAGAAAGGTTTGTCTTCTGACTTTATGGCACTTGGGAGTTGGCATGTCTTGCTAGAGGCCGCTACCAACTATCGACTCGGAGTGGTGACTCGTGTCGTGTCCAGGCGTACGTAAACCTACAGGGTCACACACTTAAGGGTAAGGAGCCCATGTGGATTAGCTCCATGTGGAGATTGGGTATGGCCTAGATGGGCCTCAAGCGTTGAGCCCAGCTAGGAGTGTATATAAGTGGAGTGACAAGGGATTGTCCCTGACCTAGCCGTCACTTTCTCCACTCCCATTTTTGGGCTAGACAGGATCTAGCAGTCATCTGCCTGGAGCTCCTTCCTGTACGTGTGGATACCGGTCGAGGCGTTGCACGTGCGGCGCTGGAGACAAGGAGGTCCATGGGAATCGGGACGTGCTGTACAAGGATCGTTCGCATGACATCAACTGATGCGCTTCATCAACAATCCGCACCTGCGCGTCTAGTGGTAAATCTCATGGCCTATCACTTGAGCTGGATCTTGGGAGCTCCGTGTAGGGAAAAAGTTTTGTTTATCTCTACATGGCCCAACAGTGGTATCAGAGCGTTAGCTTTTGGTTTTAGGCTCGAGATCATGCATATGTGATATGCGGTTTGCTGTAGATTGGATCTAATTGCAGTTTTCGTGGTCGATCTATGAGATAGATCGGTTTTGTATGAAGTTGATTGGATCAATTCTAGTCGGGGAATGGATGATCTGGTTTCGTGATCTAACTGCTAAGGTCGTGGACCGATATACCCCTACCAGTCGGCTTCCGTCATCGGGGTAGACTGTGACACGTAAATCCGGATGCGGTAATCGAAGATCAAAGAGTTTGGTCGAATCGGAGTACGGATATTATTTGGGCAAAATTGTTTTATCCGATGATGAAATCCATGTTCGGAAGGCAGATGAGATCTACGGGGCCGCAGGCTTCGCCCTATCGTAGCGCCTTAGATGTTGTTGCGAGTTTCACAATGCCGGTAGATATCGTATCTATGCATAACTTGTTTTTGTAGGATGATGTTGTGAATGATATGCTTATGTGCATGAGATGTGTGTAATCCATACGTGATATGTGTAGTACAGTTTTTGTCAGTCGGCTGGAGCCTAGGTGCTGTCATTTTATTGTATAACGACCTACGTGTCGGATTCTCTATATAATTTACTTTACTAGCTAGTGTAGCTGGTTGGAGAACCCGGATGGCATGCAAGTCGATGTACAGGTCGGCTACATGGTGTAAGACGACACGTGACATGAGATGGCACAAGTCGGATTACGGGCTTTGTGGAGATGGAGATCGCCATGAAGAGAGCCATACCATTTCACATTATAATTGCTTTATTTTGTGTTATTTTTATGTCTCTGTTTTACCTCTGTTAGATAGTTGGTAGAGTACAATCCCTCAAAGAAGGTCTAGTCGGTTTCCCCGCCAATGCTGCACCATCACAAGTCAGACATTTTTGGTAGTGGGCTCATAAAATTGAAGTGCTATCAATTCTTTCTGACTAGGTGGGTTCGAGTTGGACTCTTATAGTGGAAGCACTCGGTAATCTAGACGGGTCTATCACAACGGTGGTGGGACTCGGCAAAAATTCAGATGGGAGCCGGGGCAGGTGGTGCCACCCGTCCAACAGGAGTCGCATGACATGCGATTGACAAGGAGTTGTGTACCTAGATCACTTGACGACTAGCGGTGATGCTAAAGTTCACTAGTTGGCTTACTTATTTAGGATCCTGAATCACTAAGTAACCATCGGAGGGGTGTTGGTTCTAGTGGGAGCATAAGTATTCAAATGTTTAATATGCTTGCTCTTTTATGAATACATGTCTTAAGTGTTTTGCATATTTTTCTTTTGTAGATCAATGTCACCTAGCAGTCTCCCTCAGATTCCCAGTTTTGCTTTGAGAACCATCTTAGAGAAAGATAAACTGAATGGAACTAACTTCACCAACTGGTATCGTAATCTGAGAATTGTTCTCAAGCAAGAAAAGAGGGACCATGTCCTAGACAACCCACTTCCAGATGAGCCGAATGAGAATGCGAGTGTCGTAGCCACCAATTCCTACCGTAGGACTTGTGATGAGTCCACAGAGATTAGCTGTCTTATGCTTGCTCACATGGAACCGGACTTGCAGTAGCAGTTCGAGAATGTTGAGGCCTACAATATGATCGAAAGCCTCAAAAGTATGTTCCAGGCTCAGGCAAAGACTGAGAGGTATCAAGTCTCTTAGGCTTTGTTGAGCTGCAAGCTTAAGGATGGTGATCCACTGAGTCCGCGTGTGATCAAGATGGTTGGTTACGTGCAGTCTCTGGAAAGGCTTGGCTACCCCATTAGCGAAGAGTTTTCTACAGACATAATTATGAACTTTCTTCCTAGTGCATATGGTCAGTTCATATTGAACTACCACATGCATGGTATGGATAAGAAGCTCACTGAATTACATGGGATGCTCAAGCATGCTGAGGCAGATCTCAAGAAAGGCGTCAGTCAAGTGTTGATGGTGCAAAATAAGGCTAAGTTCAAGAAGAGTTCTTGGACTAAGAAGAAGAAGGCAAAGTCGGGAGGTAAAGCTGAGGACCCAGTCCAAAGCATTTCCTCAGGGACTAAGCCATCTCCTGCAGCCGGATCGACTTGCTTCTATTGCAAGGCGGATGGCCATTGGAAGAGGAATTGCAGCAAGTATCTGGCTAATAAATCCAAGAGTGGAGGAGTGACTTCCAGCTCAGGTACGCTTGTTTGCAATGTTATAGACATCTATCTAGCAGATGCACCTAATAGTTCTTGGGTATATGATACCGGATCAGTTATTCACAACTGCAACTCGTTGCAGGGACTGGTAAGAACTAAGAGCGTGGCGAGAGGCACAGTTGACATTCGAGTCGGCAACAAAGCGAGAGTCACTGCGTTGGAAGTCGGCACGATGCAACTTCATTTACCTTCTAGATTCTTAATGGAGCTAAATAAATGTTATTATGTTCCAGTGCTTAGTCGAAACATTATTTCTGCCTCGTGTTTGATGAGACAAGGCTATGAGTCGAATATTAAGAATAATGGTTGTTCTTTATATTTGAATGATATGTTTCACGGCTTTGCACCCGTCCAAGACAGGTTATTTATTTTGAATCTTGATGCTGGATTTGTCTATAACATAAATGTGAAAAGGTTGAAACCAAATGATCTGAATATGACTTACTTTTGGCATTGTCGGCTTGGTCATATAAGTTGGAAACGCATGAAGAAGCTCCATGATGATGGACTCCTAACTTCGTTCGACTTGGAGTCGTTTGAGACATGTGAATCCTGCCTACTCGGCAAGATGACCAAGACACCTTTTGCAAAGAGTTGTGAAAAGGCGTCTGACTTATTGGGACTAGTACATACTGATGTATGTGGCCCAATGAGCACGACAGCCAGAGGTGGTTATGAGTACTTCATTACCTTCACTGATGATTTGGGTAGGTATGGATATATCTACTTGACGAAACATAAGTCAGAAACCTTTGAAAAGTTTAAGGAATTCCAGAATGAGGTACAAAATCAACTTGGCAAGAAAATAAAGTTTCTTCGGTCGGACCGAGGAGGCGAGTACATGAGCCATGAGTTTGATGACCATCTGCAGAGTTGTGGAATAGTTCCCCAGCTCACTCCTCCAGGAACACCACAGAGAAATGGTGTGTCGGAAAGGAGGAATTGAACCTTGTTAGACATGGTACGATCAACGATGAGTCGGACATATCTGCCTTTATTATTTTGGGGTTATTGTCTAGAAACTGCAGCGTTCACACTAAACAGAGTACCATTAAAGTCGGTAGAGAAGACACCGCATGAGATGTGGACTAGCAAGAAGCTCAGTTTGTCTTTTCTTAAGATTTGGGGTTGTGAAGCATTTGTCAAGCGACTTCAGTCGGACAAGCTTACAACCAAGTCGGATAAGTGCATTTTCGTTGGGTATCCAAGGGAAACCTTGGGTTACTACTTCTACAACCGAGAAGAGGGCAAAGTGTTTGTCGCTCGGAATGGAGTCTTCCTTGAGAAAGAGTTTCTGAGTCGGGAAGTCAGTGGGATTACGGTGCAGCTCGAAGAAGTTCGAGAGGAACCGACTAGTAGCGAGTCGGCAAAAGCCTTAGAGGTTGAGTCGGTCGTGGTACCTGAGCCAGCAGCTACACCTACACTGTGAAGATCAGAAAGATTGCGAAGTATTCCTGATGTATTACTGTTGGACAGTGATGAGCCTATAACTTATTCAGAAGCGATGGTGGGTTCTGATTCTAAGTCATGGCTTGGAGCCATGAGATCCGAGTTAAAGTCCATGGATGAAAATCAAGTTTGGAACTTGGTTGATCTGCCAGACGGTGCAAGACTTGTCGAGTGCAAATGGGTCTTTAAGAAGAAAACTGATATGGATGGAAATGTTTCTGTCTATAAAGCACGACTTGTCGCGAAGGGGTTCCAACAAGTTCAAGGAGTTGACTACGATGAGACTTTCTCTACCGTGGCGATGCTTAAGTCAGTTTGGAACATGTTAGCTATAGCAGCCTATTTCAACTATGAGATATGGCAGATGGATGTCAAGACGGCTTTCCTTAATGGAAATTTAACCGAGGACGTGTATATGATATATCCCGAGGGTTTTGTCGATCTGGCTAATGCTGACAAGGCATGCAAGCTTTGGAAATCCATTTATGGGTTGAAGCAAGCATCTCGGAGTTGGAATATTCGCTTTGATGAGGTAGTCAAATCGTTTGGCTTCATCAAGAGTGATCATGATTCTTGTTTATACAAGAAATTTAGTGGGTGCAAAGTAAAATTTTTGATCTTATATGTGGATGACATATTATTGATTGGAAATGATGTCCAAATGTTGCAAGAAACCAAAGATTATTGGATAAGAGTTTTTCAATGAAGGACTTGGGTGAGGCGACTTACATACTAGGAATCCGAATCTATAGAGATAGATCGAGGTAGCTCATTGGATTGAGTCAGAGTACATACTTGGACAAAGTGTTGAAGAAGTTCAACATGGAATCGTCTAAGAAGGGGTTCTTACCGATGTCCCATGGCGTAAAACTTAGCAAGACTTAGTGTCCTTCGACAACTGATGAGCGAAGTCGGATGAGTGCAATTATGTATGCTTCTGCAATCAGATCCATCATGTACGCTATGATTTGTACTAGGCCGGATGTTTCCTATGCTCTAAGTGTTGTGAGCAGATACCATGCTGACCATGGAGAGATCCACTAGTCAGCAGCTAAAAATATCCTTAAGTACTTGAGAAGGACTAAGGATATGTTCCTGGTTTATGGAGGTGAGGATGAACTCAGTGTAAGGGGTTACACGGATGCGAGTTATCTCGCTGACTCGGATGATTCTCATTTGCAATCTAGATATGTGTTTGTGATAAACGGAGGGGCTATGAGATGGAAGAGTTCCAAGCAAGAGACGGTGTCCGCGTCTATGATAGAGGCTGAGTATATTGCTGCCTCGGAGGCGGTAAAAGAAGCCATTTGGATGAGGAATTTTATCATGGATCTTGGTGTGGTTCAGGGCTCGTCCAATCCGTTAGACGTGTATTGTGACAACAATGGTGCTATTGCACAAGCCAAGGAACCTAGAAAACACCAGAAGAACAAACATATACTCATGTGGTACCACCTGATTCGCCAGTTCGTGGATCAAGGTGATATCAAGTTATGCAAGGTACACATGGATGCAAATATTGCGGATCCATTGACAAAGCCGCTACCACAGCCGAAGCATGAGGCGCACCTAAGAGCTATGGGCATTAGATGCCTAGACATGTGATGTCAGATGATTGACTCTAGTGCAAGTGCGAGACTATTGGGAATATGCCCTAGAGGCAATCATGTATGATTTTATTCCCAATGTATTCATAAAGTTATTGTCCATGTATGAACTACTCATATGTATCATTGAATATGTGATTCGATTGTGGAACTATATATTCATGTTGTTCATACTAGTTGTCCTTAGTCGTTGAGGTTGTGCTAGACACACAACTTAGACTAATGTGGAAGTCGGCTGATGACTCGGTTCCACTTGTCATGGGCATGGTGATGCTATTCCGACTTACACTGATTCAGCTAAAGAGTTCCGTGGATCGGACTGACCAACAGTTGAGATGCAACGAGCATGTTGTCATTTTTAGTCTCAAGCAATGGAATCCTTCGACCTGAGGTGATCGCATGATCCGAGTTGTGGATCGCCAGCTTACGTCCTATCAAACGATGTTCCGTAAATGAGAAGTTATAAAGGTAGGGTTCAGGTTGGTTGTGAAGCAAGCTACGTGATGTGGATTACCAAGATGGGATTTGCCCCTCCGTAATGGAAAGATATTCTCTAGGCCCTCTCGTGTGATATGATTCTGAAGCATGGCCATGCGTGACTTGGTTAAGTGTTAACCAAGAAGTTGGACTAAGTGTTACTCCAGTGAATCGTATATCACGGAACGAGAAGAGAGAGTCGAGCTATTGAAAGGATGGCAACAACTCGCCTATAGATTGACAAGATATATCGTGAGGCAAAGGGAATTGGACGAAAGTCACATTGAGAAAGGTTTGTCTTCTGACTTTATGGCGCTTGGGAGTTGGCATGTCTTTCTAGAGGCCGCTACCAACTATCGACTCGGAGTGGTGACTCGTGTCGTGTCCAGGCATACGTAAACCTACGGGGTCACACACTTAAGGGTAAGGAGCCCATGTGGATTAGACCCATGTGGACATTGGGGTATGGCCTAGATGGGCCTCAAGCATTGAGCCCAGCTAGGCGTGTATATAAGTGGAGTGACAAGGGATTGTCCCTGACCTAGCCGTCACTTTCTCCACTCCCATTTTCGGGCTAGACAGGATCTAACAGTCCTCTGCCTGGAGCTCCTTCATGTACATGTGGATACCTGTAGAAGCGTTGCATGTGCGGCGCTGGAGACAAGGAGGTACGTGGGGATTTGGACGTGTTGTACGGGGATCATTCGGCACAGCATCAACTAACACGCTTCATCAACAATCCGCACATGCGTGTCTAGTGGTAAATCGCGTGGCCTATCACTTGAGCTGGATCTTGGGAGCTCCGCGTAGGGGAAAAGTTTTGTTTATCTCTGCGTGGCCCAACATCTTCTAGTTCTTCTAGGGACTTATCCTCCATAACTATTTCATCATAATTTGAGTCTTCATTTATTTCTTCTTCTTGATCACTAAAGAAGAGAGCTGCCATTTCCTCGATAGTTTTCTCTTTCTCTTCTTGTATTTATGGAGGTCTGTCTTTAAATTTGGAAAAGTGGAATTATTTTTCCGCTCCCCCAAGCTTAAGAGACACTATCTCCTTTTTGAAATCAAAATTAGCACTTACATCACTCAAAAAGTTTCTTCGAAATATAATTGGGCAAAGAGTGTCAGCTGGCATATCAACAACTAGAAAATCGATAGGAAATTTTTTTATTGCCAATTGTGACAATTGCATCTTCAACTACTCCCATAGGAATTCTAAGAGTTTTATTGGCTAACATGATTGTCATATCAGTATTTTCAATTGTAGCCGGTTACATTTTTTATTTTATTTAAATAGAAATCATAAGATATAACATTAACTTCGGTGCCAAGATCACATAAACCATAGTGCAAGGTTTCCTTAAATATGCAGGGAAGAATAGGCTTACCCACATCTTTTACCTTTGTTTTACCTTCAACCAATACGGAAGTCTCTTCATCAAGTTCAACTATTTTACAATGTGCATACATAGCCATAATTGCTTCCTTCGTTACCTCTTCATCTTTGGTTTCTTCCAGATGTTCCTCAACTTCTGGCATACTTTCATCTTCCTTCTTCTCATGTACTGCTTTGACCTGCTCATATTCAAAAATATGCTTCTGTGCACTATTAGGGAAAGGTATCTCATATGTTGGTTCTAAGGATGCCAGTGTTGCTTTAACTTCTCTTTTCTTCTCGGGTTCGGGTGGCAGATCATACTTGACCAAACCCTCTTTTGGATATTTGATGTGTTATGTAAAAGCTTTTACAACTTGCAACACAAGATCTGAATCCAGGTAAAGTTCTTTAGATAATTCTTTAACATGGCCCTTTTTATTATAGTCATGGATACAATCATGATCTATTTATATGCCTCCTTCGCTTCCTAGACTAAAATTCCATGAAACTCTATGATCGCGGATTCTATTAAGTAAAGCCCAAGCTTTAGTTATAGGAAGATTCATAAAGGCTCCTTGCGTGAAAGAGTCTAGTTCAATTTTATTAGGTTCAATTAAACCGCCATAAAAGATATGCAATAAATACCATTCAGGTAAATCATGATGAGGACATAGATTAAGTAAATCTTTAAATCTTATATAAGCTCTTACTAGTCCTTCATTAGGATGGTTCCTCCAAGTCATTATAAGATGCCTGATTCCAAAAGATTCTGATAATGGATAATATTTTGCTAGAAACTCACAGGCTAAATTATCCCAAGTAGTAGTGGCTTTTGGGGTAGAGATCTATACCATGAGAGAGTTGTACTAGTCAAAGTCTGACTAAAAAGTTTAACCCTTACCTCATTAGCAGTATACCCGTTAATTGGAAAGTGCCACATATATCTTTGAAACATGCAATATGCTCATATGGATCAGGATCTTCTTCATCTGCAGTAAATTGCTTCTTGTGTAGAATACCAAGTAATAGAGGATTTATTTCAAACCCCCTTGTCTTCTCATTAGAGTTGTCTCTTTTATTAATATCATAAGGCTTCCCAAAGTGGTTGAGTGGGTTAGCACTAGCCATATGCTCAAACTCCATCATGTTGGTGAAAACCTGTAACTCAAAACAAAACTTAGCAAGACAAAAATAAATAAGCAAAAACTAAAAGACCTACAACGCTTAGCTCCACGGCAACGGCGCCAGAAAATAGCTTGATGACTGCAAGTTCATAGATCTTTCGTAGCTAGTTTTGAAATAAAGATATCAATCCTATAGGGAGCAGAAGTCTAAAGTCTAATAACTCTTGAATTAAATACTACAATAGAAATGCTAAATAAAGTTCTACGTAACAAGATAAAATGTGAGTATTGTGTAAAACGGTGTTTTTGGGTTTTTGGTATAAGAGAACAATAAGTAAAGTAAAGTAACTAAACAAAGAAAGTAAGTATCGCGTATGTAAAAGAGATTTGGAACTGCAATAGGGAAAAGCGTTCTCAGGGAGTAGCGGATACACCACTAGCATTATAAAGAGCTAAGGTAAAGATTATTATCATGAACATTCTCAACTATGTATGTGTGGGAGGAACTCCGTATTTGAACGAATAGGTAGCAGCCACTGCTCACATCATCCTCATAACCACAACAGTCAGCAATCAACATCAATCGAATTACTGTGCTATTAAGGGACTTAATCTCATAGGACGTATCCCATGGCATGGATAGATCCGCGGGTGGAGCTTAGTTGTGACCGCCGCATGCTAGATTCACCAGCTAACCTTTTTTTGTCGAGTTGCCTCTGCATCCTAAGCAGGTCCCTTTTCTTGTGGTGAAGCAAGTACTGGTATGCCATTAAGTCCTCGTGCGTAGCTTCGGCTATCATGAGGTATGCGCCCGAGACTGTGTCCCTCGCTCTTTGCCACACGTTTGGTGGCAATCGAAGAGTTAGTCGTTCGCCATCGTGTGTTCCTTCTCTTTCTTGTACGATGTGATTATTGTATGGATCTCCTTCGTTCCTGTGGTTTCCTATATTGTCATCTGATAGAATATCATTAGGATTAAGGATCGGGTTACCGTTGGTGTCGCATGGTGTGGATGTTCCTTTTCCGATAATCACACACACTTGATGGTGCGTCATGTATAATTTGCTGCTGTTGTTATCGGATCCATAGGAGACACCGTCCGGAAAGCCAGTGAAATCCCGTGGGTTTTGTTCTAGGTAGATCTCAGTCATGCTAATTCCGAAGTCGATGTTTTTGTCACTTTCCTCGGGTTCGGTGTTTGTTGGACTTGAGCCACGTGGTGGCGTTAGCTATGAGTCTAACTCGAAGGAGAGAGCATCATATAGATCGGTCAGATCCCCTAGATCTACGGAGTTTCTAGAGTTCTCTTCACCGTTTGCCGACTGGGGTGCGGGTTCTTCTGATGAGATGATGGAGGATGCAGGTATCACTATAGGTGTTGCAGTTATGACTGACAGACCCAAAGATATTAGGGTCGATAGGCAAAAGTTCTCGGGTTCATCCACCTGGAAGTGGAAACTTCCGATGATGAGATCGGATCCACCATTGAAGTTGACGGGAACCAAAACAGGGATGGGTGGTCGTGGATCTGCTGTTTTCGAACTTTTGCTTGGTGAGGAGGGGGCCGCTGAATCCATGATTCTAGCGTCCATATTTCCCACAGACAGCGCCAATTGTCAAGGCGTAACCTCGGCAATGTCCTGAAAGGAATATGCCTAAGAGGAAATAATAAATGGTTATTATGTTATTCTAGGTTTGTTTCTCATGCTATAATTGTGTTGAAAGGAAACGTTAATACATGTGTGTTTAATAAACAATTAGAAGGTTCCTAGTGATGCCTCTCATTACACTAGCTTGTTGATTAACAGATGATCAAGGTTTCCTGATCATGACATTGGATGTTGTTAATAACGAGGTCACAACATTGGTGGAATTATTTGATGAACAAACTCCCAAAGTATAGTAATACGATCATGCCATTATGTTTAAACTACTATAACATCATTCAAAGTAACCATAATCCTTGGACCATGAGATCACGTCAATCGATATAGTTCAGATGCATTTGTCTTCCACATCTCCCTTTCGCCACCCTCAACCAGGATCGGATCAGCGGGGGTGGAGCATGTGCTAATGATTCTAATCTGCTTGTAATTATAGCTAAGTTTCCTTTTTCGACCTCCCCCAATAGAATGCTCCGTTAAGCAAGGTTGAAGGCACATTTTCTCCACATCTCCTGCATTCCAGACCATATAGAATGATTGAACCATAAGTCATTTCTCACGTTCTAGATGACCCACATAATTATAGAGGATATGACATTTTCAACTCTAAAGAGTTTATTTTTTTGTCCATTTAGTAGCAACCACCTCAAAATTCACAGGCCTGCCATCATTAGTGATATCAGACATCACCTGCCAAGCAACCTGAGCAACAACACACTCAAAGAATAGGTGATTACATGTCTCGGTCTCCTTGCAGAATAGGCAAGTTAAGTCATCAACTTTTTGCCTCTTCACTAAGTTATCCCTAGTGAGGATCCTATTATGAGCTATGAGCTACAAAAAGAACTGAATTTTATGAGGGACTCTAATCCCCCAAACTAACTAGACATATACAGGCAAAATCCCGTTTACATTAAGAACATCATACATGGATTTAACACTATATTGTCCACTAGATTCTAACTTTCACACGAGACAGTCCTCCTCAGCACTAAGGTGCAAAGATTGAGCAATCTGCATTATCTCATACCATTCAAACAACAGTCTCTGATCAAAGCATCTTCGAAAAGTAAACTTTTCACCATCCCACACATCAGCAATACAAGAGTTTTGTTCATTAAGAATTAGATAAACATCCCAATAATGAGTGGCAAGAAGCAAGACCCAAGCCAATGATCTTCCCAAAATTTAACCCTTCTACCATTCCCCACTCTCCACTGATACCCCATATGAGCTAACCTAGCAGCCCACATTACCCCTTTCCAAAAGGGAGAGGCACCCAATTCACTGCAATAGAAGATATTAGGACTATTAATAGAGTACTTATGATCTACTATTTGTTTCCACAGCTTCTATTCATCTATATGATATCTCTTAATCCAAGAAGCTAGCAGACATCTATTCACAGTGGCTAGATCAGGTACCCAACCTAGCATAATCTTTCTTTTGTGACACCAAACTCCAATTAGCCAAATGGTATTTATGATGTCCTTCATAGTCATCCCAGAGACAATGAGCCATCTGAGAATTAATCATTGTTATGGCCCACTTAGGGAATTTAATGAAACTTAGAAGGTACATAGGAATATTGGCTAACACACTTCTTACTAACTCTAGCCTAGCAGCATGGTTTAGGAGTATACCCCTCCACCCTACTGCTTTTTTCAAAGTTTTATCCATAATAGGTTGTAGATCCTCCCTCCTCAATTTAGCATAGTGTAGAGGAACACCCAAATATTTCAAAGGAAAAACACCCAACCTACAGGTCAAGGTCCGAGCAAAAGCTTGTGCTAAATCATCTTCAACATTAATTGGAATAAGCTCACATTTATGGAAATTGATTCTCATTTGAGACATCTGTTCAAAATAGGACAATAACCATTTCAAAATTTCTAGCAGTTGAAAGATCATTGTCCAAGAATAATAAGGTATCATCGGCATATTGCATACTGATGATCCATGTCTGATTAAGGCCTCTCATTAGGCTAGTAATCTCACCACCATTAGCAGACTTAACCAGCATTCTAGTAAAAACATCTGCCATATAATTAAACAACAGAGGAGAAATAGGATCTCCATGTCTAACTCCTCAGCTAGAGACAAAAAAATCACTATTAATATCATTTATTATAACCCCTACTAAACCAAAATCAAGCAAAGCCTTAATGATTTTAATCCACTTAGAGCTAAAGCCACTCCCACTCAACATCTTTAAAAGAACCTCCCTATTAACCATATCATAAGATTTCTCATAATATAGTTTAAATATAAACCCAGATTGCCTTTTTTGTACTACATCATGCATAATTTCATGTGCAGAAACAACGCTCTCTAGAATATATCTCCCTTTCAGGAAGGCAGTCTGGTGGGGTGAAATAAGAGACTCACTCACCACACTATGCCTATTTGTAGCACACTTTGAAAAAAAATATAACTAGAATTTGTAAGGGCTATGGGCCTACATTTTTGTATAGTTACAACATTGGGCCCTTTAGGGATTAAAGTTAATAGAGAGAAATTAAATCTATACAAGTATAACTTTCATCTATTCTAATCATTAACCAAGGAAATCAAATCATGTTTAACCAAATCCTAGGAATGTTGATAAAAAATAAAGGCAAGACCATCTAGTCCAGGAGCCCCTTCAGCATAAGAACCAAATACAGCATCCTTAACCTCTTGATCAGAGAAATCATCATCAAGGGAAATATTTTGTTCCCCATTTACTTTATCACAATCCTCCCAGAAATCATTCCTCAAATCAATATAGGTTTATCTGCATACCCAAAGAACTCTTTATAATATGAAACTGCAAGATTCAACATACCTTTTGTGTCATCCACCATCCCAGCAAGGCCTTCCAGATACTCCATTTGCTTCTCCCTCCTCCTTTGATTAGCTACAGAATGGAAATATTTAGTATTACAATCTCCTTCCAAGATATTTCTCTCCCTAGATCTTTGTCTAGCTTTAACTTCCTTATTTTTTCAAATCTCTATCAATTCAGATGAAATGGTTTTCATCCTTGTTTTAGAGACATGAGAAAGAGGTTGAGATTCAGACAAAATATCTAGGATGTCATATTCAGCTACTAGCTTTTGTTTCAACTTATTTTGAGTGGATTCCCTATTGGCATTCCACCCTTTCAACCCTCTCCTAAGGTTCCTAATCTTGAATTGCCACATGTCTATAGCTTTAACATAAGAACAAGGCGCAAACCAAATTTTAGAAATAAACTAATAAAAAACCATCTACATTCAACTAGCATTTCTCAAAACGAAATTGTTTGGTCTTAGGTACATCTAACACATTCGTGTCCACAATCAACGGGGTATGGTCACCCCTACTCTAGGTTTAGTCCTGACATTACTAGCTGGAAACATATTGTCCCAGCAAGTAGAGACAAACATTCTATCTAGCAAGGCCATAATCAAATTGTCCTGATTATTAGCCCAAGTAAACTTTCTACCAACATTTTTAATTTCCATTAAACCAAATTTATTAATCCAATCATTTAAAAGATCATCCCAATGTTTGTTAATGTTGCTAGTATTTTCTCACAACTTTCTCTAATGAGATTAAAATCTCCACCTACTAATGTAGGCCCACTCCAAAAGGAGTAAATATTATGCAACTCATTTATAATGTAGGCCCAACTCTGGTAAGTTTGTCAGGCCTATTAAGGCCCCTAGGGTTCTAAATTAGAGCAACTACCATGATCGAAATTCAGTTTCTTTCTACTATTTCTCTTAGAGGAGACCTTAATCCAAGGTTCCTTCCCCACCTAACAATCACTAATGTGATCCTCAGGATACAATTCCATTACACCATAGTTGGTTATGCAATCCCCATCTATATCTTCTATAGTGACATCAGGATTACTAGGAAGGAACATATCATGATGATTATAATGAAAGGTGATCAACCTACTAGTTTCCATTCCTTTAATGACATTGATATTATTTCAATCTCATCAACAGAAGTACCTAGATTTATGCCAGCAGAGCTAGCTCTACTTAATAATTCAACATTATTAAGAGCAGCAAAAGAGTTACCAATACCATGTATTTTAGTTTTACCTTTAGGGATCTCCAGGTTCTTGGATTTCTTAAGACCTTGAGCTCTCTCAATAGTAGACTTACCATCTCTTATAATCCTATTACTCATCCTGGTAGCAACTACATGTCCCCATTTATTCCTCTTACCCATGGTATCTAGCCTGTTACCTTTGGCTACAGCCACTTGCATCATAGAGCTCTCCTTATCTCTGCTCAACACACCTCCATCAGCAGCTTCATCCAATTTCTTCAACAAATGCTCTCCTATATTTTCTTCAGGCCTCCTAATTGTTAATTCTGGCACAACAAAGTTTTGTATCCTTTTGCAAATTAAAACACTGCTTTAGCCTGACATGAGGTGTGAACTTAGTGTCATATTAGCAAATACACAGCTCTACAGTCCAGCGGCGACCTCCGGTGAAGCAACGAGCGTATTCGATGACCGTAAATTGTGTATCTCTATGTACACTGACCAAGACGGGTAATGTGGTTGAGTTCGGTGACCAACTGTATATTTAACTTTTTTTGCAGGGAAAGTGCACACTAGAATAATGATGCTGAGTCGTTTGGTTTTATGTAGACGTAGTACTGGGACTCGAACCTGGCGTACACTCTTGCCATTGGGCTATGGGAAGTGCACACTAAGGAAGCATTTCTTGAAACACAATTGAAACTGTCCCGAGATGACACAGCCCAACCAAGCCAAGCATCCATGCGTTAATTTCCTAAACCTAGGCCGGGCTACGGTTTACCGAACGCCACTTTGGTGTCTCCCAATTTCATTACAGAACTCGTTCAGCAAGAAAAACTTAATAATTCACTATTAAGGCCCCTAGGGTTCCAGATTAGAGCAACTACCATGATCAAAATTCAGTTTCTTTCTACTATTTCTCTTAGAGGAGACATCAATCCAAGGTTCCTTCCCCACCTGACAATCACTAATGTGATCCTCAGGACACAATTCCATTACACCATAGTTGGTTATGCACATCTTCTATAGTGACATCAAGATTACTAGGAAGGAACATATTAGGATGATCAGAATGAAAGGTGATCAACCTTCTATTTTCCATTTCTTTAATGACATTGATATTATTTTCAATCTCATCAACATAAGTATCTAGAGTTATGCCAGCAGAGCTAGCTCTACTTAATAATTCAACATTATTAAGAGTAGCAAAAGAGTTACCAATAGCATGTATTTTAGTTTTACCTTTAGGGATCTCTCAATAGCAGACTTGCCATCTCTTACAATCCTATTACTCATCCTGGTAGACCCATTTATTCCTCTTACCCATGGTATTCACCCTGTTACCTTTGGCTGCAGCCACTTGCATCATAGAGCTCTCCTTATCTTTGCTCAGCACACCTCCATCAACAGCTTCATCCAATTTCTTCAACAAATGCTCTCCTATTCTTTAGGTCTCCTAATTGTTAATTCTGGCACAACAAAGTTTTGTATCCTTTTGCAAATTAAAGCACTGCTTTAGCCTGACATGAGGTGTGAACTTAGTGTCACATCAGTAAATACGTAGCTCTACAATCCAGTGGTGACCTCCGATGAAGCAACGAGCGTATTCGATGACCGTAAATTGTGTATCTCTATGTAAGGTGACCAAGGCGGATAATGGGGTTGAGTTCGGTGACCAACTGTGTATCTAAATTTTTTTTTGCAGGGAAAGTGCACACTAAAATAATGATGCCGAGTCGTTTGTTTTTGTATTGACCTAGTAGAGGGACTCGAACCTGGCGTACACTCTCGCCACTGGGCTATGGGA
This sequence comes from Avena eriantha, assembly GCA_910589775.1. NCBI lineage: Eukaryota > Viridiplantae > Streptophyta > Magnoliopsida > Poales > Poaceae > Avena > Avena eriantha. The sequence goes on along the minus strand of OU342743.1, from coordinate 171,017,043 downwards.
AGTGCACACTAAGGAAGCATTTCTTGAAACACAATTGAAACTCGAGATGACACAGCCCAACCAAACCAAGCAGCCATGCGTTTAATTCCCAACCTGGGCCGGGCTACGGTTTACCGAACGCCACTTTGGTGTCTCCCAATTCCTTTACAGCACTCGTTCAAAAAAAAAACTTCCACAGAAAAGTGTCTGCTGGCTGCCTTTCAACTGGACAAGAATCCGATTTCTAAGTAGTATCTCGAACGCTTTTCTTGCTTAGTTTTAACTATAGGGAACCCGATACCGAGCTTGCTATACTTTGCCTGGTGATTTATCCTTGAGAAGCACCTTCACCCTCTTCTCATGTACCTGTCCCTCACGCGTATCTACGTATGCTGATGTGCGTCAGAAAATGGCTGGGCATGCACGGTATGGTACGTCCACAGCAAAAGATTAATTGCATCATTTGGTGTGCAAGACAAAAGCATCCCCGATAGATCGACTCCTATATATATGCACGCCACCTAGGATATAGGATGCCATGCATCCGGCTGAAACAGACAGCAACGTCCCCATCCGTACCAAACGAAAGCACGCTCGGCAGCTCCCCGTACCGTACATGTGATGCACACGGCCGGCGTACTCCGAATCCACAGCTAGCCGGATTAGCACCTGACGTACGCCCTCCCTCCTTGCTTAGGCACTAAGCATGAGTTCCGCCTATGCGCGACCTCTGCTCGCGTCGCCAAGTGCTCGACACACAGAGGGGGGAGACCCGCGCAAGTTGGCCGTGGGCGGCCCCGCCCGGCGGGTGTAGCTTAGCTAGTGCGCGTGTCACCGCGCAAAGGCGCTGCATTATTACGCGCCCCGGCCCAATGCGCGATCGAGCCGGTCTCTCCTCCCTCCTTCCATCCATCACATCGCCTTTCTCTGCCCTCTGCTGCCTCGCTCAGCCACCACACGGGTCCAAACCAGCCAACAGACCACCAACCAGCGAGCTGCGAGTGTTAGATTTGCGGCAAGTAAATAACGAAGAACGAAAACAAAATCACAGCAAGGGGACACAGATTTAACGTGGAAAACCCTCTCCAACAAAGAGAGGGGAAAAACCACGGACGCCAGCCAGCGAAACTTCACTATAACGGAGAGTGTTTACACAACGCCGGGGATTTCACAGATGCAACTTATCTCAGCCGGCGGCTTACAAGAAGTATATATAGCGGTGGTAACCTAGGTCATCAACGATCCGTACCGCGGAGGGCGCCCCCCGCACCTCCCACAGGCGTCCCTGTTGGGCACGGAGTGGGCCAACTTCAGACTCCACTCCGCATCGGCCCAAGCCTCCGACGACAGGCCTCGCTCCGCTACGTCAGAAGTTGGCCTCTACTTTATAGAATTTGGATCAACGTATAACAGCCAGCCCTACCGCGGTCGATCGAGCGATCTTCCTCCCCAAAGAGAGATCCCCGCGCACAGGGAAAAGAGCGGGGCGCGCTGTGTGTTGGGGCCTTGGGGGAGGGAGCCAAAGCCCAAAGGTGCATGCACGAAAACGCCGTGCGTATCCGCCCGGGATCCGCGAAATGTCTCCCGCTAGCTGCTGGCTTCGATCGTGGCGTGGCGCGCGTTAGATCTCATCGACCGATGTGGTGGGGACAGGCACGCTCCCTCGCTCCATCGGTGGGCTCTGCTGTACGGCCTGCGTTATGCTCAAGTTTCATCATGCATGCTAGTAGTGGATGTAGTAGGTCCGTCCTCTGACCGGTGCTGCTCCGGTGGCGGGGCACAGGCAGGCCAGTGCTCATACGTACGAGGATCTTCAAGATGCGGGTCTGAAAGGACAGCGGCCTTGCGCCACATGCTCTCTCTGAACCGGTCGATCGTGACACCGTTGGCCGAGACGTACGATCTGATCAGCCAGAGACGTACAGTGCAGGCGTACACGAACGCGTACATTCTGAACCCTGGACGGTGCATTACATCCGTAACGTACGTACGCTGCTGCAAAGTGCAAATCAGCAGCTGATCTACCTGAATTCCCTGATGCATGTGCAGCGCACTGGCCATGCATATTGCGCAACTTGGGTGCTTGCAGCTGAGATCATCGTGCTAGTACTAGCGAGGTCCTCCGGGTTGGGAACCTCCGGTAGGTACTTTGCCTGATTGATCGGCTTTCTTTAGCGAGCTAGATGGGGCCCCGTGGAGATTCGTGCTCGTACGAGACCTCCACGGCCACGGCCACGGCCACGTGTGGTGGATATATATATACAGTGGCAGCGAGCGAATGTAGATTCACGGGCCGGGGATCGATCATGAGTGCCGTGGCTTGTGTCACTCATCATGAGCCTGCTGTGATGTCGGTCGTTCGGCTCGATCACGCGATCCTTCGTACCAGTACGGTTGCATTGCAGGTAGCTTAGGCTAGGCGGGCCAGCACCCCCACTAAAACATGTTCTGTACCTCATAGGCAGCCAAATCCTTATCTCAAATTCTACCCATGTAGTATATGTCCACATGCCAATCGATTATAGGCTAGCTAGAGGAACCAATCGAGCCAGGTAAACCAGCTGGTCCAAAATCTCCCCTCTCAACTCAAGCATGTGATATTCGCGGGATATGTGTATCCCTCAGCTTCACGGATAGCAATTCGTATGCTGCAGCTACAAACTACGTACTATAAACACATACCGTCGCGGGATATGTGTATTCGAGGGAACTCCTGCCTGCATGGCCGGTCTAAATTAGCGATTGCCCAGCCGCGTTTCCGTCGGAAGATCAAAGCAAGCAGCGCTGATTTAATATTAACGTCGACTTCCGAAGTAGCGATCGTGTGTTTACCACTAGACACTGCATCTGCATGGCCCATCCTACAAAGAAGACAATGATGAGCAATCAGGCAACAAAGAGATCGAGGCTGCGACCCCATTGGCACACGGGAAAAGGGGTTGCTTGTTAGGTTTTGTTAAATCGGCAAGTCCATTTCCACAAAAGCTCGCGGGCCTCTCTGCTTCCATCATCTCCCCTATTGCGCACAGTAAAAAGCCGACCCGAGAAACTGCCAAGGAAAAATGGTTAACTAACATGAGCCTTTCCAATCATGCATCCTCAAACACAGCCTATAGTTCGTCATGTGTGTGTGCATTCTGCTTGTGTACGCATACAGCTAATTAAAGAGTGCACCCCCTAAAGTTAGATTCAGTGGATATATATACACGCAATCAATGTGCTTTCTCCTAGCTGTTCATCCAAAGAGGGGTCAGCTGAGAGGACCAAACTAATAAAGGTGCTTATTCCATGACGCCTTCATTCGATCATTATTTCCAGCTTTCGGTTCTTGTGAGCGAATGGTGTGTGTGTTGTCTTTCTGCCCGCGGTACCTAATTTGTGATATCACCGAACCTATCCGAATACGGGTGCACAGGAACTGTAACACTTATTTACTCAGACAGTTGAGAATTACTATATGTAGACCTTTGCATTCTATGAATCTAGCAAGCTGCCTTTGTCGCATTGACGTCACACAGTATATGACAATGTCAATCTTCTTAAAATAACTGCCCGCAAATTTTGCATTTTTCATCTAGAGTCCAAAGTTAGTCCTAAACATGCATAGATCTGCTTGCTCTTTCATTAGTGATGAGAGAATATCAAAGGGTTGTGCCCACAAGACGGAGATGCCTCACTGGGCAGTGATGCCCATGGTCGGCTTGTGACCACCCCTCCCCGGTGGGCTTACACAAAGAAGATCTAGGCCGGCTAACACCATAGTCGGTTCAGGGGGAGACCAGGAGCAAGATGGTGTACCCAACTTGACTTGCGGGACAAGTAGGGTAAGTCGGTTTCTGTAAGGTCTATGATTCACCTACGACATAGATCGGATATGTAAACCCCAAGTCGGTTGTGTACATAAGGCCAGATAGGATCACCTTAGAGGGCACGGACAATTAGAGTGGAGGACTCGCCTCTTGAGCTAAACCAAGCTTAGTATGTGATACCTTGTAACCGACTTGCAACTAATTGCAGAACTAACTCTTTACCTCTAGGAGAGGGGCCGAGCATGTAGGGTACATTGTGCGACCAATCATGTCCCTAGTTTCCTCGATGTCGATCCGCTCCACCCTCGATAAGCCGTCCCTGACTTTCCCATGTCAGTTAGTGTGTCGTGCCAACCGATTCATTCACCGTCTCAAGCGTAAGTCTACACTGATTTGATGGAACTTTTGGGAAAGAGAAAACATCAACCGCTTGATTTGATTTTCAATGATCGTGATTTGGAGTACACCATCATTAACATGTCAAAGATGTGTCGCACGAACAAGCGCAAGTCATGTCACACGCACTGACTGTGCACACATCGATTTTCCAACACAAGGATCACGCGCGCAAGCTCTTCTTCGAGTTTTCCTTCCGAATGTTGAGACTCGCGCTGAAAAAACGTTCTGCTGGTTGCCGGTTGACGTCAGGGTGGTTTTGACAATTCATGCCAAAATTAAAGCTGTGTTACCGCTCCCCTACATGCATATCCATACGATTGATTAGCTACTTTACCACATTGTGATGAGCAAAAATCGTGTGCTCGTGTATTCCATACGTCGACGGGAATTTCCTAGTGCTATTCCAGATGCTCTTCGGCAAGAGGCTCCCGTCTACGTCAGGAGGAAAGGTTCCCCTCGGCATTGGCCGTCGACCAGTGCTATCTACCGACCGACTCCTACGTTAGGGCTTTAGCCACGTCGGGTCCCGGCGCATGGACTTCCCTGGAATTATGCAGCCAGGACCAGGGACCACGGCAGCTAGCTTTAGGATAGATCACGGTAGATTTGATTACGTACGGATCGTTCGTTAAGGCGTCCGCCACAGAAATCTCGTCCCAATGGTCGCGCGGGTTGGCGCGAAGCTTTCCAGCACCCGTGACGGCCGGCGGCGTCCGCGGCCGTCAGACCGTGATCCGACGGCCACGGCTCATCGGACGGAGCAGCGAAAGCGCCTGCTGTCGTATCGTACCCCGTGGACCGTGGTAGTACAATCACGATCCCTCTCCTGAGATCTCTGTCGCTCGACCGCTGCCTGATCGATCCAGAGCGAACGTGCGTGTGGGGAAAGGCAGAGAGCTAGATCGCGTAGCACGCTGGCGAGAGAAACATATCGCAATAATTCCGCAGCGTGTCGGCCGGTTTGCTCCCCGAATAACGAGAAGTTTGACGTGCATGTAACACACTCTCGTACTTTAACAAAGCACGGCCCGAACCGTCGCGTCAAGTGGCGCGCGAGCGTGGCCCGGCGGGCAGAGATTCGATCGGTGGTCGCGAGCGCCGAGCTAGCTGCACGAACTGCACGCGAGATCTGCCCGGGGATACCACCGCCGGCCGGCTGCATGCGGTGGCCGGTGGGTGACGCCCCGTTTTGATCGATGTTGCACCGGCACGACGGTTCCTCGAGCCAGACCCACGACTACTGGACAGCGTGGTTGGTGGTGGTCTCAATCCATCGATCGACTTTGGTGAAACGCTGGTTTGGTCTTTGGTGATCGATGGTGCGTCTGGCGTTCTTCGCGGGTTTTTTCCTTGCCTGGCATAACAACAGGTTTTTTAGATCAAAAGGGATTTTCTCCCCGGTTCCATTAACAATGAAACCACCCGAGTTCAACAACCACACAACACAACAGGAAAAAAAAACTAGAGTTCTTGGATCTACCAAGGTCTACAGCAACTGAAAAAGAGGACAGGCCTCCATAGGCCGAAACTACAGGACCAGAAAAAGGATACAAAGGGTAGACATCAGAGAACAAGATTCAAGACTACACCAATTAGATCACCACATGTATCGCGCCATCTTCCTCAGGGTGTTGTTTCAGAAAGTCGAGGGAAGCCCGGCCGCTGTGGTTCGGCGAAGCTGAAGATTTCCAGGTTGAGATCCACTCAAAGCCTTTGCAAATCAGCTCGCCATGATCGTCAGAGGGGTCCTGAGTTTTTGCAGTATCATTTCTTCGGACTGGTTGATCAAGGTCCAGTTCTGCTCCTTGAAAGGAACCTTCCAGTTCCTCAGATAGAGCAGCACCAGGTGCCAGACCTGCTTGATAGACAACCAGGAAGATTTACTAAAGACTAAACTATTTCTCTTATTCCAGATGCTCCACAGAACAACCGAAGTAAGAACATTAATCTGTACATTTTTCTTATTATCCAGCCATTTAGAGCCAATGGGAACAAAGTCTGTAAATTGCATACCAACTAAAATACAGATATCATCCCAGAGGATCCTAGCTACAGAACACTCAAAAAATAAATGTTTTACTGTTTCAAATTCCTTACAAAAGGAGCACTCTAAAGGTTTTGGGATACCTCTAGCTCTCAAATTATCCCTGGCTAGGATTTTGTTTTGTGAGAGAAGCCACAGGAAAACCTGGATTCTAGGAGGGATTTTCAGGTCCCAAACAGCAGATCGAAACACCTTTTTAACCCCCCTAAAGTTAAGAATAGAATACATGCTACTGGAGGAGTATACCCCCTTGGACTCATACTGCCAGATAAGCTGGTCATCAGTTTTAGAGAAAACAATACTTCTAACAATCCCCAGAAGTTCCTGCCACTGAAGCATCATTTGTTCAGTGAAGGTTCTCCTAAAGTCACATCTGAGGACAGAACCATCCCACAGGTCAGCAATGGTTTGGGTTTGTTGGTTGCAAACAACATACAAATCCTAGAATTGGGTAGCTAAAGGAGAATCACCAAACCAAATATCTTCCCAAAATTTAATAGAACAGCCATCCCCTACATGCCATCTATATCCCACCTTAACTGCCCTGGACGCCCACATAACACCTTTCCAAAAGGTGGAGGGGTGTACATCTTGGCAGCAAAGGATATTAGGGTTCCTAGTATTGTACTTAGCATCTATAATTCTTTTCCAGAGAGCACCCTCTCTCTGGATGTATCTCTTGATCCAGGATCCAATCAAAGCTAAATTTAATTTCCTGAGATTAGGAATACCCAGCCCTCCAAAGTCTTTCCTCATGCACATGGAAGGCCAATTAGCTAGATGAATTTTGTGGTTCCCTTCCTCATCGTTCCAGAAGAAATTAGCTAAATGTGTATCTAAGAGGTTCAAAGCCCGCTTAGGAAACTTAAAGAAAGATAATAAGTATATAGGTATACTAGCTAAGCAGGCTTGGATGAGAATTCTCTTAGCTACATAAGATAGCAGCCTACCCCTCCACCCTATAATCCTACTCAAGATGCTCTCAATTAAAGGTTGGAGATCTTCTCTTTTTAGTTTATCAAAATGCAAAGGAACCCCCAGATATTTAACTGGGAAAGTTCCAGCAACACATTGAAAGATATCTAAAAAAGGTTGGGTTTGTAAGCTATCTAGATTAATGGGGATCAATTCACTTTTGTGATAGTTTATCCTCATACCAGACACTTGTTCAAAGCAGGTGAGAATCCACTTAAGATTAATTGCAACTCTAGGATCATTCTCCAAAAAGAGGAGGGTATCATCTGCATATTGCAAACAGACCACTCCTCCTGGAAGAAAATTGGGGCACAGCCCCTTAATTAGACCATGAGCAGTCCCTTTAGATAGCATTTTGGAAAAGACATCAATCATGATATTAAAGAGAAGGGGGCAATATGATCCCCCTGTCTAAGCCCTTTTCCTATAAGAAAAAAATCACTCTCAGTATCATTAACTCTAACTCCAAAAGAACCCCCTATGGTGATCTGTTTAATAAGTCTAATAAAGGAAGGGCAAAAACCCCTAAGAGCTAAAACCTCAAAAAGGAAATCAAGGTTAACTCTATCATAAGCTTTTTCATAGTCTATTTTAAGGACTAAGTCTTTATCTTTTTCCCTATGCACCTCATGAATAATTTCATGGGCTGTCACAACACTCTCTAAAATAAAACGACCCCTAATAAAAGCTGATTGGCTATTAGAAATCAGTCTATCAATGATTTTAGCTAGTCTATTGGTGAGAACTTTAGTAAAAATCTTAAAAGAACAATTTAAGAGACTAATAGGTCTAAATTTATTCGTAGTTTTAGCATCATTTTCTTTAGGAATTAGAGTAATCATAGCAAAATTCAACCTAAATAGATCTAGATTATCTACATACCAAGCCCTAAACATTGTAAAAAGATCAAACTTAATCACATCCCAGAAAACCTGATAGAAGAGGAAGGGGAGCCCATCTGGGCCAGGGGCACCCTCTGCGTAAGAGTCAAAAACAGCACTCTTAATCTCTTCCTCTGTAAACTCTAAACCTAGAATCTGGTTTTCCTCATCTGTAACCCTATCTTCAGCAGAGAAAAAAGTCTCCTTAAGTCTAATATCATTTCTCTCTTCTTTACAGAAAAGATTCCTATAGTAGTCAGAAGCTACTTTTACCAGACCAACCCCATCAGTAACAGGGCCAGTTGGTCCCTCTAAAACACTGATAAATTTTTTCCTCCTTCTCTGGTTAGCAACTGCATGAAAATAAGCAGTGTTTCTATCTCCTTCTAAAATATCTCTATCTCTAGACCTCTGCCTAGCTTTGGTTTCTTCTAGTAACCAAAAAGCATTCAGTTCTTTTAAAATGGCTCCTAATCTATGATGTTCTTCTTCCGTGAGGGAATTTGATTCAGATTTAATATCAAGGATATCATATTCCTCCATTAGACATTTTTTGTGGGACCTCACAGCAGCTTCTACATTACAGCTCCATCCTTTAGCTAGCTTCCTAAATCTCCTAACTTTCTCTTGCCAAATGTCTACTACATTGGAGCTAAAAACCTGAATAGACCAAGCTTTAATTACTAGATCCTTGAAATCAGGTCTACTAAGCCACCATTTCTCAAATCTAAACCTAGTAGGTTTTGGTGGCTTTGGATCCCCAGAGTCCCAAACTATGGGAGTGTGATCACTACCTACTCTAGAAAGAGCCTTAGCACTAGCTAGGGGGAAAAAGCATCAAAACTAGTAGTACAAAAAATTCTATCTATTTTACTCATAATCAGATCAGCCTGATTATTGCCCCAAGTAAATACTCTACCAGCAAGGCCAATTTCCATTAATGCCCAAATCTCAATCCAGGCATTAAACTTGTCAGCCCATTTAAAGTCTATATTTCTATTACTCTTATCCATCACTGACCTAACTAGGTTAAAGTCACCACCTACCATAGCAGGACCATCCCAATTCACAAACAAATCATGCAATTTAGAGATGAACTCCTGTTTTCTATCTTCATAGGAAGAGCCATAGACAGTAGTAATCCTAAAGATCTTATCAGAATTTTTACACTTAAGTACTGAACTGACAGAAAAAGTTCTAACTTCCCAAGCAAGTACATCAAAAAAATCTAAATTAATCCCTACAAAGATACCACCAGCAGACCCAGTGGAAGGCAGGTGGTTCCATTCAAAATTTCTATTCCCAAGGAGATTTCTTAGGAAGGTTCTACTGAAACTCTCTTTTTTGTTTCTTGAAAGCCTATATAGTCTAACTGCAAAGGGTTAAGGTTCTCTTCTATGTATTTCTGTCTACCAGGAGTAGAAATACTTCTACAATTCCAAAAGGCAACTAACATATTAATTTCTTCTTGGGGTGCTTGCCCCGAGATTTGCTAACAATCTTGACCCACCCTTCAGCTTCTTCATCCCTTTCACTACCATTATGCAATGAAAAGGAGGGGGAGCTAGGATGATCAACTAGACTATCACAAGAATTCGAGATGGGTCCCTCAAGATCCACTCCTATCTTGTCAGACATACCCTCTAGATCTATTGAATTTAAAACATGGAAAGGATTTTGTTGCATTATACCTTTCATCTTTTTTGGAACCTCCAAATTTGTCACCTTCTTCAGTTTCACTGCCTTCTCCAAAATGTTTTTGGATCTATCAATCCTAGTGCTCTGCCTGAGTGGTTGGACAGGCCCCCATTTCTGTTTCTTTGAAGCCCCCTGGTCCACACCCAAGTCCCCAGAATCAGAAACCTCAATGCTACTGAAGTCTGGCATCAGATCAGTAGGTAGGTTGATCACATTCAAATTTTGCATCTCTGACTGTAGCCCCTGCTGATATGACCCCTGTTCCATATCCCAGAATTTTTGTACTTCCAGATTTGCTTCAACAGTAGGAGACTTATCCCAAATGAAAGCTCCATCTTTATCTACCAAACCTCTCTGATGCAAAATTTTAAACACAGCACTAGCAGAGCATGTGACCTCATCAGGTAGTTCTCCATCACATAATCTGACCCTATTATTAGTTTGACCATTTCCATGAGAAGACTCATCATTTGGTGGGGGAGGAGCCTTGTGTCCAATACCTGGCCTTCCTTCATCCATCACCTGCTTACTAGCATTACCACTTCCATCACCTTGCTCATCAGGCCCATTCTGCTCCTCTTCACCTTCCTCTCTAGAGACAACGGTAGAGGCATCCAAAGCAAAGCCAAGTTGGAACAGCTGTCCATGGAAATCAAAAAGCCTAGCAGTAGGGAGTTTTGAAGGGTCTCTGCACTTGATCTTGACCCTAACCTCCTTGGCATTGTGTTTGAAAATACTAAGCCAGTCCACATCTTCTAGAATACCACAGGTTGAAATTGCCTGGTCTAGAACATTCCACTCACACCATTTTGACTGCAACCCAGTAATAATAATCCACACTGTCTCCAAAGTCTCAACAGGTTCAGGATCATCATTCCAAGCCTCAACTTTGACCCACACCCCTGGCTTAGATACACCAAATTTGGGATATCCAATAACTTGTTCCACCACAATATGTGGAGGAAACTTGACCAGATATGTGTTATCTAGGCCTAGTTCTTTGATCTGCCATGGCCAATTGGTCTTATAGATCTTGGAGAATTCAGTAGCTAGTTCCTCTGCAGAAAGGTTTCCCTCTTCAACCAATACTATGCCACAATTCTTGGTAGAAGTAATAGGATTAATGACTAACTCGGGAGTTTCAATGTGATAGAACCCTAAACCTGGAGCACCACTTCCAATGTATCTGGCAATCTGATGTGGTCTCTTTCTCACAGGGCACTTGTCCACTGTATGAGCCCCACTCTTGCAGATCAAACAAACCTTTTGCTTCTCACAGACACTTTGGACATGCCCTAGCTCTCCACAACACATACAAATGCTAGCAGAGTAGTTCATCTGAATGTTGCTATCAGAACCCCCACTAGACTGATCCTTCTGCTGACCAGTGGCTTTCTTCTTACTCTTCATAGTGACCTTTTGCTTCTCAGACTGCACTAGCTCCTGATTTGACTGCTGTGTGGGAGCTTGTTGTGGAGCAAGCCATTGATTAGACTGCAGGCCATATTGAGGTTGAGGTTGGAAAGGAGGAAAAGCTCCATTGAAACTCCATGGTGGAGGTATAGCACCTGGAGCCAATCCAAAAGGGGGCTGATTCTGATAAAATTGAGGATTAAACTGACCAAACTCAAAGGGGCTGTGTTGAGGAGGCTGTTGCTGCTGCATTTGTATCTGTTGCTGATGCATCATCTGCTGCTGCATAGGCCCCTGCTGCCCCATCCATTGATCTTGGTTGTTGTTTCCCCCTCTACCTCTCCCCTACCTCCCCTTCCTCTATCTCCCATCTCCCAGACACAATCTCCCACAGCAAGAGGGGCTAAATCTTCAAGACCCAGGCACTACAAACCTGAGGACAACTCTTCTGCCGCCGCCACTAAAGGAGAGGATAGAAAACCCTAGGAGGCTGGCTTTGGCCTTTTATACCCTGCAAAGGAGCACCAGTTGGGGGCAATGGCAACCTGGTAGAAGGTGCCAAGTTGGTGGGCTTTTCTGGAAGGGACCATAGCTGAGAGAAAAAGTGCTCAACCAATTTATCCCCATAGCATCTTCTCTCCTCACCAGATCCCTCTGGTGCTGGACCCCTCCACAGGGGGTAGCCACATCTCAGCCTCCTCTTTTCAGCAGACCTCAGAACACTCTTCCCCGCAGAACCGCACACCAGCTTCAGTAATTCAGCGCATCGACTATGTATCTGAGGAAATGAGTCTGCTGGCTGAGAGTGAGAAGAGCTTCTGCCGCTACCAGCTCCCTCTTCCTGAACCCAGCTGTAGCTCGGATGCTTGGAACTACCCAGACCCAAAACGCTCTTGCTTCCCTTTCCGCAAACTCCACTGGGAGGATTGGATTTCTCGGCCTGCCTCTTTTCCTGGGAGCAGGCGTCCGAACGGAGGGAGGAGGAGGAGTCATGGCGGATTCCATCAGCACTTGACGCATTGAGGAATATTTCCGTCGGCGACGAGGTGGCCGAGCCCCAACCGGAATCCCCCCCTGCTCCGGAGCTACATTCAATCCCAATGGGGCCAAATGAGCCGATGCAGAGGCTGAAATTGCTGGCTGGGAGCTTTTCCCCGCTGGTTGGATTCTCTCTGACCGAGATTTCCTCCTCCCCCACTCCAAAACCATCTCCATCCTGGATCCCACAAGCGCTTCTCCTTCTTCCCCACTTCCCCCCTTCCGAGATGCCTTGACACGAGCCGCTGTTTGGCCCCTTCTCAACTTCATCGCCGGGAATCGCCAGGGTTAGCCGCTTCACCGCAGATCTGAAATCTAGCCTCCGCGCAGTCGATGAAGGGACCAGCGAAATTCGACGGGAAGGTAGCACAAGGCGGAGTGGTGTGAGAATGATTGGAGAGGGCGAAACTGACGCGAGCTGCGCTGTCGGAACCCGCTCCACACCATGGGAGATCCCCGAGGCGGTTCCGCCATGAATAGGGTCATGGGTCGGAACATGAGCGTGTCGGGACGTAGCGAGCGGCATCTCTCTCCTTACTACGAGTATTTTTTGTCTTTATGGGGCTCTAGCCCTTTCTGGGACGCTCCGTCGCTTCGTCATCCATAACAACAGGTTTGGCCGTCCGTGCGCCTTTTTGATGCATATATGTAGTGGCTAGGCACTAGTGGACATGGGAAAAAAATACAAACTACGCCATAGCTAACTTATGCTGTTATAGTGCATATTTACATGCAACTGGGCATATTAATCGTGAACCAGCCGTGCTCTCTTGATGCTTGTTTATTTCTTGATTTTTTTTCTTGGTTATGCTTAGCCTCAAAACAAGAGACGAGAAAAGGAACGGGGATCTATACCAAAAGAAATTTTCAAAAGCACGGGTGTTACTTTCATTTCCTTTCCCAGCTAGTATATTTTTCCCAAACAAAAAGCAAATGCATGTACGACAAACACACTACGAAAAAGTAGGGAGTACCTCAGCTCTCACTCGAACAACTTTTATTTTCCCACCTCAAAATCACGTCAAATCGAGGGCACTGGTAAGCAAAATATTATTACTCGCCGCCGGGCGTACGTGGTGTCCTGTCAATCTTAGATTAACGACCAGCAAACGATTAACAAACTGCGGTATGGTACGCGCGCGCATCTCTCCGCTTAGGTAGAACCATTTCCGTTTTCGGGCTCCAACAAACGTCAGTGGGCAGTCGCGCGGCCGGACCACGCCACCGCCGGGCGCGCCGGGCCACAGAAAACGGGCGCGGATTCCTCTCTTCTTTTCTCCGGGAGGCACGGTGCGCTGCGCCTTTCGCCTCACCGGCCACCGCGCGCGGGACGGCATCCGATCTCGTGTGCGCGCGCGGATTCCGTGCGGACGCGGTGCCCGACGAGCGATCCCCCACTAGAACCCCAGCGAATCCGACGCTTTTCTCGTTGCTCGGTTTTGTGCCACCATGGCCTGTCTGGATGGGGCTCGGCGGCCGATCGGACGGACGCGCGCCGTGCCGTCGTAAAGAGCATCTTGGCAGTCCCGCTCGCGGCCTTCGGCCAGGTGGCTCGCCGTTGAAAGGTCGCAGGGCCCACGCGAGTGACCGGTCTTTTCACATCAAAGGCCGATACAGCGGTGAGGAGGCCCAGCCGTGGTACCCAGATACTAACCCGCTCCGGCCTAACAAACATCTGATTATTCTCAACAACAAGAACAAAAAAAACCATGTCACCAGCCGACAAGCACAGCAGCGGACAGTGTACCATGCTTATTTTCTGTCATTCCATTTGTTTTTCCTAATACCGTTTGTCATTGGCAGGTTCTTAGAAAGCAGAGCTGCACGTACGCCTTTGCTGAACGTGGCCTTTCTACTGTGCACTGTAGACACAGTGTACGTCTGTACCGTCAACCCGGTGCTTTGCGATCCGTGCGGGAATGGTTCATAAAGTCTCGTGGCATTAAACTTGCACCAAAACCACACGGGTTGAGACGAAATAAACGCGGTTAAACAAAGCAAGGTACCCACGGTGCACGGAAGAAAGACATTTCTCGGACTTTGCTCTGTTGAACCGGTCATGTAATCAAATGGTCAGGGGGGCTATGGGAGAAAAAAGAAAACCACCACCGTCGCTGACACGAACGAACCCGCGACCACCGACACCCGTGGTCGGCTCGATCACGATGCCTCGCCATCCTGCCCTAACCCACACTCCTCCTCCCCGCCATTGACAACCCTAGCCAATAGCCATCCTCTAAGACCCTCCACCCATTCTTCTCTGCGACTAGACCCACCCTTAGTGTGGTGCCGACGACATGCACCTTGCCTCCTCCAACACAACTCTAATTTGTTGGCCTACTTCCATGATGGATAGCATCGCCAGTCTCGGCCCCGACTCGCTCTAGGCTCGCCATCGCTGGCACCGCCACAATCAACCACGTTAATCCTGACTCTCATTAGACTCTGCCATCTCCATCTCTTTGGTTCTCTCTCTCAATCTCTCAAGCTCTCACATTTGCTCGGGTGCGAAGTATAAAACAACATAATATGGTTGGATTAATGGGCTGGCTATAACTCTTTATATATACGGGAATACATCTAGGTTACAATCTTGTTAGGATTACAAACAACCTAACTAACTCTAGAGCTATCTGAACATAATGTGGTTAGCTTAAACGGCGAGGATCAGCATCCGCTCCTTGGTCAACCGACTCCGTTTAACAACCCCTCTCTATATGAGCATGTGCTAACCAGATTCAAACCAAATTTTGGATGATCAAAGTCCTCTCTGCCAAGAGCCTTTGTAAATATTAAGCGAGTTGATAGTGAGTAGATATAAACCGAACTCTCAAGGTTCCCGCTAAAACCTTCTCTCAGACAAAGTGGAAATCGATTTCGATGTGCTTTGTACGAGCGTGAAAGACTGGGTTAGCCGTGAGGAATGTGGCTTTTAGATTATCACACCACAGAATCAGAGCTTGAACTTGGAAAATTCCTAGCTCTTGCAGTACTGACTGCATCCATGTCACCTCTATTATGCCATTCACAATGGCAAAGTACTCCGCTTCGGTGCTCGACCTACTCACTGTTGGTTGTTTCCTCGAACTCCACTAAATCAGATTGGGTCCATAGAACACAACATAGCCTCCGGTTGAACAACGGTCATCCGGGCACCTTACCCAATCTGCATCAGTGTACACACCGATCTCAGTAGATGTAAGTCATCGTATATTCAGTCCAACATTGACTGCTCTTTCACATACCACAAAACTCGTTTAACTACTGACCAGTGTGCATCAGTTGGAGCTGAGAGGAATTTATAGGCTCTGTTGACGGCGAAAGAAATGCCTGGCCTCGTCAAGCACAAGTATTGCAACACCCCTACTATACTCCTACACAAACGCTTCTGTTAGCAATGTACCAACAGTTTTGCTGAGTTTGTCCTAGGCTGGCATCAGTGTAGTACTCCCTTTGCAATTGTGCATGTTCACCTTCATAAGTAGATTATCATATTTTGAATGAGTAAGGTTCATCTCGTCTTCCTGACGTGTTATCTCTATTCCGAGAAAATAGCAGAGTTCCACAAGATCCTTAACAGCGAAGGAATCGCTGAGTTGTACCAAGAGTTTCTCGACAACCTGATGACAGGAGCCTGCAATGATAATGTCGTCTACATAAATCAACATGTAGATGGTGACCTTCGAGTTTAGGAAGATGAATAGCGATGTATTCTCCTTGGAGGGGAAAACCTAGAGACTGCAATTTGACACTCAGTTTGGAGTACCACGATCGGCGCGCCTATTTTAGGCCATACATGGACTTCTGGAGCCGACACACATGATGAGGATGATTTGGATCATCATAGCCTGGCAGTTGAAACATATATACCTCCTCCTAGATATCACTATGGAGGAAGGTGTTTTGAACGTCCACTTGATAAAGAGTCTAGCCGTTGGACATGGCGATGGACAAGATCAAACGCACCAAGGTTGGCTTCACAGCTAGAGAGAATGTGTCTGTGTAGTTGATGCCAGGGTGTTGTGTGAACCCCTTCGCTACATGCCTCAACTTATACCGATAAATAGACCCATATGGTTTCTGTTTCAATTTGTAGACCCACTTACATCCAACAACGTGATGACCATGAGGTGCATCAATGAGGCACCATGTATTGTTGGAGAGTAGGGCCACATACTCAGTGTCCATGGCGACCTTGCATGCGGGAACGATGAGCCCCTCATGATGAGAGCCAGGTTCAGCCACAAACGCACGCTTGGCAGGGTCATAGAGGATGATGTCATTGAACAGATGAACAACACGAATTGTACTTGTTAGACGTGCAACACTAGCCGATTCCTAGTGAGGCGGTGAAGTAGGAGACGTGGAGGACTCAGGTGATGAGGCATCGTCTTGATGGTCTGGCCCATGCGGTGGAGTGGGTGGTGTAGGCGGCGGAGAGGTGTCCATGTCGGAGGCCTCAACATGGACCTCACTGATGAGTACAAATATGATGCATATTTAAGCATACAAATTATTCATATTGTCACTCATCACATGCTATATCTAGCTACAACTATGACCATTATACATGATTACCAGATCTCATTCATTTTCGTATGGACTTTGCACAACTAGTATTTTTAGTAGTATTTTATTAATTTCTCTTGTCTTTAATTTGTGTGTAGGTGCTATGGACAATCATGGATAAAAGGAGCCAAGACGATTCAATATGAAGAAGTTACGGGCATCAAACTTACCCATATGAGACATGGAAAAGTCATATTTTTCCATCATATCATATTGTTGATTCAACACCATGATGTTGTATCCCTTGTCCATATCAATCCAATGAGCCAAAGAACAACTCAATCAGAGTCCGTATGAAAAAATGGCAGCCAAAACATCACAAAGTACTGAGGGTTTATCGACCTACAGTACGGGCAGAGCCCGCCTGCACCGTATGGTCATACTAACCTCCGTCGGCTTGGTTTCATCAACAGGAACAACATTTGTGAAGTCCCAATGGGAATATTCAGCCTCGAGCTCCATCGGTTTGCGAAACCGACCTCCAAAATGTCTATTTAAAGAGGGGAACCCTAGCCACCTTTCCATCCATGCCTTGGGGGCGAATCCATGCTGCTCCGCCACCTCCCAGCCGCTGCACACAATATCTCCACCACCATACCACTCAAGAGGAAGAGGATACTTGCATCTTGAAGAGCTACGCATCCATCTTCATCATCATCTTCATCAACGTCTCCAACATCGATCGCCTTTGTTTACTTTGTTGTAATCCAAATTCTATTGTGGATTTGCACATGTATTCAATTGTATCTTCATATATCATCACTATTATTTTCATGATGTTGATCCCCTTCATGTATGAGTAGTTGCCTTGTTGTGGGGGAGAGATGGATAAACTCTAGTATTATTATGCATTGAAATAAACATGATCTATAATTTTGGTCCTTGATCTATTGATTTATGATATTGTGTTAGATCTCTCTGTTTAGATGGTATGTGAAGTCGACCACATAGCATTTTCCTTCAGGACTAAACAGAGGGAGCTACCCTTGGGACGTGTATGGGAGTATGTACAATCCCATTTTGTGACGAAGCGGTGTATAAACTAGGGTTGCGGATTGTGTTTGTCACTGCCCCCTCCTAGCCTTTCTATAGGGAGGCTAGGTCTCGGGATAGCAGGCTGAGTCGGTTACAGATTAGGGTTTTCCCCTTTAAGTTTTCTATCTACACTTTGTCATGTTCTCCAATGAGTCGCATTTTCCTACGCTTGGGCCACCCGAACCTTATTGGGCTCCATTTTCACCGTGGGCTTCTCCTGGGTTGTACCGTATAGCATAAACTTGGGTGCCCGTGGGGCATACTCATGTCGCAAAGCATTGTCTTATAACCTACACGGTCAAAGAGGGATCAAGAGAGGTTCACTAAGATCATTACGATATCCATGGACAAATCTTTAATTGTGATGGTCTATAGAAGTGATTTTCTCATAGGCATCATAGTGGTTATTTAGAGATGACCTTAATATTTGACTCGTAGAGTAGATGCTCACGAGACTTGTAGTGGACATCTTATTATAGAGCTCTCTTCACACATGTGATGATGAAAGATATATGTTATCCTAATCATACATAATTCTCCCATGCTAGTGATAAATCCTACACTCCTTGAGAACCCATCAATCACATCACACAACATAAACACTCTCTTGCTTTAGTTTACTTTTGTTATTTACTTTATTACTAGTTATTTTAATCTCTCTAGTTTACTATTATTCTAGCAACTTATAGTATAGACTATTTCCAAACACCCTTTTGGATGCGAAGGTAGCCTCACTGACAACGTGGCTGCGAGGTTATGTTGTTTCCATCCTCAAAGCTTCCAAGGGATGAACTTCATAAATAATATTTGCTACTACAAGTACTGTAATAACCATGGTTGATGTAGGAACCCAGCCATCACTTAGCAGGAGGCACGTCATGGGCCACATTCTCAAGCATCACGGGATCAACGTATGTGGGTGCATGCATGCCATGTATGGCAGGATCGACGTCGCCCATCGCACCTGAAACAACAGAACAACGAACCAGATCAGTAGCACAAGCCTTATGACCGCACATGATGGATCTGTAACTAGTTTAGGAAGAAGGAGCAGATCTTCCGTGGGAGCAAAAGTAGGTGAATCGGTAGAGAAGGGATACACCATTTCATTAAACACCATATCGCGGGACACGTTAATTCATCTAGTAGAGCAATCAAGACAACGGAATCCAAGGTAATCGGGGCTATAGCCGAGAAAAATGCTCCGGTAGACCGAAAAGACAACTTTCGATTATTGTAGGGGCGTAAATTTGGCCAACATGCACAACCAAACACACATAGCATATCATATTTTAAAGTAAGTTTGAAAATTTTAGTAACTAGCGTGGCATTTTGTATGACTCGACTTGGCATGCGATTAATAAGATAACATGCCATAAGGATGGCATCATCCCAAAACCGAATGGGAACACATGATTGACCAAGGAGGACAAGTGCAGTTTCGACAAGATGATAGGTGCTTTCTTTCAATGACACCATTTTTGGTGGGTATGTGGACATGAAACACGATGTGTGATGCTACTATTCTAAAAAACAATGTGGTTTCTGGTATTCTACTCCCCAATCGGAGTAGACGGATAGAATTTTAACACCAAGAGATCTCTCTACACGTTTTTGGAATTGGTAAACAACATGGTTAACGTCAGATTTATGTTTCATTGATAGAACCACGTAAATTTACTAAAATCATCTAAGAAATTTACATAATAACTAAAACCACCTACTAATTTGGGAGCTGGTCCCCACACACCAGTGTGAACTAACTCAAGGGAACAATGGAGATATCTCGTAAGGGAGCTGATGAACCTTTGCATGTTTACATGTGTCGCATACATGCTCGACTATATCTTTGTTTGTAGATGCTACTAATTTATTGCCGGAGATGATGGCTTGAATGATGGATGAAGTGGGGTGTATGAGACGGTTTATGCCACATATCCTTGGATGGAGTGGTGAGATGCGCTTGACGAAGATGTGGACATGTCACAGGGTATAGGACATCTTGAGCTTTATCGTGTAGCAAAATTTTCATCATGGTTCGGTCCTTGACAAAAAAGAATCAGGATGTAGTTCAACAAAGGTTGTTATCACGTGCAAGTTTATTAGCAGACATAAGATTTTTGCTTATATAGGGAGTATGTAAGACATTTATTAGAGGAAGGGGGGATTGATTTGAACCAAAAAAAAGAGGATTCACCAACATGTAGGATAATAATGTGTATACCGTTGTCCATTGCCCTTATAGGTGTCCTGGACATGGAGTTGTTCCATGTCATTGGTCATGTGATACGTCGCCCCGGAGTCCATGATCCAGCCAGGTTCGTCATTGGTGTTGGAGTAGGCGGACACTCGATTTGAAGTCTTTCGTTGTATGGCGTGGTTGAACCGAGAGTGGCATCGAAGAGCGTCGTGTCCATAGACGCCACAGATTTGGCATGCGGACTTCACGCCCTATCCACATCTGCCTTCTCCTTGGGCATTGACGTGCCTAGAGTGATCGCCACCGTTGCAGCAACCGCCATAGCTGTCTTCGTTGCTGTAGCCGCCACCTTGTCCTAGCTGCCCTATTGATGTAGCCACCACCGTTGATGTGGCGGCCTCCTCCATAGCCACAACCACCACCGTCGCCACATCAGCGGTCACCACCGTGACCTCCTCCACGCGACCTCGTTGTTGGAAGAGTGCTGGAATTAAGAAGAGCCATTGGGTACGTGGTCGACGTTGTGCGCCTCATATGTGACCATGTGGTCGTACAAGTTGCTAAGGGTGAAGTTGTCATTCCCCTTAGATGCGATCACCGAGATTGAGATGGTGAAGTTCTCGTAGTCGTCTCAGAGACTAGCAAGGATGTAGGAGATGATCTCCGAGTCACCAAGCGGGCTCCTAATCGTCGTCATAGTGTCAATAACCTTCTTCACGTGGTGGAAGTAATCGGACATTGACATGTCCCTTTTCTTTGGCTTCACGAGCATCATGCGAAGCTGGACGAATCTTTGCTTTTGACCGAGATGAGAACATCTGATTGAGGGTTTCCCAACTTACACCCCCGTCCTCAATAGAAGCACATGGCCAACTGCGGACAGCAACAGGGAGGCCAACAGACCATTGAGAAGCTACTGATCTTGCTTGAACCAGACGGCGAACTCTGGATTGTCTACCTGGGTGAAGCTACCTTCTGCCGCCGCAAACTTCTTCGATGGCGCAACCCTGGTTCCATCTACCAGGTCGAAGAGATTGGGGCTGTAGAGAGCTGGGAGAGCCTGCATCCTCCGTAGGAGATAGTTCTCAAAGTCGAGCTTGATGGTGATGGCAGCAGCGAGCACTTTTTGGATGTTGACGGTCGGGGCTAAAGACGTATTGGGTGGAGCCATTGATGATCATGGAGTGCTAGACTATGATACCATACAAAACAACGTAATGTGGTTGAATTGTGTCGTGCCACTAATGGACAGGCTATAGCTCTTTATATATGGGGGACTACATCTAGGTTACAATCTTGTTAGGATTACAAACAACCTTACTAACTCTAGAGCTATCTGAACATCGACGAGGATCATCATCCGCTCCTTGGTCAACTGACTCCATTTAACACGGAGAAGATAAGAAGAGGGATGATAAGGTGGGGCCCACATGTAAGGCTCACATGGTTTCTCGTGTAGCTTGGTCAGACCGAACACGCGTGGCTTCAGCCACCATGAAGAGATTTTTAGTGCTGAGATTGTTAGGAAATAATATAAAAATCTTTATTTGACACCGGCTTAAAATTGTCTTCCTTATTTGGCCTTCAAGAGAAAAAACTTCCCTATTTGATCCCGAGTAAAAAATGTGTTCCTTATATGATATTCCGTCCGTTTTTGCTATTAACGGTGTTAAATGACAGCTAAAAAGACACTTCTGCCATGTTGCGTATGTGACTGGTTTTTTTACACCTCAGAACATTATAGTGGAAAAGAAATAAACAAAAACTATCCCTACCAAATACATGTTCGTCCTACCCTCTTGCTCATGCTTGCCCTGAGTGCGAAGTAGATGTGCCGCCTCCAACTACTGTCTGCGTGGCCATGGGCCTTGCCAGATAGGTCGCCATTGCCCCCATTTCGCCGGTGGACTCCTGCGCCTCGCCACTATCGCACACCTGTACCGCCAAGGCCCATGTCCGCATCGTCATCCGAACCGCCAGGCCACTGTTCTGGGTGTTCCTCCTAAATCTAGGGATGGCCTCCCGATCCATCTTCCTTGCCGCCGGTGATCCACACCTCCGCTGACCTCGTGCGTGTTGGTCGCCTGTTCCGATCTCCGCACATGCCCCACTTCTCAGCCCTTCTGCACTCGCTCATCCCCACCTAACACCATCGACAACTCCAACTGCAACATGCCGGTGGGTCGTGTTGTGCAGTACCCGTCCAGCGCGTGGCTCTGTGCCAACGACGCTGCTGACGTTGAATATGTGCAACAATAGAACAACTTTTGTCCCACAAGGGGTAATTTAGGCCATGAAACAAAAAACTAACATGTTTGTAACAGAATGGATGTAATGTCATATAAGTAACAAAATTTTGACTCGGAGTCAAATAGGCAAGATTAGTTTCTTCAGGGCCAAATAATGAAGTACATGAATCTGTACCATACAAATCAACAAAAATTAAGCACGTGTGTGCAGTGAATGTTCACCCCAATTGTACTGCTCAACGATACAGATAGTACTACCAAAACAAAAGAAGTGCATACCTACAAAACTTTGAGCTTTGTCCATGTTTCTTAATTAAGATTTCTTTGCTACTTTCTCCGTTTTAAAATATAAAATGTTTTAGGTTTATAAAAAAATGTATCGAACTTCTTTTAATGTGTAGATTCACTCTAAATCTAAGTGAACCTACATACAAAAAAATCTAGATACATTTGCTTCGCAAAGCTAAAATATCTTATATTTTGAAACAGAGAGAGTACATTTCAACCGAAGTATTACTCAGAAATTAAGAAAGAAAACATTGACGAGACATGACTAGACATGCTCTATCTGACAAAACTCTGTCATAGCCTAGGAATGAAATCTCCATTCCACTTAGTAAACAAGATGGGTGACATAAGACAATATTTCTATGAACATATAAATATTTTCCGTGCTAGTGAAAAACACATAAGACAAGAACCAAAAAATGGGTATAATTATGTCCATCGACTATTTCTCCACTCCACTAAAGACTTGTCATGAATCTGTGTGATTGTCATTTCGAGTACCGATAGTGACAAACAAAAATTCTATTCTTGTAAGGAGATGCAAACGGACATAGTATAAATAAACAAAACTGGGAGATTTCTATGTAAATTTTACGTAAAGCACTATGTATGAACAGGAGAAATGTAGATGATAAAATATACGAGTAACACAATTAGTGATTTAGGAATATTCCAACTCCAAAGGAGTGTGTACTTATATAGTTAATTTTCTCATCATGAAAAGTTTATATTCTACCCCTGTGGGGTGTAGGCTACATGTTGTTCTTCCGTACCCAATTGACCCTCGATAGGAATAATGTAAACTGATGGTTGAACTAGAGTTGATGAAATTATATTCGCCCATGACAACCGAGGCAAATCCATGAGTAAGCAAAAAAGCTTGGTATTTTTTATAGAAAAATTAAATAGTAATAACAAAAAGTCATGAGAGACTATCTATCCGTATACTATATGTTTTCCTTTTTTAACTTTGTATTGTACCGATGCAGTCCTACCTACGTTCTATGTATAGATGTGCTTTTAAAATTATTTTTATAAACCTTTTGAACTTTAATGGACCATATACACAAAGGTAAATGAACACCTTGTCTTTAAAATATTATTACTCGATTTGGCAACATACTGCATATCATCATACCATTGGTGCTTATTGTACAAATGATGTAGAAAATAACAACCAAATGTCAATATTCGATACTGCGTTAGTATCCACATGAAAAAATGAAATAAGAAAGCATTGCAATAATTGTTATCATATTGTGGTATTTGGAGTGGAAAGGAAATGGAAAAACATAAACAAATTTGAGATTATGGTCTCATTAACGTCATCTTCGTCACTGATCCAACGAGTAAAAGCCAGATATGAAACCATGCACGAGCAGGTGGTTCTGCAATACTCCAGAATAAGGGTCCATCAAGCCCCTGAGTCTGCATTTGCGACACAGATATCTTATCTGGGTCTCGTTGTTCTTATTCATTTCGGCCGTCACGCCTTTCAAATATCTAGCCACGAGGCTTTCGCTCATCATGATGACCATGGTCGCCTGTGCGGTATAGAGCAAGAGAATATTTTAGAACGTGCACACACATGCATGTATGGTCGCCTGAAAAATTCGGCATGACCTCTACTAAAAATAAGACATACGCGTAATGCAAACGATTTGCCGAAAGGAAAATTAATCAAAATTTCGGCAAACATGCATACACCACGCAACACACACCATACCGTACCACAAACTTTGTCACATACACACAAACATTTATACAACACACAACAATAACATCTCGCCCACGCAAGCATCACAAGAAATTCATCGTATAAACACAAACATGCATATGTTCTTCCATGCATCTACTAACCTAGTAAACGATGGAGGAGGAGGAAAGTGAATCGGTGGTTTTAGTAGATCTGGCCTTCCTTTTTCGAATCTACCATCCAAAATAGTTTTAAATGGCTAAAATAAGTGAATTCATGCGGAGAAATGAGGTGGGAGGAGAAAGAACACGACCAGATCTGGTCTAGGCTAGAGGGGGAAATTGCACCAAGGTGAAAAAAGGTGGTGGCTAGCTGTATAAATAGTGCCCGACATATAAGTACCACACATATGTCAAACACGCACGGATAACAGGCAGATCAGTGACGCACCTGACAGAATGCACCACGGATATGTCAGGGCCATTTATATCTGCCACTTATGCATGGCCACTAGCATATCCGTGGCGCATTCTAGTTCGGCGTGCCACAGGCAGTGCAAATATCTGTGGCGTACGGACATTACATGCGCCACTGATATGTCAGGGACCATCCATAAGTGGCAGGTGGATCTACCCAGAATTACATGCGGCGCACCCATTTACCATGCGCCACGAATATTTTCCCTGTCTTTGGCGCATCTAACCCACATGCGCCACTGGTAATTTATCTATGACACACCACTGTTCCCATGTGCCACTGGATACAAATCCATGGATAGCCAAATCTGTAGTAGTGGCCGATAACGCTGCTGACGTTGAATATGTGCAATAGTAGAACAACTTTTGCCCCGCAAGGGGTAGTTTAGGCCATGAAATAAAACTGACATGTTTAGTTTGGGATCTAGACGGAACAGTGTAACAGAATGGATGTAATGTCATATAAGTAACAAAATTTTGACTCGGAGTCAAATAGGCAAGATTATTTTCTTCGGGGCCAAATAAGGAAGTACATGAATCTGTACCATACAAATCAAAAAAAATTAAGCACGTGTGCAGTGAATGTTCACCCAATTGTACTTCTCCACGTCACCGATAGTACTACCAAAGCAAAAGAAGTGCGTACCTGGCTACGTGCAAAACTTTGAGTTTTGTCCGTATTTCTTAATTAAGATTTTTTTGCTACTTCCTCGGTTTTAAAATATAAGATGTTTTAGGTTTGTGAAAAAAAATATCTAAACTTTTTTTAGTGTGTAGATTCACTCTAAATCTAAGTGAACCTACATACTAAAAAGAATTTTAGATACATTTGCTTGACAAAGCTAAATATCTTATATTTTGAAATGGAGGGAGTACATTTCAACCGAATTATTACTCAAAAATTAAGAAAGAAAACATTGACGAGACATGACTAGAGATGCTCTATCCACAAAACTCTGTCACAGTCTAGGAATGGAATCTCCGTTCCATTTAGTAAACAAGATGGGTGGCCTAACACAATATTTCTATGAACATATAAATATTTCCCGTGCTAGTGAAAAACACATAAGACAAGAACCAAAAAAGGGATATAATTATGTTCATCGACTATTTCTCCACTCCACTAAAGACTTGTCGTGAATCTGTGTGATTATCATTTCGGGTACCGATAGTGACGAACGAAAATTCCATTCTTGTAAGGAGATGCAAACGGACATATAAATAAACAAAACTGGAAGTTTTCTATGTAAATTTTACCTAAAGCACTATGTATGAACAGGAGAAATGTAGATGATAAAATATATAAGTAACACAATTAGTGATTTAGGAATATTCTACCTCCAAAGGAGTGTGTACTTATATAGTTAATTTTCCCATCATGAAAAAGTTTATATTCTACCCCTGTAGGGTGTAGGCTGCAGGCTGTTCTTTCGTACCCAATTGACCCTCGATAGAAATATGTAAACTGTTGGTTGAACTAGAGTTGATGAAATTATGTTCCCTCGTGACAACCGAGGCAAACCCATGCGAAGTAGTAAGCAAAAAAGCTTAGTATTTTTTATAGAAAAATTAAATAGTAATAACAAAAAATCATGATAAACTATCTATCTGTATACTATATGTTTTCCTTTTTTAACTTTGTATTGTACCGATGCAGTCCTACCTACATATGTATAGATGCGCTTTTAAAATTATTTTTGATAAACCTTTTGAACTTTAATGGACGATATACACAAAGGTAAATGAACACCTTGTCTTTAAAATATTATTACTTCGATTTGGCAACATACTGCATATCATCATACCATTGCTGCTCGTTGTACAAATGATGTAGAAAATAACAACCAAATGTCAATATTCTATACTACGTTAGTATCCACATGAGAAAATAAAATAAGAAAGGATTGCAATAATTGTTATCATATTGTGGTATTTGGAGTGGATAGGAAATGGAAAACACATAAAAAAATTGAGATTGTTGTTTTGGACAGTTCAGACAAAACGTAAGAGTCTTTTCAACGTAGGCAATAGAAAACAAGCTAAGCCATTTTATAAGATTCAAAACTGAAAGAGTATTAGAGATTATGGTTTAGGTTAGTCCGCAAGAAATAGTGCAGTAATCTTACTGAAAACATTCTATGAACATATACAACGAATCTGATTTGTCGAGATTCGTTTCGAATTTGAAAAGACTATTTTGTGTAAAAAGAAATAGGTTTCTAATTCTTCAAAACTTTGCTATGGAACTCAATTTTCATACATTCTTATATTGATATGGTGTTGTAAAGATGGAGTGCGCCATTTTTCTCTCTCGAGCTCAAGTGTACTCACGGTTTAAAAAATATATCTTTAAAAATGTGTTTAGAAGTTTCAAAATAATCTTATCTTTCCATGGGTTAACATATTTGCAAAATTATGTCTCTAAATTGGCAAAAAGCTACTCGGTTTTGCTTCCCACGTGTATCGTCTTTTGCATAGACCACGTGTGAAATATGTTTTGATAATCTTTTAGTTGTGCATACTTTTGATTTTTTCGAATTAAAAAAATGAGTTTTATGTTTTTTTAAGAAGCTACCTGGATCTCAGGAGTGACAGCCAAGTGTTCTTCCATTCGTCAACAATTGATTTGTTCTCTCCATTTTAGGCATGGTAGGTCGATGAGGCCACTTGTTTTTTCGGTGTCAATTCCTCATGTGGCACAAATTACAATCTACTAGTATTTACATGTAAATTTATATCCCACTAACAATGTAAATTTCATGTATATGAATTGTTACACGCTTGTACGTATAAATTACATGTATATGCATTGTAATGTTTAGATCCAGCGTTGGTACACGAATGGTCCTTTTAATTAGGATGAGTCTATTCACCTCCCAATGGTAAGCACGATCAAGTTACCATCATCTTACTTCATGATCATGGTGATTGAACCGTGCGTGCGAACCAGCAATAAGAAATGCCAAAGTATAGATCGCGAAAAGGCAAAGGAAAACAGCGCATGGTGGCGGAGGCAAGTAGTGGGGGGAGCATGGGGCCCTCTCCTTTGGCCTTGGACGGGCAACGCCATCCAGTCTCTCTCCTTCCCCCCTGCCTACAAATAGCCCTCCGAGCTCAGCAGCCCAAACCATCCGTGCTCAGCAACAGAGCAGCTTCTTGGGTAACAGCTTCCAAGAGCGACAAGTGATCTATACTAGATCGTAGAGCAGCGAGACGTACTACGCTAGCTAAAGCAACAGCTCCTTCACAGGGAGCAAGCTTGTTCCGCAACTGCCACTTCGCATCTTCCTCCACAAGTCGAAGATGTCGGTGGCCGTGTGCCGTGTCCCGGCGGCGTTCCAGGCGCCTGCCTGGCTGCGCCCGGCGGAGCTGTACAAACCGGAGGTAGTGGTGGTGGCTGACGACCGGCCTGCTCAGGTGGACATCTGGAATGCCATCCAGGCCGCCGACGTGGACGACAAGGTGGCAAGCCCCAAGAAGGCTGTCTCCAAGCCGTACGCCAGCCCGCGCGTGCGCCGGTCCATGAGCCAGAAGAGCCTCGAGATCTGCACCGAGAGCCTCGGCTGCGAGACCGGCTCAGGCGACTTCACCGCGTCGCTGGACGCCGTCGACATGTCCCGTTTCTTTGGGTCGTCTCTGCCGACAGCGCCTGTCGAGGCAGAGGAGTCTTTCTGGCAGCAGAGTGCGACACAGCAAGCCTACCCGGACGAACAGTCTGAAGAAGTGAAGGACGAGCTGGTGGCAGTGAAGTACCACTGCTCGGGCGGGAGGCGGTCCCCGCGCCGCTCTTTCCCGCCGCCGCTGCCATCCATGTCGAGCCGCGACGGGGGG
This sequence comes from Avena eriantha, assembly GCA_910589775.1. NCBI lineage: Eukaryota > Viridiplantae > Streptophyta > Magnoliopsida > Poales > Poaceae > Avena > Avena eriantha. The sequence continues at coordinate 170,988,463 of OU342743.1, read as the reverse complement.
TGCCTGAAGATGTGCTCTCGCCGCCAAGACGGGCGCCTCGTGGTCGAGGCGGTGGCCGTGAGGCCGCGCGGGTACCTCCAGGCGAGCCGCCAGGACGGCCGCCTCTGCCTCTCCTTCATCGAGTGCTCTGCGCGCGGGCAGAGCAGCAGCACCGGGGCGAGCACCGAGGCATCATCGTACTTCCCGATCGTGGAGGACAAGTGCGAGCAAGAGGAGGAGGTGGCCATGGAAGTAGAAGGTGAGGAGCAAGAGGAAGACGAGGAGGAGGTGGAGGTGGTGGACAGAGGCACCGTGGTGGAGGTGAAGGTGAGCTCACAGCCCCAGGCGCCCGCCGCCGCCAAGGTGCACCGGTCGACGCTGGTCATCAACAAGTTCGTGGGCAGCACGCCCTTCACCTTCGACCAGCCCCGTGGCCACGCCCTCTCGGAGCCATCCGCCCGCGACGAAGCTGCGCAGGCGGCGGCACCGAAGCCAACGCTGCGTCGGGTGCCCTCGTCCACGACGACGCTCGCGGCCGCGGTTGCGGTGGCATCGACCGAGACCGGCGCCCCGCCCACTCCCGGGGACGACGACGAGGAGGATGACGGGTGCGGCGGGCAGCACCCGTCGGCCCTGGCGGCCGCCGACACGAAGCAGCAGCTCCTCCTGTCGTTCACTTCGCGTCGCGGCGACAAGCACGACCTGCTGCAGAGCGTGCGGCGGTGCCGGCAGCTGAGACAGAAGCCGCTCTTCATCCTCGAGCAGTACTGCATTGCCACCTCCTAGTTGCACGTGCGATCAACCGGACCAAGACGAAGGGAAAAAAAGCACGCCGAAACATTCCGACATTGCACTGCTGCTAGTGCGATAGTTCGGTTGCTATGCTTAAATTAATGGAGCACGCACGCGCGGTGCTTTGCTAGTTAGTCAACTACTAATAACCCTATTAGTCCGTGGTCACAGTGGCTGCTGCATGCCGGGCTTTTTTGTGACACATGCCCTGCCATGGTGTTGCTATTTTTTAACCTGACTACGCATCCGTGGATCGATCGGTCGGGTCGCCGTTTGGTCCCGATCATGCAGTGGCGCTGATGGTTCGGGCGTGAGCGCGAGCACTAATGCTCGTGTTGTATTATTTCCGGTGTGATTTGAGTAATTATTATTCAAGGATGAATTAACAGATTGTTGGCTATAACTAGTGTCTCACCCAGCTTGCCATTCTCATACATACATACACACACATCATGTGCAATGATGGGCTCGTGCTGTGCTGCCTACTTACATTAATTCCCACGGAGCATGTTTTATCCTGAGAAGATTGAGACGATGTACGTACGTGCTCGTCGAATGATTGTCGCGGTTTGGGAAAGAAAGGAGATAAAGCGATGCCCGAATCGGTATAGTTTGCCCTGCCACTTCGGGTAACACTTGAGCGGTCGACCGACCGATCGTGCAGAACGGCGGGTGCACATGACGTTTGTGTGCGGCTCATGCCTCAACACGTGCCCTCGTCTATCTCGTGGAGAACTTTTTTTCCCTAAGAAAGATCCGAATCTATTTCGTAAGTACATTAGAAGTATAAAGCATCCTAAACATAATAAAATTATATCAAGATATTTGCACGACCTAACGGTCACTACTACTGCCAAGCGAACCGCCGACGCGCCGCTGTCGCCACTCCCTCACAGGAGCCGGCCTGACGTTATTGACGAAAATCGGAAAATCTTTGTGCACGTGCCCCTAAGGACCAGTGCCCTAGAGCCGAAATTGTCGTCACTGAACACTTGAATTGATCTGAAACTTCTAACATCAAACCTCTACCACATATAAATTGTACGAGATCCACCACTCCATGGAAGGGGCGACCAGACAAATCCCCACCCTCCTTAACGCCACCAGCGAGATCGCTGCCGATGAGGTGAAAAAGGAGGCGGGTATACCTTACTCCAGATCCGCACAACGCCGCCATAGACACCATAACGACAATGTTGGTCGACCAAATTCTAACTTTAGGAACCCTTCTACAATGCCGAGCGTAGGACCAAGGCCCCACCCCTACCTTACTCTATATCGTAGACAGCGAGAATGAGGGTGATGGCGGAGGCCGCTAGGGTTTACACCCTAGCCACCACCTTTCTTTCTTCACACGAGGATATCTCGTGGAGACCTTGCAACAACGAGTGTTCATGCATTCCAAAGTTCAAGACTTAATCTACTAGATCTTGTGGGAGAAAAGGGTGAAGATTTTGGCTCCCGAGCGCTCCAATGCTCTTGTAATTTTTGTAGAAGTATGAGTTTGGCGGAATATGATGAATATATTATTGAGCTTCATGGGCGAGTATATATAGGCGTACAAGGATCAACTTGAAGTACAAGACAAGTGAAGCTAGAATCCTAACTATCCTAAACTACCACAATAACCGTATATGTATCATACTCTAACATCCCCTGCAGTTGTAGCGGTAGCGTCGTGAACAACCGGAACATCGCGGACGGTCAGACTAGATATATACTAAAGTAGCATCCAGTAGGCTTACATCCCCCCGCGGTCGTAGCAGAAACGTCTTGGACGGTGTCGCGTCACGGTAGCTTGAACTGTAGAGGAAGCTGTTGATGCTCAAGCGAGGTGGTAGCCCTTGTGCCGATGTCGAGGGAGCCGAGAGCGTGAGGCGGTGCCATGGTCGAGGTATCCGTGCGATGGGTCGCCGTGGTCGATGTCGTGGTCGGGGATGCCCGTGTCGAGATAGCCACACGTGAAGCCGCATGCGCATAGTGCACGAGGAGGATGACGGAGACACGTCGAGGCAGTCATTGAGGGTGTCAATGCCGAAGTCGATGCAGTCCGAGCCGTCGAGGACGAGGTGCGGCCATAGTTTTGCTAGAACTAGGCGCACGTCGGGGACGAACGCAGACTCCGGTTTTTCCAGAACCGAGTATGCAAAGAAGAACTCGTCGGTGACGCGGTCGAGGCAGTCGTAGAGGGATCGATGCCAAAGAAGACGTTGTCGAAGCCGATGAAGACGAGGCGCCGATCCGAGTTTGCCAGACTCGGGAACGCGTCGAGGACGAAGGCACTCCTAGTGTTGCCAGTACCAGGCGTGCAGGGGCAGGGACCATCATGAACTTGTCGCCATGTCAGAAAGACTAGCAGAAAAAGCCTCTAGAGCGGTTGCGACGCGCAGAGCGGCTAAGGGAGAGATGTCGGCATTGTCCGTGGTTGTCAGAGTAGAGTAGCAGGTGGTGTAGTCGGGTATGAGGCGATGACGCTGGCGGCGAAGTTGTAGTGGACGAAGACGTAGAAGGTGGCGAAACCAGCGGCGACCTGGGTTAGTCATGCTGGATGCCTAGAGTGGCGATGGGGTAGTCGGTGGGACCTGCGATGGCGAGAGGGTGCCCTGCAGGTTACCTTGTGAAGCGCGGAGGCGGTGCTCGAAGTAGGCGAGGAAGACCCGGCGACGTGACGAAGACCATGTGCAGACGGCGGCGATCCGCGCCGTAGGAGATGGCGCGGTGAAAGTCGAGGTCGTCGATGCACAAGGACGGCGAACTAGACTGCGTGCAGCCACGCTACGACCCGAGGGGGCGGCATAGCTGCAGGGAACAAGTCGGTGCAACGACTAGGAGACCACCAGCGACGTACACGCCAAGAAAGGCGCGTTGGAAGCCGGTAGCGTGGACCAAAGGAGGTGGCACTGCGGCCTGACGGGGCGACACAACGGCAACCCGTAGCTCGATCGGTGGTAGGCACGTGCTCGAGGACGTGCTTGGCGTAGACAGGCGCGGGATCGGTTGATTAGACCGACGGTGCACTGTATGCGCCATGGCGTGAACGACGCGTAGATCGGATTCGATGGCGACCTTGTCGGTGAAGTCCCGGACGATGACGACGAAGAGGATCCGAGGGGGACGGCCGCGGTAGCCTTCCGAGGAAGGCGTAGCAACCGTCTGTGGTGTGTGGCAGCCTGCCGAGGCAGGCGCATCAGCGCGGGGGCGGGGGGGGGGGGCAGGCGCACGGACGCGATGTAGATCCTCGATGCCGATGGTCGGAGTAGAGGCGCGGCGATGACGATGACGGTGGGCGACTCAATCCGATCTGAGATCCGTAAACCAAAAAGAAAGCCCATCAAGAGATCGGAGAAAAATACTTACAGGACAACCGATCACGGATCGACGGACGAACCCTGTATACGGGTCGTGCGGCCCCCGACGGAGATCATGGAGATCGACCTCGCCGGGGACGGCGTGGTGCGGAAGCGTGTGCGGCGGCTAGGTCAAGGATCTTGCCCCTCTAATACCACGTAGAAGTATGAGTTTATCGGAATATGATGGATATATTATTGAGCCCAATGGCCGAGTATAAGGCGTATAGGGATCAACTTGGAGTACAAGACAAGTCAGGCTAGAATTCTAACTATCCTAAACTACCACAATAACCGTATACGTAGCATACTCTAATAATTTTCAAAAATTAAAAATCATATTTGTGAGCTTTAAAATACAGTAAAGAAAGTCTCGATGTAGCATGTGATTTGTCCCACAAACATGCAATAAATCAATTTCAAATACTTTATAATCTGAGCTGTATAAAAATAACAACTGCAAGTATTATTTTAAATCCCCACATTTTATTAGATGTTTTATTTTTGTGTAGGCTAAAATATAGAGAATTTCGTCACGATTTTACATGCTTGTGGATACAACATTGATTATGTCTAGGATTATTTTTAGATATTCTTGAAACCTGTAAAATATATTTTTTATTTTTTTAAATGAAGAGAGAATTGGTGATGAGTAGAAAAAAAGTTTTTTATTTTTTTAAATGAAGAGAGCATTGGTGATGAGTAGAAAAAAAACACTTTCCGCGGGGAAAAGGCCTACTTGCTCATATTTTGTTCTCGGCGATGCAGCATGTCCCTGCGTTATGGCCGGGAGAATGTAATGATGGAGAAATAGGCATCTTTCTCGGCCAAAGGAAATGGACCTCATATACACTGAATTATTCGAGCGAACAAGGTACCGAATGTCCAACTTGTGTACTGATTAGGTGACTGAAGACGTCGTCTTCACCTGACTAACATCCTAGTGAATTCCCGTCAGCTGCAACTTGCGGCGCCGGTTCTCTGCAGCCAGGCTGTGATCCCTACGGTGGTTACGGACTGCCTGGCAGGCCGCACGCCGGTTTCGGGGATAGGAGGCTGAACCAATCAACGGTCAATCAGACGGAGCATGGAGGCACGGAGCGCAGTGTCCAATCAACAAATTGCACGGAACATACGCGCATGTCTCTAAAAAGGGTGTAACACTATGTTCACTGAATGTACAAGATCCAATCATTTGGTTGGAATCATGAGTCGGCAGCCGGCAGTTTGCACCATAGTACTAGTATATACTCCCTTCCTTCAGAAATATAAGTTTTGTGAAATGAATGTATCTAGATATTTTTTAGTGTATAGGTTCACTCCAAATCTTTACGAACCTATATATTAAAAGGTGTCTACATACATTCGATTCACAAAGCTAAAATTTCTTATATTTTCAAACGGAGGGAGTATCATTTATAGAAACACCTTGTATAATGTAGACGTGTATTACAATTTACACCTCAGCAACACCACCACATGTATGTACTCGCAAAGCGTCTACTGAACATTGTAGTCAGGGCCAACTTGGGTTATCCCCGTGAGGATACCTCTCACTATCCTTGGTAGATACTCCCGCTGTTCCATATTACTCTGCGCGTTACTGTTTATTACGCAAAATAAGGCTACCAATTTCTCTCTCATTTTTTATCAAAAAAATTCTATGATTTTTGAAATGGGTAGAGTAAACACGGAGCTACACATCCCAAAAAACCGAGGAACAAAAAAGTGAAAATGAGAGAGAAATCGGCCACCTCGTTTTGCGTGCACTGTTCATCCGCGCAAGGTAAATTGAAACAGAGGGAGTAGTTTATAGATGGTCCGTGCTAGCGTCCCCCTCCCCCGATCCCCCGGGTTCCGGTCCGCCAGCTGTTCCAAAAAAACACCTACGATCCCGCTTTTGCTATAAAACCTCATTTTACTATAAAATATCCCGCTTTTGGTAAATGTAAAACAGTTCTGTCCAGAAAATATAAAAATACTAGACCTCGCTGGATATTTCGGAGGAGACCTCGTTGGCAACCTTGCAGCAAAAAAAGTCCTAATGTAGCAAAACCGACTTCGCTCGAGACATCACCCGACACTTTCGCGAGAAACCACATCGGAGACCTCGTAGCAAAAACTTTGCCTTATTATAGCAGAACCACATAACGGTTGTAGCAAAAATGTTCAGCAAATGTAGCAAAAACGGGACCTCGTCAAGGATCTCGCCGAGACCTCGCAGGAGATATCGTAGCAAACACTATGTGCTATTGTAGCAAGACCGGAGATAAAACCAGTTGTAGCAAAAACATTGTGTCATTGTAGCAGTGTACCACTCAAAGAAATAGCAAAGTAGCAATATATATACGAGTATGTAGCTAAAAAAATATACATATGTAGCAAAAAAGATTAAAAATCTACAGTCCTGGAAAAGGACAGGCAGAGGAGGCCTCGACGACCATGCCCATAGGCCACTTCGCTCCCCTCGGCGGTAGCGTCACTGCTTCGCGGGCACATCTCCTTCTCGAAACCCAACTCCATCAAGTATTGGCATTGTCATGGAGACACCATGTCAGAGACGATGTGATGGCGGGTGACGTTCTCCCTAGCGAGAGTCTAGAGGTGATTGTTGGGGACAATCGGAACATTGTCGGTGTAGAGGACACGACCGATGGCGATGGTGTCCTCGAGGCCCGTGGAGGCGGATCCCTCCCGTATCCGCGCTCCAAGAGATTCTTGCCCCACGGTGGGCGCCAATTGTCGACAAATACGCCATAGGGGGGTCCTAATAGTGAGTATGGAGAGTTGGGGATGGAATGCGTCGAGCGTTCGAGAAGGGCGTGTAACAAGGGTTACCTAGGTTCAGATCTCACGAAGAGACCCTACTCCTAGTATCAATCACTATATCGTTAATAAGCCAGGTTATAGAGATTGTCTATTGTGTTCTGCCCTAAAGGTTCCTACGGGTCCAACTTATAAAGACATCAGGACCTAGCGTTACAAGGAGTAGTCCTAGGTGGACAGGTTACATAGTTTTACACCTACTCGGATACTTCTACGTGTTGTGTACTCCAAGGCTCTGGAATAGTCCTTAGTCGGTGCACGCAGCCTTCATGGATCCGGCTTGGCCTCCCTTCTAGAATCCCCTAAATGGGTTGCACACAGGCCATAGGCCCTGCTACCATCTATGGGCCACACGGGTTATCCGGATTAAGTCTATGATATGGTTATACTCATTCTGCATATCCTCAACACCGTCGGAGGTTAGTGGCAGGAGCGACGAGGAGAAACTTAGCCATCGCCCACCGTTGTACCGCCTACAGCAGTCCACCGCCACGCCCAGGTCGACGTCGCCCCGCAGCACCACCATTGGAGTTGCCAGAGCATGAGCCACCACCGCTCCCTAGATCATCGCCATAGGAAAGTTTGTCGCCGCTGCGCCGCACGGGCCTGATGCACTCGACGATCGACGTAGAGCTCGTTGGGAACCCCAAGAGGAAGGTATGATGAGCACAGTAGAAAGTTTTCCCTCAATTATGAAACCAAGGTTTAATTGAACCAGTAGGAGCAAGGAAACACTCCAAAGGTGTTACTGGCTGAGCTTTGGCAGGCCGCACTACCGGTGCTAGTAGCAACGTGGAGACCTGCACAACACAACCACAGAACTTTGTCCCCAACTTGCGATGAGGTTGTCAATCTCACCGTGTTTTGCGGAAAACAAAGGATTAAACCGAATGGAAAGAAGTAAACGTTTGCAAAAAATAAACACAAAGCAGTAAACAGTTGTAGATTGTATGTAAAGTAAAAGGACCAGGATCCATAGTTCACTAGAGGTGGCTCTCCTTAGATAGATAACATGCTGGGTGAACAAATTACACCGGGGCAATTGACAAACACCGAGAAAGCAATATATGCATATAATAATCATCTTGACTCCTTTGAGACTTGATTGGGCATTACAACATAATACATAGACCGCCATCCAACTGCATCTATGACTAATAATCCACCTTCAGGTTATCATCTGAACCCCCTCCAGTATTAAGTTGCAAGCAACAGATTATTGCTTTACGAACTGCGTGTAAAGTAAACAATACAATTGTTCTATGAACAAAGGATCGTTGTTTTCTCCCTAGTAGCAACAACACATCTAGTACCTTAGAGATTTCTGTCACTTCCCCAGATTACCAGAGGCATGAACCCACTATCGAGCATAAATACTAACTCTTGGAGTTGCTAGCATCTACTTGGCCAAGATAGCTACTAACAACGGAAAGCATACAAGATCTCAAATAACAAAGACATGATAGAATCAATAATCAATCTGAAATAGCATCTCAATATCCATCGGATCCCCGCAAACACAACATGTATGAATTACAAATAGATGATCTTGATCATGAACGGAGCTCACAAGATCTAAACATGAAAGCACAAAGGAGGAGAAACCAGCCATCTAGCTACTACATGGATCCGTAGTCCAAGGATGAACTACTCACGCATCACATCGGAGGCTTGCATGGTGATGAAGAAGACCTCCAGGGTGAATTCCCCTCTCTGGCAGGGTGCCAGGAAGAGCTTTAGATCCCCCCAATCTAGGGACAGAGACGACGGCGGCTACAGACTCTTTCGTGGATTTTTGATCGGGTACCTAGGGTTTTCGTCCCGAGGGCAACTTATAGGCGGAAGGAGAGGCCGAGGGGTGCTGGGGTCGGCCAGACCACCTCCTGGCGCGGGCCAAGCCTGCCCGCGCCGCCAGGTGGTGTGGCCGGCCCCTGGCCCCTCTCCGTCTCGTATTCTGTCACTTGATCCCTTCCGAAAAAATAGGCACTTTGGCTTTTGTCCCGTCCAATTCTGAGAATATTCATTTTCTGACTTTCCTGGAACCAAAAACAGCAGAAAATAGGCAGCTGGCACTGTGCCTCTTGTTAATAGGTTATTCCAAGAAATCATATGAAAAGTACTCCAAAGTTGGAATAAAACACAAGAAAGTGGATAAAACTAAGCATGGAACATCAAAAATTATAGATACATTTGCAATGTATCAACATCCCCAAGCTTAACTCCTGCTCGTCCTCGAGTAGGTAAGTGATAAAAAGAAATAATTTTTGAGGTGACATGCACCATCAAAGACTTGATCAAAGTATTTGCAAACTAAAAGCTGGGATCATAGTACTTCAATCATAACATGAAAGACAAAGTTCTAGCAATAAGCAAAGAGACTATGATGCAACATGAAAAGGTACAAACAAAAGATTCATGAATAACATGCCTTGTAAGACATTTTTTTGTTTCACATAAAGAAAACATAGCATAAAAGTATTCAGCTTGTCCCTTAATAGAGTAGCAAATATAAATGCATAGGACACCTTCAAAGTTCATAAGAGTGACTAGATACAATAGTTTAAAACAAGCAATATCAAGTTATACATCAATCAACTAGTCTTGGGACAGTGCACATAGAACTAAGAATGGCCACTATGCTCTCAAAGTAGTGCACAAAGATAGAAGGTGGAGACTCAATATAATGGTGGAAGAAAGGCCTTTTGTAAAAGGAAGTAGGGATTCAAGTCTCATAAAGAGCTTCCAAAAATTATGGTACTTACAGCTTTCAGCTCTCATTGCCACTATCATAAGCATCTTTAAGGTGATTAAGGTTAAAGTGACACAACTAAGAGGATATGCTTGACAAGTTATAAATCGAAATCTCATGCCCCTTACTTACGAAGACCGATCATCATGCTACTCAACTTTAGTCACGAGTAAGCTCTTGTCATTGTAAGTACATGTGTATCATTAAGAACCGCCAACGGGGTACCCCTTGCACATGATACGGGAGCTTTCCCATAATCAAAATGACAAGGCAAGCAGACAATGAGCATCTCAACAATCTTTTTATTTGCTATTTGCATAGGTTTTTATTGAGGATGCTTCATAGAGTGCTCATTATGGTGATGCTACAAGTTTCCACCATGATTAGGCATGGCTTAGGCTAGCGGACCAGGCGTTTCTCTAACACACATACAAACTCCATGATCTTACAAGTTCCACTTTTATTTCACACCGCTGGGATCCGTAAGCAAAAGATCATAATATCAACGGAGTACAAAGTACAAGTGCAATGTTGAAAGCGTTCCCCATGAAACATGGTTCTGCTAATTTCAACTTATAAAGCGCAAGCATATACGCAACAAAGAAGGACCCAATGGTTCAAGTTTATTAGAGGCAATAAAGTAAAGTGTGCCATCAAGTTCGTGAGAGCTTTAATCACTAATTTTCCCATAACAAGTGAAAGATAAACAAAAGCATGAATATACTTGGAATAGCATCAGCTAGTAGGTAGGTATGGCGGACTCTTTAGAAAAACTTGGTTTAGGGATTTGGATGCATGAGTGGAACTCATACTTTGTTGTAGAGGCTAGCAAAAGACTGGGAGCGACAAACTAAGAGAGCAATAATGGCCATAATCATGCAGAGCGACAAAACATCATTGGTCAAAGCATAAAGTGATACTACAAGTTGAAAACTAAAGGATCATAAAGGCTATGGTGACTTTGGATAGTCATAACATGGTGTGAGCATTCGCCAAGTCAACCCAAATAAAGCATCAATGCCACTATACTATGCTTTAATATGCTAAAACAACGCATGATTCATCCAAGGCACATTAAGCAATATCAATTGTTTATAACAAGTCATGCTACAGCAAATAATACTAAGCATAAAGTCAAAACAATATCAAGCATGGCATGACAAAGCATGGCCACAGTCAAAAACGAGCTCTTTTTACCACATAAGCATGAACTTTCCTACTCTTTTTCAAACCAAACCAAACTATTTGCAAACCAAAGTGTGAAAGAGGGGGTCCAACCAATTTATTCAGAAAACTAAGCAAACAAAAGCAAACGAAAACCAAAACTAAAACGAAAAAGAAGACGCTCCAAGAAAAACACAACTGTGCATGAAACAATAAAATGAAGCGTTTGGAAGAAACCTGGATTTTTATTGATGAAGAAGGGGATGCCCAAGGCATCCCCAAGCTTTGACGCTTGTACTTCTTGGATGTTTCTTGGGTTGACACTTGTGGCATCCCCAAGCTTGAGCTTTAGTCCATCCTTCATCTCATTACTCATTCTTTTCATATACCTGAAATTTTTTATTCATACAAAACTTCACACAATCTCATTAGCAACATTAGTGCACTTAAAATAAATAAGTCTCAAGGTTCAGTTCTAACACCAAATAAAGTTCCATTAGAACACTAGCTACTGTATAATTTCTCTCAAAAATCTCAATTCCCCAAAGGAACTCAAGAAGAAACTAACAAGAAGCAAATGCAGAAAATAGCAGAAATCTGTCAAAATAGACCAGCAGGTAAAGACGAATTTTTTCGAAGACCTTCTGTTGCTCAAATCAAAAAGGGTTGAACTAAGGAAAGTTAGATAACAACCTGGGGCAGAATCACAAAAAATTACAAATCAATACGACGTACAGAGCTCTCTCACGAATTTTTACGGTGAAGCACAGAAATCTGTTTCGGGACAGCAACTTTCCCAATCATTAGTTCACTCTCATTAGAGGTTACTCTTGGCACAAAAAGCAAATAAAAAAGATAAGGAGAGGTTATTACAGAGGTAATAACTTCCAAGACTCATCTAAAACTCTTGGCTTATCTCCCAACAAGTACTTTTCTTTAACGACTTTAAGTTAGGCATAAGAACCAAAGAAAAAATCAAGTGTTCTCAAATGAAGAATCATTAAGACCAAATTTATTGCCCTTACCTCTCTTATTTTTATTCTTAACCTTTGAAAAAATGTGATTGTTTGGTGGAGAATAAAGGTGCATGGTCCCCTTTTCCACATCTATTATTGCTCCAAGGAGTTCTAATAGGGATCTTCCAAGTGTAATTTGTTCTTTCCTGCACATTCAATAACAAGATAATCAGTAGAAATCATTTTTCCAATGATCTTTGTAAACACTCCTTCAGCTATTCCAATAGGAAATAAGGTAGCATTATTAGCAAGAGATATTTCTTTTCCTCCTTCAGTAAGCCTCCAAAGATTCAAAGATTCATAAATATCTCTGGGCATAAGACAAAATTCAGACATGATATCGCAACGGGCTTGAAAAGTTTCAGTGTTTATCTCAATCTTTACTGTAGGGAGCCACTTTGATGGTTCGGAATTTATTGGAACATAATTGTGATGCTCCCTAAGCATATTATAGCAACTTTCTAAGCTAGTAGTGCTAGCCTCAAGAGTGTTCAACCTAGCAAATATTTTTGTGAAAGAAATATCAGTTTGGCTAGGCATAGTGTAAGTGAGGATCAATTTCTTTATAGCATTAATGGCATCATCCTCATTACATTGGAGGAAATCTCCTCCCACAATAGCATCTAACGCATATCTATAGCAAAGAGCAATCCCAATGTAAAAACTGCTAAGGAACAAGCCTTGAATCATTTTAGGCTTAGTCTTTTCATGCAGATCAGAGATTCTAGACCAAGCTTCCTTAAAACTTTCCTCAATTCTTTGTTTAAAAGTGAGAATCATTTCCTCGGGTGACATAGTGATTGGAGCAAGGCTAGACATAGTGGCAACTCAAGATAGGAACTAATTTTTTTGTGTTTTCAAAATAAGAAAGCAAACTTGTAAAACTATTTTTTTTGTGTTTTTTGAAGAACAAAACAAGCAAACAAAGCAAAAAGAAACTAAGCAAAACAAAAACAACAAAGTAAAGAGATTGGTTATGAGGGACTCCCCTTGTGAAGATGTCCTTGACTCCCCGACAACGGCGCCAGAAAAGATCTTGATGCACTCGACGATCGACGTAGAGCTTGTTGGGAACCCCAAGAGGAAGGTATGATGAGCACAGCAGAAAGTTTTCCGTTAATTATGAAACCAAGGTTTAATCGAACCAGTAAGAGCAAGGAAACACCCCAAAGATGTTACTAGCTGAGCTTTGGCAGGGCGCACTACCGGTGCTAGTAGCAACGTGGAGACATGCACAACACAACCACATAACTTTGTCCCCAACTTACGATAAGGTGGTCAATCTCACCGTGTTTTGCGGAAAATAAAGGATTAAACGTATCGAATGGAACGAAGTAAAAGTTTGCAGAAAGTAAACACAAAGCAGTAAACAGTTGTAGATTGTATGTAAAGTAAAAGGACCGGGATCCATAGTTCACTAGAGGTGGCTCTCCTTAGATAGATAACATGCTGGGTGAACAAATTACACCGGGGCAATTGACAAACACCGAGAAAGCAATATATGCATATACTAATCATCTTGACTCCTTTGAGACTTGATTGGGCATTACAACATAATACATAGACCGCCATCCAACTGCATCTATGACTAATAATCCACCTTCAGGTTATCATCCGAACCCCCTCCAGTATTAAGTTGCAAGCAACAAATTATTGCTTTACGAACTGCGTGTAAAGTAAACAATACAATTGTTCTATAAACAAAGGATCGTTGTTTTCTCCCTAGTAGCAACAGCACATCTAGTATCTTAGAGATTTCTATCACTTCCCCAGATTACCAGAGGCATGAACCGACTATCGAGCATAAATACTAACTCTTGGAGTTGCTAGCATCTACTTGGCCAAGATAGCTACTAACAACAGAAAGCATGCAAGATCTCAAATAACAAAGACATGATAGAATCAATAATCAATCTGAAATAGCATCTCAATATCCATCGGATCCCCGCAAGCACAACATGTATGAATTACAAATAGATGATCTTGATCATGAACGGAGCTCACAAGATCTAAACATGAAAGCACAAAGGAGGAGAAACCAGCCATCTAGCTACTACATGGATCCGTAGTCGAAGGATGAACTACTCACGCATCACACCAGAGGCTTGCATGGTGATGAAGAAGACCTCCAGGGTGAATTCCCCTCTCCGGCAGGGTGCCGGGAAGAGCTTCAGATCCCCCCGATCTAGGGACAGAGATGACGGCGGCTACAGACTCTTTCGTGGATTTTTGATCGGGTACCTAGGGTTTTCGTCCCGAGGGCAACTTATAGGCGGAAGGAGAGGCTGAGAGGGTGCTGGGGTCGGCCAGACCACCCCCTGGCGCGGGCCAAGCCTGGCCGCGCAGCCAGGTGGTGTGGCCGGCCCCTGGCCCCTCTCTGTCTCGTATTCTGGCACTTGATCCCTTCCGAAAAAATAGGCACTTTGGCTTTTGTCCCGTTCAATTCCGAGAATATTCATTTTCTGACTTTTCTGGAACCAAAAACAGCAGAAAACAGGCAGCTGGCACTGTGGCTCTTGTTAATAGGTTAGTCCAAGAAATCATATGAAAAGTACTCCAAAGTTGGAACAAAACACAAGAAAGTGGATAAAACTAAGCATGGAATATCAAAAATTATAGATACATTTGCAATGTATCAGGGCCTTGCCTAGCGATGTCCCTGGTAGCGGAGACAGGAGGAGGAGTTGCGAGGGAGAGGCCGAGAGGCGTTGGGGGTAGGCACCCCGGTGCGGTCTGGCGCGACCGCACATGAGTTTTCAAATTAGGGGAGAATTTCACCTACTGGCCTCTACACCAACTAGGGATGCACACATCTATTAAGCATGGTTACCATGATTTTTAATCTTGGTAAAACACCGAGTATGGTCCTCGGGGTAAATTGCATGACTGTTGGGAGACCATGGTCCTCAAGTATAAATATGAAACCTAATTTCACATTTGTGAGGATTTGAACCCAGGTGTCGGGTTTGTACATCCAGTCTTCCAACCAGTCAGCTTGACTCGCTTACTTTTATAATTGGGGGAGAATTTCACTTCTCCGAGTTCTGCACCAACTATGAATGCACACAACCATTTGGCATGAGTACAATGATTTTAATCTGGGTAAAGCATCAAGCATGATCCTTAGGATAAGTTGCATGAGTACCAGGGGAGGAAACCTAAATTTGCATCCGTGAGTATTTGAATTCAGGTGTTGGGTTTATACATCCACTCCCAAACCAGTTTAGTTTAGCTAGGCTCACTTCCTTCAAAATTGGAGGACAATTTCACTTATCCGGCCTCTACACCAACGAGCAATGCATACAACCATTAAGCACGAGCATCGGGATTTTTAACCTTGGTTAAACATCAAGCATGATCCTCAAAATAAATAAGCTGAGAAGATTTATGTTTTGCGTAACCCTTCCAATTCACCAAACCATATAAACAAACCACTAGATCGAGTGAAGCTTGTATCATACAAAACTGATAGCGCAAAACGTTAATTTAAAAAAAGATTAAATGATTTGAATTTAGGTAATTCACAAACCAAATGGAGTGTGCTCCAACTCTAATCATTTATGTCGCACAAACTCTTTCAAACTATACCGTTTTGCATCTAGCTAGCTCCATGGACGGATGGACCTGTGAACTCTACCGGTGTAGAAAGTGCTGACGGCCTCGGGCGTTGTCGTGGAGTCCCGATATCCCTGTGTCCATCGCTCCGAGGTGAAAACCCAAATCTGGCTTGCCAGATTAAAAGATGACGGTGTTTCTGAATGTCATGACATCTTTGGAGGCGTCATTTTCTGGAATGTGGGGCACTATTGTCGGTGTAGCTTGTGCTATCTGTTTAGTCGACGTCTCCAGGGTTCTGTCGTCGTGCGAGTGCCGCTGGCGTTTTCACTATGGCATGCCTCTTGCTACGAAGCTCGAGAAACCAAATTATTCTCCTTTGCCTCTAATTTCCTCTCTAGGGACGTGGACCAAACATCCGTAGTTCTCGTCGATGTTGTCGTGCGCTTCACACCTTGGCCATTTGTTTGTTTTCAACGTTTTATCCTGAAAAATCGTGTGTTGGTCTTTCGTGTCTGTTTTTTCTTACAAATCTGATGTCGTGCGTGTTTATCGGTTTTATCAGTTTTTGACCAGGTTTTTTGTTCAAAGTGGTCACTTCTCTTCTTCTTTATGAAATGAAAAAGGCTGGTTGCTAAAAAAAGAAGTGTGGACGGCCTGTAACGGGAGATTGGAGTATATATGCTCCCCCTGCTACCACATCACATTTCCTTCTTCATAGGCAAGGGGTAAACGCAGCGCGCCGCGCACGAACCAAATCATGCATTCCCGACCGTGACGATCCCCGACCCAGCAGCGAAGCATGCCTCAACGCACCGGCCGGTCACGATAAAAAAGAGGCAAAGCGCGCGCGCCTAAAAAGCGAAAAGATCGATCGATCGACGGTGGAATATATATGTCAGTAAGCGCGTACGTACTACACGCAGATCACGGACCCGAATACGGAAGATCTGCGTGTGGGCGTAGCGAGAACCGATGCGCATCCTGCCGAAACGACGTCGCGCGATCGTCGTCCCATCCGTCCGTCCGTCCTCGGTCGATCGATGCGAAATGCGAATACAGCTAGAGGACGGTACGCGCGCACTAGGGTCGGGTCGTGTGTGCGCTGTCGCAATGCCGCTGCGCCACGACACGACACGCCGGCCTAGCTTTCCCGTTCTCGCAATGTTCGGTTATGCTTTTCTAGCTCTCGTGCTGCCTATGGTCAGATTGCTCAAGTGGCTCGTGGCAATGTGTCTACTTCCTATTGGGTGGCGCGATCCCTTTAATGAAACGACCCTGGTAAAAAAAAAAAAAGAACATGCGATGATGTCTCGTCCCTTTATACTATCCATCTTCGTCCACCGCGCTCGTGCTTCTCCATTTTCGCGAAACGAGGCAAACGAGTCTATCGCACATCTAACGACCGCTAGTGTAGTTCTAACGGTGACTCTCACTCACTCGAAACATGTTTTCGTCTCGTTCTATAAATAAAGACCGAAACGGCTACATATGGTATCTTAATTTAGGTATGCCATTGTGTGCCAGAAAAATGGCACATCATCGCAACACACGACTCCACTCCTGCATGTGCGGTTTGCACAACGTAGCGGCCCAGTTTAGGTATGACATTGAGCGTTTGCTACGACTTTGCGGAGAGGCCCGCTGATGGCAATAAAGACACTAGTAGCTAAATTAACTTTCAGTATCCTTTTCTGTTACTACTAAAAGGATTCTCTTGTCACTACAGCATAGGGTGCTAGTCTACAGGATGCTACGCTATATATAATCCATATGGAACGGTTGAACTGGAACTAAATTGACGAGTGTATGGACACTATCAATGTACGCTCCCCGGACAGAATCTAGTGTGGACGGATTAAGTTATCTGATGTCATAGGTTAGTGATAGTTAATTGCCGCCCCGTATGATCACTCATGGTCCAAAGACAAGCAGCTATCGGCTGACCATATTCGTCGGCTTAATGCTTAAATATCTTTCTTCGCCCGAAAGTACACCGACCAGTACTCATCACTAGGTCAAAGTTTATTCTCCACGTATAGCAGTATGAGTTTGAGTGGAGAGACGTTTTTTAGTTGTCTCGCCCGTGGTCTCGGATGCATTTGTCTGTCTACTAGTACTCGTAGAGGTAGTGTCTATGGACGGCCTACAACATACACAATGTGTGGAACAAACAAGAATAAGAGGACGAGAGACAGATATTTAAGCCATGCATGCATGAAAAAGCACTTCTCTAAGTCAACTCCATAAACAAAGTTTCATGGTGAGTGCGAAAGAGACGCGCGGCGAATGGGCACGATTGCGTGAGAATTAAGGTGCCGGCGCGCTCTTATCTGCTCGCTTAGGGGGGAGGGGATTATATATCCTAATGGAAAGAAAAGAAACGACCAACCGGACATATTACTAAGAGTGATGGATGTTGACCTACTCGCAACTGTAAAGTTAGCATTAGACTAGCAAATGACGTAGAGAATTTCAAAGGCCTCGGTCCCAATTGGTCATGTGGCAAGATGAATAATGTAGCCAGGGGAAAGGCAAGGGGCACTATAGCCTAGCAACGACAAGAGCTGGAGATTGTTTATAGGGGAGGAAATTAATGCAACATCGTGGTGCATCACGACGTGGAAAAAGAAGAAGAGAACCTAATACTTTCCCTCTCCTTGGCAAAGCTCGCTTTAGTTTTACCACTAACATGCATACTGCCCGCGTCTTATTATTCCAGGAAAGAACCGTCTTTTCCCAGGAATAATTGGCTAGACTGCGTCGGCACATACCTATATATACTCCATCTGGAAGTCGCATATATGGCATCGTCTCTGCTTTGCCTAATCTGAATAGATATTTATAATCTAGAAAGGGAAATATACTTGCACAACATATACGTACGTTCATATATATGTCGTCGTCAGCTTTGCGGTTATCTTTGTTTACCCAAAAAAAAAGCATCAGCAACAAATTCTACTGATGTCAATGATGTCTTTCCGAGCAGACGTTGGGCACTCTCGTGGGCTCCTAATCCCCCCTGGAGATGCGATCTTATCTCAACTCGAGCTGACGAATAAAACATTCCACTCCTCTTGTTCTCTCTTTCTTTTTTACCTTTGTTCTTTCCCGCGACATAAAACTATAGACACTCAGGCCGTTGCACGGCTGGCATTAAGCACCGGGGAAACAATACTGGCCAACACTCCGCATCATCCAAGTTCTCTTTGCTCTCGGCTGCCTAGAGAAAATTAAAGCAACGGTTCCTCACTCCACTTAGGTGCATGTGAAATGGACGACACGGTCGCCAATAGCGACAGCTTGTAGCGGTGAAGGATTCTCCGCATCGCGCTCGGCCAAAGGCGAGTGAGAGAGAGGAAAAGGCGCTCTCCTACACTACACTACATGGCGATTGCCATGCATATGTGGGGTGGGCTGCTTTCGTCTGAAACCATGTGGATTGGTGATGGTTTCGATTTGGTTTGGCTGTGACGGAATTTGGCCCAGCTCTCCCTCGGTGATCTCGACACTTGCGAAGAAGACCCTTCATTCCCTGCCGCGCAACCATCGACCTCCTCACTTTCTCAGCACATGTTTCTTAGGCATCGTGAACGAATTAGCATCGAGGGCGACACCATATGGTGTTCCTCCACTTGGATTAACACTTGTTAGAGCTTTTGTTTGTGGCCAGGAACCGGGGAACGTCTCGTGATTCCTTGTAGATGTGCTGCCCCGTAGGAAGGAAGGAGATAGGATCGCCCTGTTTCGTGGTTAAGGAGCGACAAGTAAGAAAGAAAGTGAAACCGACCCCGGTGGCCAAACGTGGCAAGTTGGACTGACTGTTGGAGAACAGTCATGTAAGTGTATGGTTTTCCATGTAAGTTAGCACCTTACATGGATCAGGGTCGTCCCTGCATGTAGCGTGTGGAATAGGAACAGTGCGTGGTCGGTACATCATGGAAGGAGACACTGGAACCAAGAGGTTCATTCTCCATTACAAGCAAGAAAAAAGAGGTTAAATCTCATTAGTGGCAGTGACAGAGGTTTAACCCGGTGGTCTCCATCTAGCCATCTGCCAGCGCCCATTGGGATTTTCTTTTCGAACGGGTATATTCCAGGAGCGAGCAGGAAAATTCCGACAGAGATAAGCTTCAGTCTCTCCCTCCCTAGTGACAGAGAAGTTCACTGAAACAAACCTTTATCACTGGACCAGGAACATGAAGGCTTTGTGCTACATCATGGGGGATCCATGAGAGAATCCACACTTTTGTTTAGTCTGCACGCGTTCCACACAGCCCTGTTGTTTTGTAGACTTGTCTCATGCAGTACGGGAGGGCCATAGAAACGAGCCAATTCCGACCTCAGCCTTCCTTGATGATGAAATTGGGCCGTGGGCTGTAATTTGATGCTTCAATCTTCCTACTCTATGAGTGCAAAATGAGTTTGGTAATTCTGAAAGAGGAGAAAAGGAACCAAGGATGGCTCGGCAGAAGAATATTTCCTCTGAGCCTGTTGATGCCCCTGCAGAATTCTAGTTCTTCCACAAAGGAATCATGATCTGACACACATCTAAGGGGAAAGATCGTCAAAGGGGAAAACTGATCTGGATATTGATTAGCATGGGCAAAGATACACAACAATTCCTACATAGTCTAATCAGCAAATAGTAATGTGAAAAGCAATAGACCGGAATCAAACTGTCCTCTAGAACTAACGAAAGTTCAATCCAGATTGCAGCTGCTCGGAAAATAAGTGTGCCCCTGAAGAAGTCTAGGCACGCCCATGTTGACCAAATCAAGGCAGGGGAAGATAGTCCAATGACCTGGGGCGACAGCTGAGAATTCTTGAACATTGTTGTGCAGGAGTAGCTTAGGTGATGTATCTTTCTTGCTGCTCCTGAAGCAAACGAGCAGATGACTTCGCGTCCAAATACAGAGCACCAACTTCTTCAAGATCAGCCTGGCAGAGGTCATGAGTTCAGAATATAAGCTTTGCATGAACAAGATTAAGCTAGGAATATAACATCTTACTGAAATTAAAACATACCTTGGAGATCTTCTCTCTCCCATTAGCCTTTGCAACTACGCTAGCAGGCGATAGCAACTGAATAGCATGCCTACCAAGAGATTTAAGATCTATTACAACCAATACTACCAACAACAAACTGGCCGATTAATTGCAAACCCCTGCGATATTAATGTTTACACTAGACATACATACTTCCTCTCTTCACTGATATTAATTAACAGAGAGAGTACATATCAAAATTCAGAGTAGAACACCAAAGGTGGGATTTGAGACAGCATTGAACTCTCCTAACTTCGAATACTCAACAAAATGCTTTCAGCCCACATTCCAGCTAAAGTTTATTTAATGTCACATTTGAAATCTTTGCATGAGACACACATATGTAGGACATACTTTGGACAAGAATCATACCTCAAAGATGTCTGCTGACCAACCTCTCCCAGAAATGCAAGGCTGTCTTCATCAATGTCAATCTCCTCCACTTGTGCTCTAATAGCCAATATCTGCAAAGCATAATGAACAAACATCAAATCTATTTCTAGACAGGAAAGCCTAAAACATAATAAGATACAGAATAAAAACCTGGATCATCTCGATAGGACCATATGTCTCTGTGCGCACAATAACCAACCTATCTAGAAGGTCAACTGGGATACCATGTGGACTTGTCATATCAGTTCCTCTGAATACAAGCAAAGAGTTGTAAAATCAAAGATGTATAATGGCAAAATAGTAGATAAAAGGCAGTATTTATACCGGTATTACAGTTAAGCATGTAGCAGATTGGTAAATCAGATTTCTTACCTAACGGTGCATATTCCTCTGTTCGTAGCGAGTATTACGATTGGTGATAATGAGCTCTCCAAAGCACGATTAAGATACGAGAAGCATTCAATATCCAGCATGTGGACCTGTAAATGACATTCTTGTCGTTAATGAAATCAGATCTCTACCAATTAGTAGCATGAAAGTCAATTAGTTCATCAGAATAATGCTGGTCCACAAGGTGGTCACTTAGCTAGCTGTTTGTCAATAGGAAAAGTAAAAATTAACAAGCCCAAGCTTCCTTCATATTTTTTGGAAATCCAAAAAAGCACGAGGGGGAGTGGATTTTCAATCATGGGATGATAAGTTAATACCTCATCAATGAACAGAACACCGGGTACAAGCTCTGCAATACCTTCGTCAATATATCTGTTAACGACCTATCACCATACAATAGAAAAACCATGCAGTGTTAACAGGCCTATCAATATTTGATCATACAAGAGTAAATGTTGCATGATGAGAATTTTGAGACCTTATTAATCTCTTGGCGCAGCTTCTCAGTGATTTCAGTCTTCCGTGGCTTCATTATCTGGCCCATAAGGGACAAAATATCCTGTCCTCCTTGTGGTTGGGCATTTGCGGCGTCAAGGTCATGAAGTGTAACGTCCTATGAAGAAAATTATTTCCTCTCTTCAGATGAATTATAATTAACTCGAAAACAAGAAGAATATTCTTCTATGTTAGTCAAAAGAAGTAATTTTCATTCTATGCTACTATAACAAAAATTCAACAATCCAAGTTGAACTCAACTGTCTTTTGTCAGATGTAAGTACGTAAAAACGATTCTAATTTATTTTTTACAGGAGACAACAAAACTTACTTAATTGGTCTTCCAAGGCTTGCAAACTTTATGTCTACTTAAAAAGGAAAGCGCAATTAAGAATGTGGACTTGGGCACCTTTTACTCCCTCCGTCCCAAAATAAGTGACTTGGATTTTTCTAGATTCGCATGCACCTAGACGCATTTTAGTGTATATACATACAAATCTAGACAAATCCACGTCACTTATTTTGGGACAGAGGGAGTACATTTCTAGTTTCTGGTATTTAACAGAGCAAGCAACTTACAACTACTTGGCAGGTAAACCACATATTTGAGCATGCTTCAGCAACGCGAAGGTATAATAAGATGCATCGTATTAACAAATGTCCCATGCTTCCACCTATAACCTTTCAGATTCGATGGCATATATTTGCACCCTGCTTAAACATGATGTATTGTCTGAACTTCATTTATCAAGATGTTAATTTAAGGGTAGTAGAATGCAGAATTGGCTGGACAAGTGTATGTGCAAAAAACATAAGGCTGAATTAGCATCAAATTTGTACCTGCACTATTTCTTTTTTCTTGTGGACTTCCCCTTTAGGAATTGGGACATACTCCTCTGCTTCAAGATCATATTCTGTAGCAAAAGCATCACATCTACCGACTCTTTTCACTGCACCACTATTGGCTTCAATGTATATAACATCGCCCACTGCCACCTGCATCCCATATGCAAATGATGAAACCTCAAGCAGCTCATGCAGAAGACACAAGTAGGAGAAATGAGGGAGGCACGCCATGGAAGTAAATACAAGACTTCATATCTCAATTTAAGAAAAGTTCCACACCGGTTTGTTATGACACAATAGAATATCTGACAATGAACAACAGAAATACCTATGATTATATATGACTGAACATTGAACATAAGCTGGCACAGGTTATTGCACAAAGACAACATTCTAAACACACTAAATGAACAATCCACTCACTGTTATTCAAAGCAAGTATGCAAATGCAAGCCAGCAAACAGTCTAGCTCCAGAGGCAGAGCAAGGGTGAAAGGAAGAAAACAGTAACCTTTTCCTTGATTAAAGCATCATAAATTGTAGGATCTAACTTCAGTTGCTTAGTCCCTTTTACAGTCTTCAGGCCAATCACTACATGGCTAATACTTTTCCCATATCCACCAGTTGTACTCTCAGCTTCTTCCGGGGAAAGCTCGGTAACCTAAAAGGCAAGAGAAATAATTTAGCAACAAGCAAATGGTGACAATGAAGGTGTTAGTATCAAGTAAAACACTAATTCAAGAACTATATCTTTGTTGAAATTCCAAAAGCAGCATATATGCCACTCGTACCTCTCCTTCATAAACTTCTTTGTTTTCCTTTATACGCAAGCCTATAGCTCTACGAAAATTTTCCATCAGCACCTCAGTTTTCTTGACCTCTGAGGAGTACACCTCTGATCCTACCATAGGACAGAAAGGGACCTGCATTGCAGAATGGTGAGAGAAGATTGGAGCGTCTACCAAAATAGAAGTAATAGAGCACTGAATGACTGAATGTGAAGCAATATATAATTCACTATGGACATAATTTCATTATTTCATATACATTGTTAAGCATAAAGCAAAACAAACTGTACACATCATGGCATCCATGTTTCCATAAACTGAAAAGAAGAATGCCAAAAAAATAACTAGCAAATGCTAGTAATCCAACAAATTTTCTGCAGCATCTTAGCACAAATATTTTCTATAGAATAGCATATTTCCCATCAGCAAGGAGAACCAGTGAGAAGCGCATAATGTAGATCTAAAAAATCTTAATAACTTAAAAAGTTTAAACACACAGTAATAAATTCACTAACTAAAATGATCTTCCAGAACACCAGTTTAGTTAAGTAAATGTAAAATCCAACCTAATACTCTAGTAGCACCTCAACTACAACAAAATGAGAAGGCACGAATACTATACTCCAATGGACAAAGCTGCCCATGAACTAAATTGGTTGCTTGTCTTACTGGAGTTAGACAAGACCTTGCAAATGCAGAGCTGCCTGTTCAGCAGACAAGCGTTCACGAGCAGGAGACTGAACTTTTCTTTAAAATACTACAGCCACTGTCATCAAGTAAGGCACCACCAATTTAGTTAAGTAAATGTTCCAATGCAACACACTAATTACCATCTCAGCTACAACAAAATGAGAAGGCATGAATATTCCAATGGTCAAAGCTCTCCTTGAACTAATTGGTCGCTTGTTTTATGGAGTTACAAGATCTTGCAAATGCAGAGCTGCCTGTTCAACAGACAAGCTGTTCGCGAGCAGGAGACTGAACTTTTTTTTAAAGAAGACTACAATGATAAAGCAGTGTCATCAAGTAAGGCACTAGCCTGACCTTCAAATTTGCACAAGCTAGTTCAAATCTAGCAGTACTACACATAACAAAAAAAATCTGTGTGGGGGAAAGGAGGAATTAGAGGCACGCACTTTGCTGCCGAGCTCCTGGGAGATGCCGAGAGCGAGCGCCGTCTTGCCGGTGGCAGGCGGGCCGGCCAGGAGCAGGGCGCGTCCGGCCATCTTCTTCTGGCGGATCATGTCGACCACCAGCCCAGACGCCTCACGTGCTGCCGCCTGCCCGACGAACCCCGCTGACATCCCTATCGCCGTCCCATCGGCCTGCGAAGAGAACCAAACAAAGCACTGAGAAAAAAACTCGGGAACTATTGGAAACACTGAGTGGGCTAAAACCCTAGGAAAACCTCCCCAACAGGAGGAGTGGAGAAGCAGGCGAGATGGAGTATGTACGTCGAGGCCGAGGCCCTTAATGTGGGTGTGTGTCGCGATGCGCTGCTTCTTCGACGTCGACTGCACCTCATCGATCCTCATCGTAGCCGCCACCGCCGCCGCCGGTTTCTGCGCTCTTTATCTTTCTCTCTCTACTGAGGCGGCTAGGGTTAGCCGCGGGGGTCTCTCTCTCCTGAGGCGGCTAGAGCTAGCCGCGGGGGTCTTTCTCTCTCTCTCCTGAGGCGGCTAGGGTTAGCCGCGGGGGCTGGTGCGGGGACGATAAGGCAACGCGGCGGGGGTAATGAAGAGAAGAGAGCGACGCAGTCACGCCGGTGAGCTGCGGCCTGGGAAGGTGGCGGCGGCGACCGCAGTTGGGCGGCGCAGCGGCGGCAATTTTGCGGAAGAGAGGACAGAGCTGTGCGGAAGAGGTTTTTTTTTTGTTTGTCTGTGTGTGTGTTTTTGAGAGTCGTGGGGAAGAGAGACAAGAGAGTGACGGCAGATAGGGGCAGCGGTTTAGGGTTAACCGAGCGGAGCAACAAGGCCGAAGGCCCAATTCGAGCAAATGGACCAGATTAGATATTTTTGGCAGGGAGGAAGTACACTCAGCCCAGTTTTTTTTTTTTTTTGAGGAAAACTCAGCCCAATCCTCTTTATAATGAGATATAATTCTGTTAATAACTTTCTGTCCTAAACCCAAAGCTAACATAAAAGATAAACATTCATTTAGAATTTTTTGACTTATTTATATAATTCAATAATCCTTTTGCTTCTGAAAATAAGCTTATATGTCTTTTAAATGAATACATAATAAATGGTCCACATAAAATTGCATATAAGTATCAAAATGAAAACTAAAGGCAATCTCAGCTGAAACTTAAATGTATATGTCAAACATAAATTTTCATTATTTTTCAACAATTATTGAAATTACTACATCAAATGTTGTTGAATCTATCAAATGCTGCTGAATATGAACTAGGAATGCGGTGATATTTTTTGTCTTATTCTGTACTATTGAATCTTTCGAATGCTACTAAATCTATCAAATGTTATGTCCTTACTATTACTAAAATATTTTGTAGGGCTGAAATAAAAAATGATTCTCTCTATACCGTTCTTAAATTTCAGTGTCTGTATTGATAAACTGGTCACTTTAAAATGTTGTTGAATCTATTTCTGAATATGAACTGCGAATTTGTCGATATTTTTCTATCTTATTCTGTATTGTTGAATATTTCAAATGCTACTGAATTTGTCAAAAGTTATGTCGTTGTTGCCTAACTATTTGCACTACAGCTTTTGCCTTTCTATCATCAGAACGGTTGGATGTGTTTTGAATAGAGATGAGAGGGGTAAAGATACAACGTGATTTGTTATTTTATATCAGTTCATTTTTGGCTTGGGCGAAGTGTGTGTCCCTAGTTTTTAGATTTTTCGTCTGAATTATGTCAAAAGAAATATCTTTTTTCCTTGGATTTTCCCTCTCTTGGTGAGATCTTTGTTTGGAGTCCCGCCAAGCCACAATACAACACATTTTTAACTAACACGGAGATGAAAGCTAGCTCATTCGGCCGCTCTTTAGCCTAAAATATTTTAATACAGCCTTTTCAGGGTTAGTGGACTACTGAGCATAGCCTAGTGAAATTTTAGAAAGGATCTCATAGAGTGTATCCCATGGAATATAGCACATTACATTTTAATTCGGCTTTTTTAGGGTCAGGGGACTCCTGAATATAACCCAGTGAAATTTGCAAAAGAAACCCATGGAACATGGTCATGGAGAATAGTCCATGGAGTATAGCCCATGCAGAGTAGTGCAAAATCTTGTTAATTCGTCATTTTGGGTTTTGCTCCCGCCTCTTAAAAAACTCCGGCTACCCATATTTTTAAGAAACTACTCCATTATTTGTTATTTTATAAATTGAGATATCAGGAGCGCTACTCTTTTATTTTAAAAGAGATAAACATGGACACACAAAATCTTTTTAAGAAGACTAATACATAAGTCATGTTTAATAATACCTTTTCTAGAAATATCTTTACCGTAGTGGCAACACACCTAGTTTACATCTATTGAAAGTCTTGAGTTCAAATCCTCTCTGCGTACATATATTTATTTCGGGTTTACATTTTTTCTTATAACAATATTGTTTTACGGAGAGGATGATATCGCGGACCCACCATCCTGCAGCTTCTCTCGAGTATAATGAGCGGATTTAAAAAAAGTTAAGTACTTATACAGAGAGGTTGGCATCGAGGACCCGCCAGACAGAACATATACGGCTGCATAAAGATATGTTAAGAAGGTCAAAGTAACGGATGTGTCCAAAAAAAAAGTCCAACATAGACACGTTTCATGTACAGAGAGGCTGACTTCATGGACCCATTAGTCAGAACATACATGGTTATTGTATCGAGCAACGTTGGAAAGGGCACAACAGCGGTCCCGACCAGAAAAAGAAGATCAAGATAGATACGTTTCTTATCTAGAGAGGTTGACATTAGGGCCAACAACAAGACCATACACGACTGCCGCATCAAGCAACGTTATCAAGATCAAAACAACGGCCACGATCAAAAAAATATCCAACATACACATATTTCCTATACAGAGGAGGCGGACATGGGGGACCCACCATCCCGAATAAACGGCTGATGCATCGATAACCATTATCAAGTGAAGGGAATATGCCTGAGAGGCAATAATAAAATGTTATTATCTTATTCCAAGTTTCTAATTGATGTTTGTTTCTCATGATAGAATTGTATTAATAGGAAACATTAGTACATGTGTATTTAATAAACAAACCAAAGTTTCTAGTAATGCCTCTCATTTATACTAGCTCGTTGATTAACAGATGACTAAGGTTTCCTGATCATGAACATTAGATGTTATTAATAATATGACCATATCATTTGAAGAATATTACGATGAACATACACCCAAAGTAAATGTAGCAATACAATTTAGTCGTAAGTTTACATTGCTATATCAAACACATACGAAGTAGCCCTATTCCTTAGACCATGAGATCATGTCAATCACTAATGCCGAGAAAATACTTTATTAACATCAAACGTCACACCGTAACATGATGACTATAAATATGGGTTTAGGTATTCCGAAAGTATTATATATAGGTCCATGGATCAATAGTGGGATTTTTGCATCCTAATAACAGAGAGATATAATCTAGGCACTCTTGGTGATATCACATTAACACTATTTGTAAGCATGTGACTAGGTCACAATGATGTTGTATCACATAACAAGTAAAGAGTACTTGTCAGGAATGAGATAAAAAAGGGTATGGTTGATACCTGTGATCGCATTTCGGACAAGTAACATACCGCGAGACAAAATGAATTGGGTATGATGGTAATGATTCACACGATCACGAGAGTTATCGTTGAATGTATAAGAGTTAGTGCGGATCTCCAGGTCTCGCTACTGATTATTGATATGAGAAGTATCTCTATCATGTTTGTATTATTCGTGAACCATAGGGTGACACACTTAAGGTATATCGACACTAATGGGTAGATAAAAGACACCAGAGAAAGTTTTTGATAGAGCTGAAATTGTTTTGATGATCACAGGAATTGTTCCAAGTCAAATTGTTGAAATTGTTTTTAGATGTGATATCAAAATAATGCAAGGGGTTTTATGAAAATATTTTTAATTAAAGTAATTAACAAAAATTGAATAAAATAACTAAAAGTATTTTATTTAAAGAGAAAAATGCATTTAAACTAGTGGGTAATAAATGCATGTGAGTGGAAGAGGAGTTTATGTGAGTGGAGTGTCCACCACATGAATGAAGGAGAGGTGGTGGCACCATCCATGGTCAGCGCCATGGCCCCCTTGGGATGCCCCTACCCTATAAAAGGAGGGCACTTCCTCCTCTCTGTTTTCACCACATCCTCATGAAGGTTATCTTTTCCCTCTAGCAAATTCCACATGGCTTAGGATTAGCGAAGTACATATTCTCGGTGGTTTGTTCGGAAGGATTTGTTGATTCCGCTGCTTTGTTGGAGTATGAGCAGGAGCTAGACGTGTGCCCGAGGACTGATACGCTGCTGGGTTGTGGCGTTCTTCAACTCGATCTTGAGATCGGAAATTGATCGACTACAGCATCAACGAAATCACTTTTCATAAAAAGATTTCGGTCTTCAAGGTTAAGTTATTCTGGTTACCCTCTTACTCGTTACTAGCATCTATTAGATTATATCTTGGCGTAATTAGGCGTTCATATCGTAGAATCTTTTTGTTTTCTATGCTGCAAATCCTTCATCAAGTTCTAAACAGAGAGGCATGAGCGGAAATAGATAGTCCATCATACACACGTTTCTTTTAATGAGTGACTGACATGGAGGGACCCACCAGCCTAAATAAATGTCCGATGCATCGTGCAACATTATCAAGTTAGGAACAAAGAGGCGCGAGCGAAGATCATACACATGATTCTTCTAATAAGAGGCTAACATGTGAGACCCAGTAGCCTGAATAGGCAATAGATGCATCGACCAACGCTAAGTTCGGAACTGGAAGCACGAAGAACAAAAGAAATTATATCATACAAATAATTCTTTTAACGAGAGGCTTACATGGGGGACCCAACAGTCTGACTAAACTACAGATGCATCAAACAACGTTATCAAGTTCAAATCAGGGAGGCGCGACCGAAAAGTATGGGCTGCTAGAGACACTGACATATGTGACTGATGACCCACAAGTATAAGGGGTGTATCGCAGTATTTTTGAGAGAAGTGAAACCCAATTTATTGATTCGACACAAGGAGAGCCAAATAATATCTATAAGCCTTAATAACTGAGTTGTCAATTCAGCTGCACCTTGAAACAATCTTGCTCACAGCAGTTTATCAGTAGCAACAGTTTTGTAGTAGGAATAGCAAAGTAATAGCAGTAGTAAAGTAAAGACAGCAGTAACAATAGCAGTAACAGTGGGATTCGAGTGTGGTAGGCATAGGGATGGATGGACGGGCATTGCATGGACAAGACAATTCACATAGCAATCAAAACATAGGGCAATTGCAGATAAATAAAATAAAGCATCCAAGTACTAGATAATCCTAGGCATGTGTTCCATGTATAGTCATATGTGCTCGCAATGAGAACTTGCACAACATCTTTTGTCCTGTCAGCCCGTTTGCAGCGGGGCCTCAAGGGAACTACTGGCAATTAAGGTGCTCCTTTTAATAGAGCACCGGAGCAAAGCATTAACACTCCGTGAACACATTGATCCTCACATCAAAGCCATTCCCTCCGGTTATCCCGGTTTCTGTCACTTCAGGGCCATTAGTTCCGGACAACAATATGTGTATACAACTTGTAGATAAGACCAAAAACAATACTATCATAATGAATCAATAACATGTTCAGATCTGAAATCATGGCACTCGGGCCCTAGTGACAAGCATTAAGCACAACAAGTCGCAACAAAGTCATAAAGCACTAATAAAAGATACTAGACACCATGCCATAACAATCTGATACAATTACATGAATGATCTCATCCAATCCCTACCATCCCCATAGCCTACAGCGGGGGATTACTCACTCATAGATGGGGGAAACATGGATGGTCGATGGAGAAGCGATGGTGATGATGATGGCGATGACATCCTCCAATTCCCCGTCCCGGCAGGGTGCCAGAACGGAGTTTCTGGTGCTGTTTCGTGGAATCTGGTGGTGGCGGCGGAGCGGAACTCCTTCTGGAAAAACGTCGAACCCCCCTGAGTTTTTAGGTCAGAAGGCAACTTATAGGTGAATATGGAGGCCGAGGGGGTGCATGGGCTAGCCACACCACCCCCTGGCGCGGCTAGGCCTGGCCCGCGTGGCCAGGTGGTGTGGTGGCCCCCTGGCTCCTCTCCGTCTCGTATTCTGGCTCCAGATGACTTCCGGTAAAATAGGCACTTTGACTTTTGTCCCGTCCAATTCCGAGAATATTCATTTTCTGATTTTCCTGGAACCAAAAACAGCAGAAAACAGGTAGCTGGCACCGTGGCTCTTGTTAATAGGTTAGTCCAAGAAATCATATGAAAAGTACTCCAAAGTGTGGACAAAACACAAGAAAGTGGATAAAACCAAGCATGGAACATCAAAAATTATAGATACATTTGCAATGTATCAACATCCCCAAGCTTAACTCCTGCTCGTCCTCGAGTAGGTAAGTGATAAAAAGAAAGAATAATTTTTGAGGTGACATGCACCATCATAAACTTGATCAAAGTATTTGTAAAACATTCGAAGCTAGGATCATAGTACTTAAAGCATAACGTGAAAGATAAAGTTCTAGCAATAAGACAAAGAAACTATGTTGCAACATGAAAAGGCACAAACAAATGATTCATGAATAACAATGCTTTGCAAGATGTTTGCTTGTTTCACATAAAGAAAACATAGCATAGTAGCATTCAACTTGTCCCTCATAGAGTAGCAAATATAAATGCATAGGACACCTTTAAAGTTCATAAGAGTGACTAGATACAAATAGTTTAAAACAAGCAATATCAAAGTTATGCATCAATCAACAAGTCTTGAGACAATGCACATAGAACTAAGAATGGCCACTATGCTCTCAAGAAAGTGCTCATAGAATGTGTGGAGACTCAACAAGGAAAACGAAAAAGGTTTTGAAAAGTTTGAAAGGCTTCCAAATGCTGAATGTATGGTACTTGTTAGCTTTGAGCTCTCATTGCCCCTATCATAAGCATCTTTAAGTGGTTAAGGTTAAAGTGACACAACTAAGAGGATATGCTTGACAAGTTATAAATCGAAGTCTCATGCCCCTTACTTACGAAGACCGATCCTCATGCTACCCAACTTCAGTCACGAGTAAGATCTTGTCATTGTAAGTATATATGTATCATAGAGAACCGCCAAGGGGCTACCCCTTGCACATGATACAGGAGCTATCCCATAATCAAAATGACAAGGCAAGCAAACAATGAGCATCTCAGCGATCTTTTTATTTACTATGTGCATAGATTTTTATTGAGGATGCTTCATAGAATGCTCATTACGGTTATGCTGCAAGTTTCCACCATGATTAGGCATGGCTTAGGCTAGCGGCCCAGGCGTTTCTTTAACATAAATACAAACTCAATGATCTTGCAAGTTCCACTTTTATTTCACACCGCCGGGATCCATAAGCAAAAGAACATGATATCAACGAGGTACTAAGTACCAATGAAATGTGAAAGTGTTCCCCATGATACATGGTTCTGCTAACTTCAACTTATAAAGCGCAAGCATATACGCAACAAAGAAGGACACAATGGTTCAGCTTTATTAAGTGCAAGAAAATAAAGTGTGCCATCAAGTTTGTGAGAGCTTTACTAACTAACTTTCTCATAACAAGCAAACATTTTATTCAGACGAAAACAAGGCATATTGAATATGCACGGAAGTAGCAAATGATGCTAATAGGTAGGTATGGTGGACACTTTGGAAATATTTGGTTTTGGGGAGCTGGAAACATGAGTAAAAACATACTCAGTGAAAGTGAAGGCTAGCAATAGTAAGGGAGCGACAAACGAGAGAGCAATAATGGCCATAATCATGCAGAGCGACAAAACATCATTGATCAAAGCATAAAGTGATACTACAAGTTGAAAACTAAAGGATCATAAAGGCTTATGGTGACTTTGGATAGTCATAACATGGTGTAAGCATGTGCCAAGTCAACCCAAATAAAGCATCAAAGGAGAATACCACAATACTATGCTTTAATATGCTAAAACAACTCATGATTCTTCCAAGGCACATTAAGCAATCTCAATTGTTTATAACAAGTCATGCTACAGCCAAGAATACTAAGCATAAAGCCAAAACAATATCAAGCATGGCATGACAAAGCATAGGCCACAGTCAAAAACAACTCTTTTTACCACTTAAGCTTGAGCTTTCCTACTCTTTTCCAAACCAAACCAAACTATTTGAAAACCAATGCAAACAATAAAAACTAAGCAAACAAAGCAAACAAAAAGCAAAACGAAAACGAAAAAGAAGACGCTCCAAGAATAACACAACTATGCATGAAACAATAAAAATGAAGCGTTTGGAAGAAACCTGGGATTTTTATTGATGAAGAAGGGGATGCCTTGGGCATCCCCAAGCTTTGACGCTTGTAATTCTTGGATATTTCTTGGGGTGACACGCGTGGCATCCCCAAGCTTGAGCTTTAGTCCATTCTTCATCTCATTACTCATTCCTTCCATACACCTGAAATTTTTCCTTCATACAAAACTTCACATAATCTTTATTAGCAACATTAGTGCACTCAAGATAATAAGTCTTTAGTTTCAGTTATAACACCAATAAACTTTACTAGCTACTGAAGCACTTCCCTTAAAAAGCTCAATTCCCCAAAAGAACTCAAAAAGAAACCAACAAGAAGCAAATGCAGAAAATGGCAGAAATCTGTCAAAACAGACGAGAAGGTAAAGACGAATTTTTTCGAAGACCTTCTGTTGCTCAAATCAAAAAGTGTTGAACTAACGAAAGTTAGATAACAACCTGGGGAAAAAGCACAAAAATTCATGCCTCAAAAAGACGTTCAGAGATTTTACACGAATTTGTATGGTGAAGCACAGAAATCTGTTTCGGGACAGCAACTTTCCCAATCATTACTTCTCTCTCATTAGAGGTTACTCTTGGCACAAAAAGAAAATAAAAAGGATAAGGAGCGGTTATTACTGAAGTAATAACTTCCAAGACTCATCTAAAACTTTTAGGTTATCTCCCAATAAGTACTTTTATTTAACGCCTTTAAGTTAGGCATAAGCAAAAACTAAAATGGATAGTACTAGAAGTAAACGGAGATAATCATAGTGAAAACATTGTTTTGTTCGATGAAATACTTTTGTTAACAAGGATGATTAGGTCTTGCTACCAAAACAATTTCATATGAGACAAAACTTTGTATTCCACTAATGATTATGTTACCTCAACCTTGATAACAATGGTCCCAATCATAATAGTTTCAAATTTTTCTCTTGGTACGGGACAATATATTTCTCCAACTTGAATGCCCTCAACATGTTCAATTGAATTCAAACCATAAGTCATTTCAATCTTCTTGGGGAAATAGACAGTATGTTCCTTGTCATTCACATTGAAAGTTACCTTTCCTTGGTTACAATTGATAATAGCTCCTGCAGTATTAAGAAAAGGTCTCCCAAGAATAATAGACATATTATCATCTTCAGGCATTTCAAGCACAACAAAATCAGTTAATATCAAGCAATTATGAGCCACTTGAACAGGTACATCCTCACATATACCCACATGAATAGTGGTAGATTTATCAGCCATTTGCAAAGATATATCAGTTGGTATCAATTTTTCTAGTTGAAGCCTCTTATAGAGAGAGAAAGGCATAACACTAACTCCAGCTCCCAAATCACACAAAGCAGTTCTAACATAACTATTCTTAATAGAGCAAGGGATAGTTGGAATCCCAGGGTCTCCAAGTTTCTTAGGAACCTTACCACTAAAGGAATAATTAGCAAGCAAAGAAGAAATTTCTTCATTAGGGATCTTCCTTTTATTCGAGACAATATCCTTCATATACTTTGAGTAAGGAGGCAATTTAATAGCATCAGTCAAAGGAATTTGCAAGAATAAAGGCTTCATCCACTCACAAAACTTATTATAATGTTCATCTTACTTTGACTTGTGTTTCTTATCAGGGAAAGGCATAGGTTTTTGGACCCAAGGCTCTCTTTCACTACCATGTTTCTTAGCAATAAAATCTTCTTTAGTGTATTTAGTATTCTTTGTGTGCTTTTTCGGTTCTTCTTCAACTTTTTCTTCATTAGGAACATCATTTTCTTCATTACCACTTTCAGTTTCAGCATCAGAGATAGATATACTATTAGGATCTATAGCAGGTTCAGAGGGTTCTACAACAGTTTTATGTTTCTTTTTCCTTTTTTTACGAGTAGATCCACTATTTTCAGCTTGTTGAGAATCCTGCTCAATTCTTTTGGGATGCCCCCCAGGATATAGAGGATCCTAGGTAGCAGCTCCACTTCTAGTTCTAATTTCATAAGCATGCTTTTCTTTGGCAGCATTAACTAGCAAGTCGTTTTGCACTTTAACGAGTTGATCTATTTGAGTTTGAACCATTTGAAAGTGTTTAACAATCATTTTAACATCATTATAGGTTCTTTCCACAATATCTTTCAACTCAACAATAGCTCTAGTGTTTTCATTAGATGATTTTGCACCCTTTTATTAAAATTATCTTGCTTAACAGTAAAGATATCGAATTCTTCTAAGCATTGATCAGGAGGTTTAGAGTAAGGGATATCACCTTCATCAAAGTGTTGGAGAGAGTGTACCTCAATAGTGGATGAGTAGGGAATATGCTTACACAATTATTCTATAGGAGGTAAATTCTTGACATTTGCAGCTTTAATTCCCTTCTCCTTAAGACATTTCTTAGCTTCCTTCATCACTTCATCATTTAATTCAATAACTCCCATCTTCTTTGATGTTGGAATAGGCACCAGAATAGATGGTTCAGGTACAATTACTTCAGGTATAGCTTGTTTAGGAGGAGTCTAATCTTCATAATTCTTTCTTATTTTAGCCATTAATTCCTCAGCTTCCTTAGGAGTCCTATTCCTGAAAACACAATCAGGACAACTATCTTGGTATGTCCTAGATTCTTCAGTTAGTCCATTATAAAATATATCAAGAAGCTCATTCTTAGGTAATGGACTTCCAGCCTATGCATGAATCAAAGCACAAAACCTCCCCCAAGATTCGGGCAATACCTCTTTTTCTCCCTGTTTAAAATCAAAAAGTTCCTGCAAAATAGCATGTCTAGCACTAGGAGGAAAATATTTCTACAGGAAAGTACTAATCAAGCACTCAGGGCTATCAATAGATCTAGGAGGTAAATTAGTAAACCAAGTTTTAGCTTCTCCTTTCAGTGAAAAGGGGAAGATCTTGGCAACAAAGTAAGTACGCATCTTAATATCATCAGAAAACAAACCACTCATGGTAGAAAGTTCATTCATATGTGCTACCACACTCTCATTCTTAGTCCCACAAAAATGTTCTTTCTCAACAATAGCTATGTAAGATAGATCGAGAGAGAAGTCATAATATTTATCTGTAATGTTTATGGGAGAAGCAGCAAACTTAGCAATAGGAGACAATTTGGGTCTAATAGTACGCCTCTCAAGGAGACTCTTAGCAGCGCTCCTATCATGGATGTTTTTACATTCTTTAATAAATTCATCGGTCATCTCAACATAACCATCTTCAATATCATAACTCTCACTAGACTCAAGAGAACTAACAGGTGTAGTAGTGTCTTCATTAGGAGTTTCAGTATTTCCAGCTATAGTTCTAGCAATCGTAGCATCTAGGAAAGAACCTAACGAACCACTCTTATCAAGCACAGTAGAAGCAGCATCAAAAGTTTCAGATTCAGCAGTAGTAGTAGTGTGTGTAGCATGTGTATGTGGTGGTGTAACGAGCTTATTTATAACAGATGGTGAATCAAGAGCAGCAGAGGTGTTCAGAACCGTACCTCTTCTTGTAGTGGATGGTAAAATAGGAAACTTGCCATCACGAGACTTACCCATGATGGATGGATAGCAGTGAACAATAGGGAATCCAAGTGAACTTGATAAATAAAGCTATGCTCCCCGGCAACGGCGCCAGAAAATAGTCTTGATGACCCACAAGTATAGGGGGTGTATCAAAGTATTTTCGAGGGAAGTGAAACCCAATTTATTGATTCGACACAAGGGAAGTCAAAGAATATCTATAAGCCTTAACAACTGAGTTGTCAATTCAGCTGCATCTGGAAACAATCTTGCTCGCAGCAGTTTATCAGTAGCAACAGTTTTGTAGTAGGGATAGCAAAGTAACAACAGTAGTAAAGTAAAGACAGTAGTAACAATAGCAGTAATACTGGGATTCGTGTGCGGTAGACATATGGATGGATGGACGGGCGTTGCATGGACAAGACAATTCACATAGCAATCAGAACATAGGGCAATTGCAGATAAATAAGATAAAGCATCCAAGTACTAGATAATCCTAGACACGTGTTCTATATATAGTCATACGTGCTCGCAATGAGAACTTGTACAACATCTTTTATCCTATCAGCCCGTTTGCAGCGGGGCCTCAATGGAACTACTGGCAATTAAGGTGCTCCTTTTAATAGAGCACCAGAGCAAAGCATTAACACTCCGTGAACACATGTGAACCTCACATCAAAGACATTCCCTCCGGTTATCCCGATTTCTGTCACTTCGGGGCCATTGGTTCTGGACAACAACGAATGTATACAACTTGTAGATAAGACCAAAAACAATACTATCATAATGAATCAATAACATGTTCAGATCTGAAATCATGGCACTCGGGCCCTACTGACAAGCATTAAGCACAAAAAGTCGCAACAAAGTCATAAAACGCTAATAAAAGATACCAGACACCATGCCCTAACAATCTGATGCCATTACATGAATGATCTCATCCAATCCCTACCATCCCCATAGCCTACATCGGGGGATTACTCACTCATAGATGGGGGAAACATGGATGGTCGATGGAGAAGTGATGGTGATGATGATGGCGATGATCTCCTCCAATTCCCCGTCCCGGCAGGGTGCCAGAACGGAGTTTCTGGTGCTGTTTCGTGGAATTTGGTGGTGGCGGCGGAGCGGAACTCCTTCTGGAAAAACGTCAACCCCCCCCCTGAGTTTTTAGGTCAGAAGGCAACTTATAGGCGAAGAGGGAGGCCGAGGGGCTGCCTGGGCTGGCCACACCACCCCCTAGCGCGGCCAGGTGGTGTGGTGGCCCCCTAGCTCCTCTCCGTCTCGTATTCTGGCTCCAGATGACTTCCGGTAAAATAGGCACTTTGGCTTTTATCCCGTCCAATTCCGAGAATATTCATTTTCTGATTTTCCTGGAACCAAAAACAGCAGAAAACAAGCAGCTGGCATTGTGGCTCTTGTTAATAGGTTAGTCCAAGAAATCATATGAAAAGTACTCCAAATTGTGGACAAAACACAAGAAAGTGGATAAGACCAAGCATGGAACATCAAAAATTATAGATACATTTGCAATGTATCAATGACCCACACGCCTCAAAATATTTCAGTGAGTCAATATCGCACGAGGAAACAAAAATCTTATTTCTGTCACGCACCGGTTGAGCTTCTTTCACGTTTTTAGCAAATTCTTCAAAGTAGAGGGCCGCAAAAATGGAAAAAAAGTTCTCTATTAGTGACGAGGGTTTAACTCATCAATGCCCATTGTTATGGACTTGGGTTTTGGAGAAGGAGGGAGTGCTGGAGACATCTATCGGCTAGCAAACAAGCACACAAGGGACAAAGGATTTACCCAGGTTCAGGGCTCATAGCTGTCCCTACTCCTGCTTGTCTGCTCGTGGAATTATCGAAGGAGTCAAAAATTACAATGGTGCGCAGATGCAATCTGGCGAGAGTTATGGAAACTAGGGTTGCGTGTGTCCTCCTCGCCGCCCCCTCCTAGCCTTTATATAGATAGGCTAGGTCTCGGGTAGCAGGTCGAGTCGGTTACAAGTTAGGGTTTTTCCCCTTCAAACTTTCTATCTTTAGCTTCTTCTTGTCTCTCAAGCAATCGAGAGTCCGCAGATTACTCGAGTCCTTTCGTCTGGGCTTTGGCGACACCGTGGGCCTGCTCGTATTTAGACCGTATATACCAAGCTCGAGTACCTGTAGGGTATACCCATGTCAGTAGCCCCCGAGTATCCAGTGGAATCGCAGATTCGACTGGTTACTTTTTGAAGTTTTCGAGTACCTGAATGAGTACATTTTTCGACTGCTTTCATTTATGTCATAGGGATTGTTGATATACGTGCCCGATATAGCTGAAGTATCGGTATCAGTTAACCACCTTAGGGTGAAACAACGCAATCTACTCGAACTCGAGTCCCCGGACTCGAATCCGGAAAAGTGCTGGCGTAATTCGACTCAGGCCGCGGAGGTCTTACAGGAGTCGAATTCTAGTTATATGGGTGTGAGCACTTGACGCGTCCATCAAGGCATGTTCATCGTGCCTGTAGGCACGGATATGTTTCTGGTAGTGCGTAGTTAAATACGTTGCCAGGCCTTACTCAGGTCTTATCTTCACGCTGTAAGCGCGACATCCGAATTTTATCATCGCGGAGATGATTCGGGCGACCCAGGAGACGCAGTCTCTTTGCAGGGAGAATTATGAGGCGGTGTCGCCATGATCTGCGAGTGCGGATGTAATCAACACACAATTTTCGTGCAAATAATCGTAGGGTGCGCGACCAGCACTCCCTATGGGAGTAACCCCCGAGTGCCTGGTTGAGTCGAAGACTCAGGCAGGGACTAAAGAAATTTTGCGACTGCTGTCGTGTTTGCTTGTTTATTTCAGTCGAAGATTCAGACAGGGACTAAAACACTTTTGCGACTGCTGTCGTCTTTTGCTTGCTTGTCTCAGTCGTAGTTGTTTCCGGCGCTCCCTATGGGAGTAACCCATGACCACAGTCGAACCGTGTTTCAAGTGGTTGGATTTGATTGCGATTGCCTGTATCCCTGCAATAAGAAAAGAAAAATCATAGGGTGCGCGGCCAGCGCTTCCTATGGGAGTAGCCCCCGAGTGCTTGGTGGAGTCGAAGACTTCAGCAAGGACTAAAGTAGTCGAAGTTTTCCGCTGAATAGCCGTTGATGACATCAGTGCTGATGCTTGCATGACCTCAGTTGCCCATGTGGGCGGTTTTGACGGGACGTGACGAGCGGTGGGTCCCACTTTCTGACTTTGATTTGACTGGGCGTGCGTAATCTTATTATTAACTGTTCCTCCTCGATTTTCGCGCGTAATGGGAGCAGTGGAGGGACGGTTCGCGCTTCCTCTTCTCCACGTGTCGAGCGCGATGCGTGCCACGCATCCAGTAGGGTTTTTGTGAGCCGTTGGATTGCATCTCCTAAGGGTTAAGTAGCGATGCTACGGCGGTAATTTTCCATCTGCGCCCTTTTCTTCCTCGCTGCCATCGCCATTGCTACTGCTCCTCTGCTTTTCTCCTGCGCTCATCTCCTCCTCAGCTCTGGACCATCTCCGCTCATTTCCAAGTTCTTTCCTGCGTTCTCATCGCCGCCGCGCAATGGGAAAGAAGAAAGGAGGCGCTGCCACTGAATCCGCCGCCACCGCTGCTGCGACGAAGAAGAAGGGTGTAGCATCCCAATTGTCTAACAATTGTAATGCTAGTTGTCCTAGTAAGATATTGGCTACTTCATAGATATTATTGTTGCATCATAATTATATCATGCTCATGTCATCATGCCACCTTGCATTTGAGCATCATATAAAAACTCCTTTTCTTTTGGTTCTTCTCTCACATGCATTATTAATTGTATTTGCCTCTTGATATTGTATTTGGCTTTTGATATATTGTTCAAATGCCCAAGTTGAGTTGGGGGCATATCTTTTATTCCCATTACACCACCTTTCTCTCTCACCACTTTATAATCCCACCATCCCATTAACCATGAGCTTGTTTATCTTTCTTTTGCTATTTTTGTTCTAGCTCATGTGGGTTGGGGTGGGTCAAACCTTTCCAATTCTTTGCTTGGCTTTATTTCCACTTCTTGGAAATGCATAAGAATAATGCCATCATATTATTATTGTTGTCACAAAATAAATAATGGCATTATTATTTTTGCATGGGCCATGCACATCTCTCCACCACCTTTTTGCTCCTTTGGTTTTCCTTTATTTTAAGTGGATCTTTACTTCATGGGTCATCTCTTTTCCTTCCACCATTCCAAATCCTCATCTATATCTATTTCTTTTATTTTATTTTTTCTCTCATACATGAACCACATGAGGCCTATTTCACAATTCTTTTCTTTTTCTTTTCTTGGAATTCTTTCCACCTCCACCTCTTGTTAGCTCAAGCCCTCTCCATGTCCACTTGGGATGGTCTTATCCACCTTCTTTTCTTCTATTTTTATTTTATTTATTTTCTACATGTATGAGCCTTATTCCACCAAATTCTTTTCTTCTTCTTTCTAGTTTCTTC
Source organism: Avena eriantha (assembly GCA_910589775.1). NCBI lineage: Eukaryota > Viridiplantae > Streptophyta > Magnoliopsida > Poales > Poaceae > Avena > Avena eriantha. Next base: position 170,947,554 of record OU342743.1, on the reverse strand, counting down.
TCTACATTAGTCCATGCAAGGTCAAGCCTTTCTAGTTCTTCTTGGATTGGCCTCTTGCACAAAATTTACAATCTATATACTTAAAAATAATCAAACCTATTTAATCTATTTTCTTCTCATAACCCTAATTTCTACTAACCCTCTCTCTCTCTCTCTCTAGCTTGGCCTCCATGCCAAGCCCCTCTCTCCACCTGGCCACCCTCTCTCTACCTGACCCACCACCCCAGCCTCTCCTCTCTCTAACCTAGCTAACCCAAACCCTAACCCTAGCTAAACCTAACCCGAGGCCACCATCTAACCTAACCCGAGCTAGTCCCTCCCTCTCTTCTCTCCCTCATGCCAACCCCACCCTGCAGCCTCACTGCCTCGCCCTGGACCAGCCCCAGCCAGCCCAGCCGGCCGAGCACGTGCTCGAGGAAGAGGAAAAAGGTGGCACGAGGCCACCTTTATCTCTGCCGTGTCCCAGCTGCCTCCTCCCTCTCTTCCTCTTTTCCTCCCTCCACACGCCTCCTCTGGCCTCTCCAGATCTCCCCGAGACGCCCTCCTCTCCTCCTTCTTCCTCCCTAGCGACCACCACCTGCCGCCGTTCGCCGCTAGCACCAGCCAGCCCCGACGAACCAGCTGTGCAGCGCGACCGTGAAGTGGCGGAGAAGATCGAGCACGATCCCCTGCGACGCCCCAACCCCGCCGACGCGGACGAGAAGCTCCCCCGCGACGCCAGAACCTCGCCGCCTCCAAAACCCTAGCCCGCCGGTGCGCCAGCGACCTCGCCGATCCGCAACCCCTCGCTCCGATCCAAGCCCACCAGGCAAACCGCGGTGAGCATCTCCTTCTCCCTGACAACCTCCCCTTCTCTGTCGCCGTCTAGCGCCGCCGACCGTTTTGTCGAGCACTCTCAGGGCACGCCGTCCGTTGTAGTCTGCAGCCTCCCCGCGCCGCGCCAGCCCTATCTAGCCCGCGCCCTCCTCCCAGTCAGCTCCCCTAGCACTACCGCACCGGCTCGCACCCCCAGCGCGCACGCTCACGTCCCCGGATCGAATCCCCGCCCCGCGCCGCGCGCCAGTTTTGCGTCAGACGCGAGGAGAAGAGAAACAGTAGCCGCCCGTGGTCGATTTGCAAAAAAAAACCCTCCCCTTTTTAATTACTGCAACCCGCGCTCCTTTCAGCCCCACCAGTCAGCCACGCCAGCGCGTTTGCAGAAAACCCCCCGGTTTTTCCCGTTCGCAACCCGCGCTCCAGCCGCAGCCCCACCTGTCAGCCCTGTCTCCCGCATCGCTGGCACGTGGGCCTTCCGCCACTGGTCCCGCCTGTCAGCCGCTGTGGGTAAGCCAGACCCGCGTGCAAAACGCGTTTTCGCGCGCGTGTGGCCCAGTCCGCTGTGTCCCCACCCGTCAGTGGCTGTGGGTAGAATTGCCTGCGGTGCGAAAAGTTTTTCCCTGAGTCTGTTTTTATTCAAATCTTTTTCAAATTAATTTAAATTCAAATTCTTTTCAGATTCAAATAATTTTTAAAATACAAATCCAAATAATATATGTTTTGGAATCAGAAAAATGAGAGGAATTCAAATATGCCCTTCAAAATATATTTTGAATACTTTAAATTTCGAGATGATTAAAATTACAAGAAAATGCCCTTTTCCTTATTTAATTAATAACTTTTGTTTTATAACTCCAAATTTGACAAATAATATGTCTAAATCGATCAGCGCGACGAGCCCGTTCTATTTATGCAATCCTTGTTCTGTATTGAAGCATGCATCATGTTGTCATTTAAAATCTGAACCGTTTATGACAATAAAACTTAGGCAAATAAATAATAAAGTACTTTATTTCTTGTATCCACACCTCACCTTTGCCATACTACTTAAATGCCATGTAAATTGTGCATCATGCATCATGGCATGCTTGTTTGCTTGTCGCATTTTAATTCATATGCTTGTGCACTTTATTTATGTTGGCCCTTGTTTGTTTGGTTCTTTTTCGAATAGATGCCCAGCAGGAGAATTACCAGGAATCCCAGGAGTATTACCCAGATCCATTTCTCGTTTCAACTGAACTGCCAGGCAAGCACTACCACATGCTTGCATACATACAGTACCTATTGGCTCTATCTTTTTCTTGCATCATGGAGTCACGATTGCATTAAATTGAATCCCAAGTATTGCATAGCCTTTACTTTTAAACCACACTAAGCTTGTTCCGGTCCCATGAGCCATAACTACAGGAGTTGTTTGAGCCATGCGAGTCGTAGAAAAGCATGAGTAGGGTATGTGAGGGTCTGATGGATAATGAGGTACCTAAACAACATAACCTGAGTAGTAATGGGATAACTAATGAAAGAGGCACCGGTGAGCAATATCTGCTATTTGGTTTTTCATGCTCACTTGTGTCCCGTAGGACCCCGAGTACTTGATTCCTGTTCCTTGTTTATTCGCACTATCCACATCCGGGAGGCCTTATGGACCCCCCTGAGCCAGAGCTTGATTCATTCTTATTTCTTGGGGCCACAATTAGTTTGGGGCTTTATTACTATCCTGTACTTATGCCATGTCACTGCTTTATTTAAGATTGTGCGAGGAGCACCTGTACTGTTTTGGATCGTGGAATGTTTTCGCGGTATCGACAAGCCCAGTCACACTTACGGGTTCCCAGTCGTTTACAGCCATTGACACAAACCTTGGGTCCGTCTCGGAGCCGGCCAACTTCATTGCGGGTAGCTTAATGGGGTGGCCCCCTGAAATATTTCTGAATCCTGTGATCGCTTTGTCGTGAATGCCTCGTTGGGATTTGATTTGGTTTTTCCGAGGTTGATCGAGTGTGTGTTGCTATTCGTGCACCCCTGCAGGGTAAATCTTTCTGAAAGCCGTGTCCGCGGTTATGGACGACTTAGAGCACAGTTTCTCGATCATAGACAAGTATAACTAAAGTACCGTCTTTAAATTGACTAGGAACTTGACTAGTAAATAGTGCAATACTCATGGAATGGTTAATAAAACTGCCAACGGATGATGGGGGTTGTTCGTTCGCTTCCTCGTTGGTAAGCGAGGAGGAGGATGGATCTGTTAATTATACTGCTACAACTGTTGTTCTTAATTCACGGACTTCCGTCTATCATTGGTTAGGCGGAAGGTTAGCGAGTCTCTATAGAATTGTTAGGTATTATCTTTTGCTGCAATTGCGTCACCCCAGGTTGTGTCCCCTTTAGTGGCATTAAGACTTGCTGAGAACCCCTAGGGTCTCACACGATAAATTGTTTGATTCAGATGAACAGGTGTACCCGCAAGATGGATACCGGGTGGAAGAGACAGATGATGTTGGAAACGATCATTCGGTGTAGAGATTCCGGGAACGGGGATCCGTGTGATCTGTGGGCGGGATGTGTTTATTTATGGGGCATCTTATGCCGATTTGCTTCTTATCCGTACTCGGATCTTGTTTTTCCGCTTCCGCCTGATACTCTGATGTGTGATGTATGAGGAGCTATCCTAAATTATTATATCTATCTAGGATATTTGGATCTTGCCGTATGGCGTTGCAATATTTCTATTTATTTTAGATGGAATGGCTCTGATGTACTGTTGTATGTGGCTTGCATACATACTCACTTATGTATGTAGTTGATCCCTTCGCCTGCCGATTACGCCGCTCGTTCTTGTCCCGTTGTCTGAAAGTGGTTGGGACGGCCGAAAGGTCTACCGTGAGTGGCCCTGGGCCCCACCGTACTATTTCAACCATTTTCGTTCATCCAGGCATTAACTATGAGTGTAATTCACCGAGGTAGTTACAAAGGGTGGCCCCGCTGCTGCAGGTACCAGTGCCGCCGGCGGCGGAAAAAAGAAGGTCGCGGGCACCCCCGTGACCAATGGCGTGTGGCGCCCCTCTATCATCATGGCGTCTGATCTCCGTCTTCTTCGCCAAGACAGAGTTATTTCTGCAGCAGTCGTCGACGCGCGCGTCCCCAGCGGTGAGACCATTCCTATGCCTCCCGCTGGTTTTCGAGTGATGTTTCTTGCTTTCATCATTCGCGGCCTTTCTTTGCCTCTCCACCCCTTTCTTAGGGGTCTCCTCTGTTTCTATGGGCTCCAGCTCCATCAGCTGTCCCCAAACTCGATTCTTCACATCTCTTGTTTTATCACCCTTTGTGAGTGCTAGCTCGGAATCGAGCCGCACTTTGGCCTTTTCAAACATTTATTTAAGCTAAAGCGTCAGTCCGCATCTGGCTCTTTAGTTTATGACGTAGTTTATGGCCCTTTCGACCCATCCGCCACCTACTTCGACATCAAGCTCGCCAAGTCCGTCCAGGGATGGAGGGACAGATGGTTTTATGTTCGCGACCAAAAGGCCAAGGACGAGCATTTTGGACTCGCGTCTTTCGACCCCGCGACTCCCTGCAAGAAGATGCGTTCTTGGAAGAACGTGACCATGCCCTCTGAACTCGCGGAGACAGACGTGCTATATCAACGCGTCTGTGACCTCGAGAATCGCATAGGCGCAGAAGAGGGAGGCTGCGCCCTTGTCAGGACTTGGCTGCGTCGTCGCGTCCAGCCTCTCTAGGCTAGAGTCCATCCCATGTTTCAATGGGGTGGTGCTGATGATGCCACTCGCGTGTCTGCCGATGGCATGTCCGCGAGTGAGGTAGATAAGAGGGTGCGACTGGTCACGAAGTACACCTTCAAGGATGTGCTTCCGAATGAGGTCGTGGGTTCGTTTCCCACAGATGGCGCCAATTGACGAGGGTTTAACTCATCAATGCCCATTGTTATGGACTTGGGTTTTGGAGAAGGAGGGAGTGTTGGAGACATCTATCGGCTAGCAAACAAGCACACAGGGGACAAAGGTTTTACCCAGGTTCAGGCCTCGTAGAGGTCCCTACTCCTGCTTGTCTGCTCGTGGAATTATCAAAGGAGTCGAAAATTACAATGGTGCGCAGATGCAATCTGACGAGAGTTGTGGAAACTAGGGTTGCGTGTGTCCTCCTCGCTGCCCCCTCCTAGCCTTTATATAGATAGGCTAGGTCTCGGGTAGCAGGTCGAGTTGGTTACAAGTTAGGGTTTTTCCTCTTCAAACTTTCTATCTTTAGCTTCTTCTTGTCTCTCAAGCAATCGAGAGTCCGCAGATTACTCGAGTCCTTTCGTCTGGGCTTTGGCGACACCGTGGGCCTGTTCGTATTTAGACCGTATATACCAAGCTCGAGTACCTGTAGGGTATACCCATGTCAATTAGCCATGGCCAAACGAAAGAAACGCCATAGAAGATGCACCTTCTACGATGCTCGATGGACCAAACCGTCGCTGATGGAGACATTTCTTCTAGTGAAATTAGTTGCGTAAATGTTTATTAGTCGCACCAGTTTGATTTCACTCTTTGTCTTCGTCTTTTCCTTTACATGTCGAATGCGATAAATATGATTCTGATATTGTTGGGTGCAAAAAAATTCACGAACAAGTTTACTGCGATGCTAATTGTTAAAACATATTCTAATACGGTGTAGAACGAAAAAGTTGGACTAAAACGTTTAAATAGAAGACATTTAGAATGATCTTCGTGTTGCATCATCTGCTTTACAAGACCAATGTGAGCAATATGATTGCGAGCTAGTGGAAACCAAAATTTGTTCCACACACGTTGAATAACCACGAAAACGATGGAAAACGAAACAGCTCGAGCAAGAAAATGTCTAACTAAGAGGTGTTTGGAATGGAGGAGATAAAGGAGGCCATGAAAATGCGTAGAAACAAATCTGCGAGTTTCAAAAAAGTCATGATATACGAAACAATTGGAACAAGAAAACGTAAAAAAATAAAGTCGAAGACGTTCTTTCCTCTATCTTTCTAGCGCGTTAAATTCCAGGAAGTTGAACAATTAAACGATGGCGACGATGAGTTTAATGATCGGGATGTACAATATGATAGAAAAAAGATCAAACTAATATCTGTGATAAAAAGGCGTAGCGAGACGAAACCATGTAGAGGGGAACAAATATATACCAAGGATCTTGAATTCGAAGAACGAGATGTGTTGAGGTCACGCGGAAAAGAAAAAAGTGTGTAAGCGGGCACGTTCAGAATAGACGTTAACACCATAGAAAGATAACATAATTCAAAGAAAGTGACGCGTCGAGGTCACGCGGGCAGAATAAAGATAACATAATTCGAAGAAAGAGACGCGTTGAGGTCACGCAGATTGAAAAAATAACATGTACAAACTGTCATGTTAAAAATTACGAGGAAAATAAAGACGAGACTTATCCAATATCGACAAATTGAGAACTGAACCTGTTTATACCGACCGAAAATAAAGATAACATACTTCTTTCCTACCCGTTGTGTCCCCAACGTTTATGAGCAACGCTCTCCTGCCCGACGTCGATGATGTGTGTGGTACCTACGTCAAACAAATGTCCGCGACTTATTTTCGGAAAACCGCGTATGGTTTAAGTGAATGGTAGACAATTCCTCGCGCTATGTTCACCACGCGACTGGCACATGATTCTCCGCTTGACGCTAAGAACTTTATAATGTATCGATCACATTTGACTCAACATGCTTCGTCCCAGTTTTATCTGCTAGAAGTTTAGTCCAACCTCGACGACTTGAAATGGTTTCGACTGACTTATATACCAAAAGATGCTTCTCGAGTCAGCCATATGTTGATCTTCCCCTTAGGGTCTCCGAGTCCTAAGGGAAAGCCCCAAGACATGGCCTTTTGTTGTTCATTCTTATAGAATAACATCTTAACCAATGGCGTAGGGAGCTACACAGTTTATAGTCTCGAACGCAGCTTGGTTTCGTCGGACTGTTATTAGATGACGACGAAGCTTCTCTGTATGTTCGTTTGGCGTCCACACGTAGAGAGGGATCTTGAGAAGTCTATAATAATGCAACTTTATCTTACACATGAATCTTCAGAAGTCTATACTAATATAACTTTATCTTACACGATACGTCCCCTACACGATAGTCTGAACCAACGGAAAGCCTATCAGTTGTACCCCGGTGGACGCACGGAGAAGTCTAGTTATAAAATGACACACTAATTTAAAAAAAAAATATTTATCCTTTAACTCTTCGTGGGACCGATACTAATACTTAGACATTTAAGATTTTAACGATCGCCTAAACTCGTGGGTATTAGCCAAAAATATGTAGCACTTGTTCCAAATACAAGAATTGGGAAAATACAGAAGGGCTCCTATGAGATCACTTACACAAGGGAGTTGTTTGAGCCAAACACAACTACTGGTATTCTTGTTGAGACTGTGTTTGTTGGTGATGAAGGTGGGGCAAATGACAATACACGGTCAAGACAGAGGCCAAGTGTCACTTGTGCTAGTGCTGATATGGTTGCTACTAATCCTTCAGGGGTGCAACAACTATCCGCTGGTCTGCAGAACTTTTCCATCCCTATTGGAAATACACCTCCAATGTGTGTTGATTATGATACGCTTAAGTTCACGAGCCATAGAACAAGTTTCAACCTTTCCATCACCAAAGAATCCACCCCATGAACAACCATAAAGTAAACAAATTTCTTAGCTTCCTCTATATCAAGGTGAATAAACTTACTCTTTTGGTATGCAACCGTTAGAGGGTCACTTTTATACATGCACTCATGACTAACATGTTTATATATTTTTTAATATTAAAATTTTGTATAATTAAGTTCACACATTTTTCAGCCATCCTATTAAGAAAACTCATAAGACTTGCATTTATCTTCCCCTTTTGGTATGAGTGATACTTTATGGACTTTGCACATTAACACCACACTCGGCCATAGAGGCTCTAGAAAGCCCCTCCATGGAAAGCATATTTTATTTGGGTATATTTAACTTACCGTGTAAAAGCAACGGAGTAATATAAAATAACAAAACTAAAAGCCAATTTTTTAAAATAAAAGTGCAAGCAAGAATAAATCGTATCGCTTTACTCCCCTGCAATAGTGTCAGAAAAAGTACTGATAACCCCAAGTGCAGGATAGTTGTAGCACATTTCAATGTGATAGTATAGAGTATCAAATGATGAGTGGATTGTATATAGTGTTTTAAGCCTACTTTATGAATATACAATTCCCCATCTCATGCTCCATCTAGCAGTTTTTTATGTCCATGATGCATTATGGTGGGATCATACCAGGGAGTCGCGGGCACCATCCTGATCTAATGCGCGGCCTGCTAGGTTCGACATGAGACAACTGCGCACTTTCAGGCCGGACTATGTGGATAAATCGGATTGGCCGAACATTTCCGCAAAAGCGAGTTATTAAGTCTGGTATGTGCCTAGTAGCATACGAGTGTCCTCATGTAATATATTCAGCAAGTTAATTGTCAAACTGAAAATAATTTCTATTGATTTTGATAGTCAAAAAAGGCTCAAACACTCAGTGATCCCATGTAATATTCTATCCGTCCTGGTGCACACGTATTCCGAGGTTTCAACTTTTACAAGTTTTAAGTGGTATAATTTGCATGACATATTTCTATTTATGGTTGGGGGAAAGCTATAATCAAACGAGGACGTCACATAGACTACACCAAGTCCCAATTGTACATTGAAATATAGCATTCGAGATATTATTTTACCTAGCTTGGTTGTAGAACTTGCAATATGGAGCCGAGAAGGAAGGTGTACCTTTGCCTTTAGTGGCTATACATACTCCTTTCTAGCATCATCAGTGCACATTTCCCTCATTCTAGAAACTTAGAAAGTGCATATCCATTTCCCTCCACTCCAGTGATGCTCACACTCTAACCATTGGCCGTCGACTTGCATTGTGTCCATACAATATAATACAAGTGGCTGCTTCATGCACTGCATGCCCCATTTTCTATGATCCTGCCTACTGAGATTATTTTACCTACTAGTACCAGCAAGAAAATCTTGGCATTATTGCGAGTCGCAGCGTTTCTCTCGGTGGCTTCCCGTGACCGTGAGTGGTTTGGCTTGTAGTTTAAAGGAACTTGTTATTTCCCAAAACTTGCAGTGCCGCACTGGTTGGTGAGTGTTTTTTGGGAGACGACAGTGAAATGCTGGAGGCGAATCCTTTTGCCTCCAAAGTGGAATTTGCCTCTGGTCTCAATGCCGTTATTGGGGCACACGTTTCGGGACGCCAGAGGGAAGCAGGCAGACACTGACTCTCCTGTAGCCTAAAGCAGCCACTGAAAGTGACATGTTTTGATTAGCTAGCCTCACGGCCACTAACTTGTGTGGACGCCCACACACGCGGACTACAGTAGGTCATGCAGCGACTGCGTGCATGCCGGGCAGAGATCTGGAGGAAAGATCTAGCTAGCTAGCCGTGCGTATCGCAAACGGGGAAACACATAGGTTTATCAGATTAAGTTTGCCATATAGAGATACTCCTGATGGATCTAGCTACAACTTGCCCTAGTCAACCGGCCAAAGATCGGCTCCGCCTGACATGGCTATCCTCGGAGCAATACTTTGCTCGAAACGGAGGCAAAATCTTTGGTGTACATACGATGTTATCTGTCCTCCTGCTTGCTAGCTGCTAGTACTATCTAGCTTCCCTTGCCGTGATCAAATAGACAAAAGGACTCGAGAAAATGCTCATCAACACCTTGTTTGAAACGTCGGAATTTCTCCAGGAAACCATGCATGCAAGATCGTTGCGTCTGCCAAACAGTGGCAACTGTAACGGGGAATGACGAATCGCATCAAGAGGACGTTGCAGGAGCAATATACTTATGTGGACGCGCAGGGAGGAGGAGGAGGAGGAGGAGGAGGCGGCGGCGGCATAGTGTAGATTTCTACGGATAAATATCGATCGATCTATCTATCAATCAGCTGCGGCAGCATGGGGACAGTGGCCATCGGAATCGGCCATTTCGCCGCTGCTGCGTGCGGCGTCTGTTCCGCTTTCTCTTGTCGCTATAGGCGAGCAGTGACTGATCTGAGTTTGGTACGTACTACGAGCGCATATGGTGGGTGCGGGTGCGCAGGGCAAACACTCCACCTACGTAGCCTACTAACCATAGCCTGCTGATGGTAGAGTGTCCCCTAGGCTAGGCTAGGCTAGTAGCTGCAACTCTCTCTCTCTCCCTCTATCTCTATCGATGTTATTGGGAAGGGACAATTATTTCGTGCTCTTGTACCCTCCACTGCTGTTTGTGTACCCTAACCTCTGCCACTCCCTACTGTTTGACCGAGCGTGCATCGCCTTCTCTCTCTCTCTCCATCTTCATGCACATGGTTGGACAAAACCTGCTGGCCGCTGCACTCCTGCTAATAATGGTCAGACACTGATGGGGATCTGAGCGATGCTAAGAGCGCACAGTAGTTTCATCTTTCCACCGATAGCAACCACGCTTAGCCTAGGACAAACCCTTTTATTCCCCTTTACTGCAAGGGCTTGCTCGCGTGATGGTTATAGTTCCAATCGGATCGGCGATTGGGAATCGAGTTAAACTTATGCTTCCTTTTCAAACTTAGGTCATACACCTTAGCAGTACAGGATACTCGAAAGGCTGAGTTGAAAGAGTCATCTTCCTTTCTAGAAATGGGAACTTGCGAACTCGTCATACATACCCCGAAGGACTTAGCAATGATCCAAGTAGAATTTGCCTTTGCCGCGAGGGTCTATCTTAATTTTTATAATATTCTTAAGAACATTTTATGTTTCGACACTTTGTATAGAACATTCCATTTTTCAGATCTTGATTTTCAATATTACTACGACACTTGATGGGTGTCACATCCCAAGATTTTAGAAATTGGGACTAGATCTTTTTTTTTTTGCATTGGCATGGCATTATTTGCATTCATGAAAATTTTGAATTGCAAAACACTAGTTTTAAGCCCCTAAATTGAATCACTAAAATGCTCCTACAAGGAATATACAAGGATTTATAGATCCACTAGTGAAAATGCTACAAAAAATAATCCTAAGATGATCTACTGAATATTTGAAAATTCTAGAGACAAATTTCAGCTCATTTGGTGTTAGTATGGAAAAGTTATAAAAGAAATACTAAGAAGTAAATAGAAAGAAAAAGAATAAAAAAGGAACTGAACCTAATCTAACGGACCAACCAGACCACAGCGGCCTAGCCCAGCTAGCCAGTGCGCTACCTACCACCGCCCCTCTCCTTTCCACGCGCGCATCGGACATCAGCTGGTGGCCCAGCGTAGCCCAGCAACAGCAACCCCAACCCGCTTCCCTCTCTGTACCGCTGACGAGCGGGACCCACCCCGTCCCCTACCACCTCCGACCAGAGACAGAACTGACCACGACAGCTCCCGGTCGACCCCCCATCGATTTTGGCTAATTTCTGTTGATCCTTTCCCCCCCCTTTGCATGCCCCTCCCCCTTAGAAGTCTCCCGCACCTGAACCCTCATTTTTTTTCGAGATTTAAGAAACCCTAGCCATCTCCATAGAGCCCACCCGAGGTTCATCACCGCCGCCATCTTGGACGTTCCAGATCGAGCACGGTATCGACGTTTCTGTCACCCCACGCCTCCCCTTTCCCCTCCATCGTCCTCCCCTTGATGCACCACATCACTCAATCCTATCTTCCTGTAACATGTCAAAGATATTAAAAAGAGAAAATCAATTTCCAATCACCAAAATTAGGGTTAACAAAAGCTTTTATTATTAAACACTATATGAATGCATGTGTGTCTATTAATAATGTATGAATGCTTGCTATGCCATGTTTGTTTGTTATATATGTTGAGAAATAGTTTAAGGATCAAAGCAATATTATCTAGGTCAAATCCAAACCAAAGCAAATTAAAAGAAAATCAGATTATAAGGCATATGATCTAATGGTCATTTTTCCAAAGTTAACACCTAGCCCACTTTGGGCATCTATAGTAAATGATTTCAAACAGAAACAATTCTATTTATTTTCTCACCTTGCTAGAACAAGTGATAATGAACCCAAGTGAACTTTCAAAACTTACAGAAACACATTCAAATTCTTGTAGAGGACATTTCAAAATTCAATCCATCATAGACATCAAGATAGCCATTTTTCAAAAACCACTCAAAGTTTCTCCACTTGACCAATCCTTGCAACCAAAGACCCTCAAGCATATGACCAACACACCCACCAAAAAGAATTTGAAAATTCAAATGTTTATTTCATGCGGCCATTTGATCGAGCACTTAGCAGGCATAGTACAGATATACCAACTATACACTGTTTTGATCAATCTAGTGATCATCTTTGTACTCGACACAACTCCACTACTAGCCCACGATCGCCCCCAGTACTAGCCCGTGCAATTGAGCCCCTCTCACTCGACCAAATGACCAGTGCAAAGTGGTACCCGAGTGTGCCATGCCGGTCGGACATGGACACGACGCCACAAGCCTTGCCACCCTCGTCCATGACCACTAGGAGATAGGCGTGACATCACCTCACTCGCCAGTACATGCCTCGGCCAACGTTAGCTAGTGGAGACGCCAACACCGCCGCAACCCATTTATCTCTCTGCCATGCCGACACGCACGCCAGAGCACCGAGCCGTCCCGCGCAACCACGCCGCGCCTCGCTCCTCCCCTTGCAACTTGCATAAATGCAACTGCCGCGCCGCCAGCAACCTCCCAGACACGCCCGTCTGACGCCGCGCGACCTGTAAGCACCGTATGCCATGACGAACACCCGCGGTACCTGAGCATAGTATGGACGTCCCCGTCTGATTAAGACCGTGCCTCGCCGTGCCACTGTTCGCATGACGACTGCTAGGGAGCACCGCGTCGACCTACGCCCTCAGCCATGCCGATAGCGATGTAGCAACATCGCTGATGAGCCCGAGCCATGCCCCAATGCTCCCTTGCCCAGGTATAAATAGACCCCTCCCCTGCCTCAAAACGCACACCACTCGACTCACTTGTCACCCATGTACCCCTCTGACCCATCCCCGGAGCTAGGCAAGCACTGCATCGCCGAAATTTCACTGGAGCCCGCCGCTGCTGTGGTGGAGCGGAGCCATCGCTAGGAGCCTCTCCAGGAGTCGCCGCGACCACCAATCGAACCGCTGTCATCTACCAGTTCATTCGCCCCCATCACCGAACCTAGCTGGAGCCCTGGTAAGCCCCCAACGACCCCCGTCGTAGAGTTAGGGTTAAAATCCTCCGCGCGCTGTGCTACGAAGACGATGATGCTGAGCCGTTGATCGTGCTCTAATCGTGTGGTCCAGATTAGCGCATACTGCTTCGTGTTAGAATAACCGCTGACAGGTGGGATAACGCAAGTGTAGCCCGCTGCGCTCGCGCCGCGTAGTTGGGCCAGCCCAGTATCGTTCCCGCGCGTTGCCTTCGAATTCAAATTTAGGTTTTCGTTTTATTCCAAAACCCTATTCCGTCAATGACTTCAAAATTAAATTCAGGAAGATTTACTAAACCAAATTGCATGATTCCAATTTTGTTAGAAAGGGAATGAAAATATCTAAACACTCCCATTAGATTCAAGCAGTTTGAATTTATAGATCACCCATAGTAAAAATTACAAGATAATGACTTTTCCAACTTTAAACATTTTTCTAAAATCAACCATAAATGCTTTTGAGTTGATTCCAATTCTCAAAAATCACACTTGTCATGCTCTATCTGAATATGTAAAATATTTAGTTCTACATATAGTAGTCATGGACTCATATTAAAAGAATAGCTATATAGTCATTTTCTAGTCATTTTAATTATATTAAATAGTAATATTCAACTTTTTAATATATGCCAACCACTCTCAATCACATTCCCAAGTATTAGAATATGTGGGGATGACATGGTCAACATGATCCCATATTTTAATTGGAGAATATGAAATCTTAAGTATTTGTCAATAAGTAGAAATTGCTTTTCCCAAAATAAAATAAATAAGACTATGTCAATATTCATGTAGTGATTGAGATGATACTAGATCATCTAGTGTAAACTTTAGTGTGCTAAATAGAAGTAGCTAAGTATTGTTTGGTGATTGTGTACCTTGTATTTATTTATAGACTCTAGTGCCAACCCGGGTTACGAGGAGGAAGAGTTCTACGAAGAAGAAGAAGAGAACTTCGACAACTATACCAACCAAGGCAAGCTTAACTATACCAGCCCCGCTATGCAAGGTAACCTATGCAGGATGCACTATGCACACTATTGTGATGCAACCTTGAGTATACCAATCCCAAGTTTTACTTGCAAGCTTTATTCTTCCCTTTACCAAAGTTTCTTGAATAGTTAATTATTGGTGATTAGTGGAAAAATAAGATAGATGCCCTCAAGAGCATAAAACTAGACTTGGGTAATTACACGTGATTAGCACCCCTCAATGGGATACCCTTATTGATAGTTGTTAGTGCTAAACTAATATTGATCACTTGAGATGTGAACACTTGGAGAAAATAATTATGAAAACCTTGGAATGATGAGTTATTCTATTGAAATATTTTGACATGTGTTATGAAACACAATGATTTGAAGATGATACTGAATGAGGCATGTGCCTTGACTTTGATAAAAACTGATGGTTTGGTTCGGATGCGATACATTCCAACTTTACTGTACAACCACAATACCTGAGTTGGGTAGGGATTAACTGAAAGTTTATGTGTCCTAGTATGGGTTCCCTCATGGAAAGAGGTTAAGCTGAGGATGCCTTGTGAATATGAATGTCCACCTATGCAGTTCCCGGGATGGCAGATGGCCATGGTTGGGAGGCCAAGCTCATAGGGGAGGTGCCTATACTAGGGTGTGTAATTGAAAGGTTAGGATTAATTATCTGCATACGAAGTATGATGATTCAGGGCTCTCCTTGATGGATGTATCGAATTTTGTGGTGAAAGTGTACCACCTCTGCAGAGTGTCAAACTATTCGAATAGCCATGTCCGTGGTCATGGACAGTTGGATGGCCATACTGTTCTGTTCTCAGATGTTTTCAAAATGACTTGTAACTTGAAATATGACTTTGACTTGACCACGACAGGGTTGTGGAAATAAAAACTAGGTTCCCACTTGAGTAATCTAGAGAACTAAAATAGGTCTTTACTACTAAGTTCTGCTGAAATAAAACTAGCTTATTGCAAACAAGCCTAGAGCTTAAGATTCCTACTAGAATTGTCTTATTTACATTAGTTATAGTTTGCGAGTACTTTAAGAGTATTCACGGTTTTGTCCATGGCTATTCCCATGGCCAGACTATGAAGAGGACTATCCGGAGGATGGACATCAGGATGTCTACGATAACTAGGATCATCTTCCATCGTTAGCATTGCCTGTGATAATGAAGATGGAGCCTCTACTATGTTTATTTCCGTTGCTTTGATGTGTATTAAGACTTGGTTATGAGATCAACTATTTGTAAGACTATTATGATTTGTAATGGATGATGTACTATGCTACCAATTCTGTTATGTCTCGCAGAAATGGTATTCCTGGAATTGCGATGTACGGCATAACAGGCATCTGGACTTAAAAATCCGGGTGTTCACACTTCCCCTTCTGGAGTCCACCAGGACGCCAGGAATTCCTTGCCGGAGCCTAAGGAGGCCGGAAGCTCCGCCTGCACGTAGACGCCGCACCTTGAGGAGACGGAGAACACCAAAGAGTCGAGAAGAATCGTCGTGACCGTCCGCTTCATTCCGACTACCTCACCGTCGCCGGAGACCAAGGAAATGCTGCCGACGTACATCACCTAAGCCGTCGCCGTCGCCACCGTCATCATCATCGGTGAGCACCGGGATCCGTTCGATCTCAGCCGTCGGATCCACAACCGACGCACCAGATCACAACCCCAGCGAAACGGTACCCTCTAGTGAGGGAACGACGCGTGACGCACGCGTGGCCTCCGCGCCAGCACTGACTCAACGCTCAGTCAGCGCTAGCCAACACAGTTAGCTACAGTCAGCGTGAATATTTCCAGGGAATATTCCTTTAATTGGAAATAGAATAAAATTTGCAGAAAACGTATTTGACTTAAAAAATTCATAGGAAAATATCTACACCTTTTAAAAATACAAATAATATACCATTGGGTTCACGATTTTGTGTAGAATGTTAATCCGTAATTAGATCCGACATTCATTGTAAGTATTTGTCGTGATTGTTTAATTGCTTTAATAACCTTTTTAGAGCAATTAATTCATAGAAAATAAAATACAAATCAAAAAAATACAAATGATGTACCCTGGATTCACAAAATTGTGTAGAACATGATTCTGAATAAAATTACGAGTTTAAAATGCATATATTTTCAGAGCAATTAAAAGGCATATTGCAGTATTTTAATTCTAGAAACATA
Organism: Avena eriantha; assembly: GCA_910589775.1. Lineage (NCBI taxonomy): Eukaryota > Viridiplantae > Streptophyta > Magnoliopsida > Poales > Poaceae > Avena > Avena eriantha. The sequence continues at coordinate 170,931,301 of OU342743.1, read as the reverse complement.
TTCGTAAACTATTTTGACATGAATCCTTTTGCTCCTAGTTCTAAAATCAAATATCCACCTTGGAGTATTTTTACCAAAAATTGATATACTGTTTACAACAGAGGCTAAATTAACTTGAATAAATCATATTAAATGGATCTAATAAATGCAATAAATGGTTTGATGCATTACAAAGGTTTCCATGCATGTCATCTGTAGGTATAATGATCAGAGAATCTAAATGTTGGGGATCGCAGCAGAAAACAAAAATTTCCCTACGATGGAACCCCAGAAACTGCCTAGGATCTATCTATGTAGTAATGCGGTAACGGCCGGAGCGTAGAGAATACATACCCTTGTAGACCGTACACGTTAACGTTCCGCGGGGAACGTGGTTGAAGTAGTCGTACTCATAGCCGACCTCAAGGTCGTGAAGCTCCTCGTAGGTCACCTCTTGCTCCTTCTTCATCTTCATCGTGCAACAGCTCTGGCTCACAACATTTAAGCGTCCCAAGTGTTGCGCCTCGTGTCTTCGTACACATCCGGTGCGTGATGAGACTTCTGGCTTCCCGATCCTGCCGGGAGTGCGAAAGTTGATATCCGGCTAGGAATCCCTACAGCGCAACGGCGTGTTGCAAGTGTGCCTCGATCGCATAGCCCAGACTTGGGGCCATGGTCATAAGGTATAGAGAGAGAGGGAGGGAGAAAGTCAACCAAAGGACTTTTCGAGTTGTGTGTACAATCCCACCCATGGGCACCCCTTTATATAGGAGGAGCGGGTGTGCCCTCCCCTTTGGGTTTCTCATGTGGGACTATTCAAGGGAGAGGGGGGAGGCGCATGGGCCTCATGGGCCAGCCGGCCAGGGGTGGGCCCCACCCCGCGCACAGCCCTAGGCTGGCCGGGTAAGCCCCCTTGAGGCGCCTGGGCCTTGGCCCTTTGGCCCTTGGCCCTTCCCCCCTTTGCTTTTCCCTCATGGCCCCTTTTTCCCTAGGAAGTTTGGCCCATTAGTGGAATAACCCTTCAAATTAGATTTTAACATTATATTTAATATTAATTACATTAATTAATATGTAAATACATATTACAAAATCCGCCTTGACCCGAAACACCTTTCAGTCCCTTTCGATTTCCTCCGAACGACTTCGAATCTTTCCCGGAATGATTCCGGTCCTTTATTCTTTCTCCGAACAACTTCAGATCTCTCTGCGGAACGTTTCCGGCTTTCTCTTTCTCTACTATGATTTCGTCTTACGAATGATCGCTCTCGTCGTACCCTTAAGTGTATCCTCTCACGGCTCGGGAATGCTCTAGACTTGATCTGTATCAATGATCAACAGAGGGACGAGGGATGTCCATGTGACCCCTATGCATTCCTGATGACAATGTCGTTTGAATCGCTAAATGTAGCATCCTATTCCTTTTGTTTCTCGATACAACTTGTCCGAGATCCGATCATTGGTATCCCATACCTTGTTCAATCTTGTTCACAACAAGTTCTATTTTCTTGTTACCGTGATATTACATCCCCGTGACCTAGTCACATGTTGCAACATTTATGGATGTAATGTCACCAAGCCGGCCGTATGTATCTTTACTTGTCATGTGGGTGAACAAATCCCGCTATTGACATATATTGCTTCTACAGTTCCTCCGAGTACCTGAACACACCTTTATAACCACTGTATTACCAAGTGGCGCTTGATGCTATCTAAGCACTCCCGGGAGACTGTGATTGATATCATCTCACGGTCTAAGGAGAAGGAGTCTAGGTATAGCTATTGCAACAATGAACTATATGACTTGATCGTGTTGCAATCCTTCGAGGAATGTCCAACCACATCATTCTCCAATGGTATGATCATGTTGTCAGTCGGCATAAATGCCCATGATCTTGAAACCCATAGCATTTTCGTGACCAACGAACTAGTACGAAAAGAGGCTACTAGGGACTTTATTGTTTCATACCACACCTGTACCAATGTTTCTACTTGGCACAGTTATAGTACAATATGAAACTATTATAAACTAATTGAGATATGACAATAAAAACCTATTTATTATTTGCCTCTAGGGCATATCTCCTTCAGTCTCCCACTTGCACTAGAGTACAAATAACCTAGCTTGCATTTTACTCATATAAACCATATACCATATGCGTTTCCAGATCATGCATGCTCATGGGAAACGTCATGTCCATGTTCTGTTTTACCAGATCATTATGTCTTTTGCAAATCGTTAATGTCTTCCTAATTTTGACATTCATACCATTATATTATAATGGGTCGAAGTATTTTTTTGGCGACAAAGTGAGACTTTGTTTCTAGTGTTTTTGATGACGGTCGTTTTCACCGTTGTCATCTAAACTTTGAAACACACTTTGTTATCCTTTGTGTATGTACTATAGTGATGGCAGCAGAACGAGGCCGGATTCCAAGATCTTACAGTGACTTTAGATCAACCTCGAGGGCTTTCTCATGGGCACTGGGCCCTAGATCACATCATTCTATGTTAAAAGCGAACTAGCCCCGCCACAACATTATACATCACATCAGATGGAGCTTTTATACTTCTATATCTATGTAGATCCTAGTGCATGAAATGCAACTATGCCACTTACATTGCTTCTTGCCTTTTATGTACAAACTCAATGCTTCATATAGTAAGAACTGCTTTCTTATCTTGTTCCGTTCTGAGCTACTTCAGAATCTTTTCTTAGGACATTCTGAGCATCTTTCAGAATCAAGTCTAGGAAGCATTCGACGTTCAGTGTTTATTAAACTCATCAATCTATCTTGATAGATCTTATTGTTTAATAACTTCAACTTCATCCTTATTTATCTAACTTAAACGTTATTAACACCAATCACATCATTCACATATGTTGACCACATATCTTAGAATGATTTCACGCTCCCACTCAAATATGACATTCATGTTTGAGATCCAGGGATTTTACTTAGCTCCCACTCAAAATACGTCAGCTACATATTATGAATTAGCCAAGCTGATTTGCTCCCACTCAAAACTAGGTCCTCTCGATAATCTTGGACATTCCAAAATTCTTTGATCATCATCAATTTGAGAATTCCAATTACGAGACTTCAATATCCATATATTTCTAGTGTAAATCCAAAAGACTAAAGCATCACTACTGTTGTAGTCAACTCCTTGAATTTGTCCAAACTTGTGACAAATCGAGCTTTTTGTCATTCATTAAGTTTCATTTCCTTCTTATAACTTTGCAGTCATTCAGAAATATCAAGTAAACTTCTTTACGTTAATAAGATCAAGTAACATGTTACTTTGCAATCTTAAATGTAACTTAATATAGGATTTTATGACTCCTAGTCATTGCTCACACTCAGGTCCATCACACTTCTTTGTAACTTGTAGGTATGTCTTGTTCAAAACATGACAAGTGAATCAACAATATAATTCCACAAACTTGTAGAATATATAGTTGAATCCTACTTTCTTTAGTAATAGTATTTACTTAAACTTTATGATCATTACCATTAGTTTCTCTTCTATTTGCAGAGTTTGGATTCGCAAAACAAATTCCGCTGCGCCACTCAACAATTAGGAGATAAGGCCAAACACCTTGTTTTGATCTTTTACTTTCTTCCACCTGTATCTTCATCAAGACACGTCAACTTTGGACAACAACAGGTTTGCCCCTTTCGTGGAAGATGCATTCATAGTTTCCTAAGAATGCTCTACAAAGACTTGTTTATTCGCCACGACTTCGACTTATCGAAATCTCTGGAAACTCAAACTTGCCATAACACTTATGGTGTTGTTTCCACGAATCTTTAGATGTTCCTTTGTATTTCAAATGAGTGTTTGCTTATTTCGATCTTTAACTCTAAACGACAACTATAACCCCTATAAGAGATGATATTATACCATATGTATCTTAATACATAATGATTATGATGTTTAGACATTTCAACACAGTTTGAATTCGTCCAATTATCATAATTTGTGAAACATCTTTCACAAGTTCCTTTTATGCTAAAATTAAGTTGAATACCTTAGTCATGTCGATCAAATCGAAGAGACTTGGTAATTCAGTTAATTCAACATCCCATTAAGTTCTGAACTCATTTGAACAATTCGAATCATTTCAAACTTCATGTTTCATTAAGTAAATACACTTATTCACTTAAGTCCACAATAAATGATTTCCACTACTTGTTGAAAATATGATACATCATTATGTCTAAGTTTCAACATTTCTTTGCATATCACCGTTTTACGAGAATGCGGAGTTTTAGTCATTTTTCCCAAGAGGCATGGTTTTGCAAAGTCTCTAGATTATGCATCTAGGACCCTGATCTTTCATAAAGAACCTGCAATAACCAAAATGACTTAAACTGCAGTGTCATTTCATTATTAAACTTTGGATATCTTTTAGCATTCTAATCCTTTATAAATGTTTAAACCATTATCATTAACATAGTGATGAGAATAAATTATTTATAATCATAATGTGACCATAAGGTATTGTTCATAAGAATAGTACAAACTGGCTTGTAACTCGTTCATATGAATAATCGTCTTGCCAAAAGCAAGACACACAAACTAGGATTATAAAATTATATTCAAGTCCACTAATCCAAATGACAAACTTTGAGGGAAGAGGTGATGTCGGACATCAACTGTTTTGCTTGCCGTCATCAAGTCACGTTGCCTCAAATCCAGCAATTCTCAAGCAGATCCTCCTGTTTTTCACAAAACGGGACAAGTATCAAATACTTTGCAAGCTACAACGAGTTTTGCAAAAACCACATTTATAATTTTGTATATCTAACATATACCTTTTTCCTCCATGACCTCCTTTTGCAATCAAGCCCTTCTAAGAGTTCTCAACTCTTAATGCAAGATTGCTAAGTGTTTTTTCAAACATTCCTGAGTCATCGAATTATCTCCTAATGGTTATTGTATCAAGAAGAGAAGATCACCTTTTACGAGGATATCCCTCAAGCGTGGGTATTAATCTATGAAGTTGGATCCTTTTGCTAAGTTCCATATTAAGCAATATATTCCCATGGTCGCAAAGGACCTCAATGGGATAGGCTAAGATATACTAAGATATTTGCAAACAGACATCTAGACTAAGTTTATAATAAGAGATCAATTTATAATTGGTCTCCACTAAAATTGTCATCCCCTGGACGATTTTAGTGATCGCATGATCCCTATCCTCTGCACCTCCCCCGATCGTCACGGCCATCAATGCATTATCAAAGGTAGACATTCAACAATGCCAATCACATCATCCATGTGACTCATGCTCGATCTTTCGATCTCTTGTGTTCCGAGGCCATGTCTGCACATGCTAGGCTCGCCAAATCTAACTTGTGTATATTCGATGTGCAACATGGCTTACACCCACTGTATGCGAATGTAGATATGTCTGACCCCTACTCACTGCAGGGCGCCTCATACCGAAGAACTTTCTTGGTGGTGCACACACAAGGGGAACACGGAACATTGGAATTAAATAGGGATTATCTTATTTGCTACCATTGAGTATCTAAATACTAGCACACAATAAGATGTAAAAACTGGTATCAACATCATATGTATAATGTGATATGACATGGTCTTTCCTGCGCCTTGATCTCCATCGAGCGCTCTGGCATGATCTCCATCTTGCCCTTGGTTTGACGCCAAGTCCACGACGCCTCCACTAGATCGTCCATCAGAACGATGACTATTACTATACTACTGAGTAACAGAAAAGTAAACTACTTTACCTTCGTAATGACCATTGTCATATCATAATCACATGCCCCCCTGCAAAATAAAGTTAGACGCCTCTACTTTATCTATTGCAAGTTTTACGTGGTTGTTAGGGCTTTCGCACTAGAACCGTTTCTAAACTACGAACTTTCCAACCACAACATAGATCCGACAGTTGTCTCTATTACACCCCTTTCGGGGCCCTCCGTTGTAAATGCTATATCAACTATCGAATGAGAGACAGACACCCGCTAGCCACTTATACGGTACAAGCTGTATGTTGAGCGTGGAACCAATCTCGTGTACGAATACGCGTAAGGTTGGTCCGGGCCGCTTCATCAAACAATACCGCGATATAAACAAGTACACGTTAGAGGGTAATAACTAAGGGATCAATGCCCACACAATACTTGTGCGTACTGGCCGTACATCACTCCTACGCATAGATCGGCTCTGATACCACTATTGGGGATCGCAGCAGAAAACAAAAATTTCCCTACGATGGAACCTAGAAACTGCCTAGGATCTATCTATGTAGTAATGCGGTAACGGCCGGAGCGTAGAGAGTACATACCCTTGTAGACCGTACGCGGTTAACGTTCCGCGGGGAACATGGTTGAAGTAGTCGTACTCATAGCCGACCTCAAGGTCGTGAAGATCCTCGCAGGGCACCCCTTGCTCCTTCTTCATCTTCATCGTGCAATAGCTCCGGCTCACGACATTTACGTGCCCCAAGTGTTGCGCCTCGTGTCTTTGTAAACATCCGGTGCACGATGAGACCTCTGCTTCCCGATCCCGCCGGGAGTGCAGAAGTTGATATCCGGCTAGGAATCCCTGCAGCGCAACGGTGTGCTGCAAGTGTACCTCGATCGCACAACCCAGACTTGGAGCCATGGTCACAAGGTATAGAGAGAGAGGGAGGGAGAAAGTCAACCAAAGGACTTCTCAAGTTGTGTGTACAATCCCACCCATGGGCACCCCTTTATATAGGGGGAGGGGGTGTGCCCTCCCCTTTGGGTTTCCCATGTGGGACTATTCAAGGGAGAGGGGGAGGCGCATGGGCCTCATGGGCCAGCCGGCCAGGGGTGGGCCCCACCCCGCGCACAGCCCTAGGCTGGCCGGGTAGGCCCCCTTGAGGCGCCTGGGCCTTGGCCCTTGGCCCTTCCCCCCTTTGGTTTTCCCTCATGGGCCCTTTTTCCCTAGGAAGTTTGGCCCATTAGTGGAATAACCCTTCAAATTAGATTTTAACATTATATTTAATATTAATTACATTAATTAATATGTAAATACATATTAAAAAATCTGCCTTGACCCGAAACACCTTTCGGTTCCCTTTTGATTTCCTCCGAACGACTTCAAATCTTTCCCGAAATGATTCCGGTCCTTTATTCTTTCTCCGAACAACTTCAGATCTCTCTGTGGAACGATTCCGGCTTTCTCTTTCTCTACTATGATTCCTTCTTACGAATGATCGCTCTCATCGTACCCTTAAGTGTATCCTCTCACGGCTCGGGAATGCTCTAGACATGATCTGTATCAATGATCAACAGAGGGACGAGGGATGTCCATGTGAACCCTATGCATTCCCGATGACAATGTCGTTTGAATCGCTAAATGTAGCATCCTATTCCTTTTGTTTCTCAATACAACTTGTCCGAGATCCGATCATTGGTATCCCATACCTTGTTCAATCTTGTTCACAACAAGTTCTATTTTCTTGTTACCGTGATATTACATCCCCGTGACCTAGTCACATGTTGCAACATTTATGGATGTAATGTCACCAAGCCGGCCGTATGTATCTTTACCCGTCATGTGGGTGAACAAATCCCGCTCTTGACATATATTGCCTCTATAGTTCCTCCGAGTACCTGAACACAGCTTTATAACCACTGTATTACCAAGTGGCGCTTGGTGCTATCTAAGCACTCTTGGGGGACTTTGATTGATATCATCTCACGGTCTAAGGAGAAGGAGTCTAGGTATAGTTGTTTCAATAATGGACTATATGACTTGATCGTGTTGCAATCCTTCGAGGAATGTCCAACCACATCATTCTCCAATGATATGATCCCGTTGTCAGTCGGCATAAATGCCCATGATCTTGAAACCCAGATCATCTTTGTGACCAACAAACTAGTATGAACAGAGGCTACTAGGGACTTTTTGTTTCATACCACACCTGTACCAATGTTTCTACTTGGCACAGTTATAGGACAATATGAAACTATTATAAACTAATTGAGATATGATAATAAAAACCTATTTATTATTTTCCTCTAGGGCATATCTCCTTCACTAAATACTCCACCGAAACTTTTATGAACATGTCATGCATGCATTTGTTGTATTTGTTTGATTCCTATATGTTATCATTTACCTCGATATTATCGAACCATGTAGATTGTGAGGAGTGAAACATCTGCGACTGTGATTTTGACTCCTACAACCAAGGCATGTGGTGCTACATAAATGTCCTACTTATTTTCCCTATGCATTGTAGCTCTATTTTTGTAGTTGCATGTGTAGGAATTACTTATGCTATGCTATATCTCATTATTATTGTAGTACTCCTTGTTAGGTGAATCAGTGTATGATAGATGTGCTTAGATGTGCTACTTAGACGAGGGTGTGATTACACCATGATGAACTATGTTTTCGAAAGCAATTGATTTGTGAAAACGAAAACAACTTAATTAATGAATCACCTGGGTGTGATGGGATTGATATTTTTTGGATGGTTTTAATGCGAAAAGGCACCCAGGCCTCAGAGGAATGTTTAGTGTCTTGTTTGGTAGCTTTCATGTGCAACCATGTGCTAGTGAGTTATGATTGGCTGGTTGGACTTAGTAGATCGTGGTGAACCGAACCCTTCGTATCTAGAGATGTAGTGAATGGTAGATTAGAACGGTGCATGGATGGGTTTGGGGAATGACTTCCCGAATTGTCTTTTCTTGGACTTATCCCTATTGTGACTCAAAATGCGTGTCATGGTAAAATCGGGTTGATCAGGTCACATGAGTGAAGTGTACAAACCTCTACAGGGTGTAAAACTAAGTGCTTAACCGTGTCTCGGTTATGGACAAATTGAGTTGCTGAATCTAGACGCTATGACATGTTCTCGCTCATTCCAATTTTGTAATTTGATAAAATTTGTGGTTGAACTTAATTGGGTTGTGTGCTAAAAGATCAAATGATTTGAAAATGATAGGATGCACTTATTTTGATGCTGCAAACATGCCTTGAACTCCACATGCCAAATAAGCATGTAGTGTATAGAATTGTTTCACTCTCTAGTAGTTTCACTTGACAATACATTCAAAGTATTGACCACTCTATGGCTGCAACATTTTATGTTGCAGGTCATTCCGATTGTTCTGAGTGGTCGCATAGGTCGTGAACCTCCACTCGACATTTTTTCGCCTGTGGCACAATTGAAGGTGGAGCCTATTATCTGTTTATGCTTTCGCATGCTATTGAACTATTTGAGCTAGTCTTTGAGCTAAGCGTTATGTAATAATTGCAAATTCTGGATCATTCGATGTAATAATGAGGCACTGTTATATTCTTTTGTATTCATCTATAATATGTGTGCTAGTGAAGCGATCCATGGATTGACACTATACACATGAACTCAGCCTTATCAGGTGAGGGTGTTACAATGAGAGAAGGGTCGATGGTGGTTGATGCAACCTAGTTTCATCGTGGAATTTATATATGGACTTTACATAGCGGATACATCATAGACTATATACAGTTTCTTGATTTTATGTACAACCTTTTTCTCTCGGCATGATTGACGCCTCATTAAATTTGGTTGTTTCTATACCTATGAACAAAAATGGCCGTGTCGCTGAGTACACTATTCGAGAGATTGGAGAGCTTTATTTTTAAAATGGCCCTAGAAAAGTGTCAGAATCCACTATCAGAATGATAAAGGAACAACAAACAAAAAATTCAGGTTTTTAGAGATCTACAAGTTCAAAGTTATCGAAACTAAGAAATGGCTCAAAGGCACCACACATGCTAGTGCCCATAAGGGCGAGGAAAAGTGCAACCGCAATACAACACGGTAGATCAAACAATGATAGAGAGAAGGAACTATTACGATGGGGAAAAAGGCTTCGACCGCTATTCTTTTTCTTTGAGCAGAATAACGGTCTCTGTGGCAAGGCCATCAACTTCTAGTTGCATCTTCCTCCATAGCATCATTGTTCTTCTACTAGTGCGTTCCTATGCAAGATTGAAGTGCCACCTCATAACACATTTCTTCTTCTTTGGGAAGTAGACCTTCCCAATAGTTCACAGAGACACATGCATAACAAATTAGATCGACTCGGGAATTGATCAGTTTTTTTCCAAACAAGCACGATTTCTCAACTCCCATATAGCCCAGCAAACAGCTGCCATGGCAGTGATTTGAATGTTTCGGCTCACATATAGGAACTGATGAGCCACTAAAAGAACTTAGCAATGTTCCCAGGTCTAGTATCTACACCAAAGGATTTTCCAACAACTCTCCAAACATACTTAGCAGTAGGGCAGTTAAAGAACATGTGATGAATAGTTTAACCCATCACAAAACCGACATTGTGTGTTTCCCACCTAATTTCTTCTTATCATATTATCTTTTGGAAGGTATCACACTGTGCTAGATCAACCACACACATACCTTGATTTTCAAAGGGAATTTGGCTTTCCACAAATGCTTAAAAGATCTGTTCATACCATTAATAGATAGTTGCTTGTTACACTGACTTCACTATAATTTTTTGTCCATTTCCTCACATGTTTATCAATTTCATCAGTAAGTTTTACTAATTCTAACCTGCGACTCTATGTTCTTAGTGTGTAACAACACTATTGGCCATCTTATTAAATCTAGATTCCAACCTATTGTAGATAATATTCAAGGTTATCTTTTAGAGGCATTTGTTCAAACTATGCTTCTCCCCCAAAAATTGGTTCTAAAGCCATTGCCAACCTACATTCTTTTCCCCTGCAAATAAATGTCTCTGACTTGCATCATATCTCCCTAGGAAGTCGAGTCTCTTGGTTTCCTCTTCACATCAAAGATCCCCCCTTTACCAAAATACTTCTTCTCATGAAATCCTACCAAAGGCCATTGCCAGATTCCAATTTCCACCACCACTTGCACATTAGTCTCACAATAAACTTGTATAGGTTTTGACCCCTAAACCACCTTTCTTGTTTATTATTTGCACCACCATACCAGAAGAAAGGTCCGATTGGTTGTCCAATTGCTCAATATTGGTTTTGTGGAACAACAACAACATCAATGAAATATGATACACTGCCACACTTGAGATGCAAGTAGTCACTCTAATTAGTATGCCACCTACTGAAAGAGCCCCCATATCCATCTACATTATTTTTCAGTTTCACACCAGGAAAGCCATTTATGCTGCTGAACACCTCCTAGGACAAACACGCATTTCTATATATTTGATTAGCCAGACCCCTTTCTAACAATTAAACGTACCAATTTATTCAAAGAGATTTTCATCATCTTCCATGATCATTAACACTTCACTTTTTTCAAAATTAATCTTTAGGCCTGAGATAGATTCAAATAGGTACAACAAAAGTTTCAAGTTCCTAGCTTCTTCTAGGTTATATTTTACAAAAAGAATGGTGTCATCTACATATTGTAAGATGGAAACCCCATTCTCAACCAAGTTATCTGATAGCCTAGTGATCAGTTTGTTTCTTTGTGCATATGCACCATTTTGGCTAAACATTCACCAACCATGTTGAACAGATAAGAGAAAAAAGGACCCCCGGCCTAACTCCTTTATAGCTTACATAATATGGGCCAACTTTCCCATTAACTTTCACACTCGGAGTAACTTATTTAACAACATTTTCGAGCCACAACATCCATCTCTCGCTGAATTTTTTGTGTCTACAGTAGTTAAAATGGAAATCCCAGTTGACTTTATTATAATATTTTTCAAAATTCAAATTTAGCACCACTCCATGTTTCTTATAGAATTTGGATTATTTTAGGATTTCATGTAAGAGATTCACACCATCACCTTTATAACCGCCTTCAATAAAAGCGGTTTTACAGTGGCCAATTAATTTATCCATGAAAGGTATAACCCTAATAGTTATTGCCTTAGTGAATTTCTTGAACCGCACCTATGGCAGACTTACTGGTATGTACTTATAATATCAACATTTTTCCTTTGGGGATCAAAGTAATAATCCCATAATTTATTTTGCTAAGATCAATTTTCTTGGCATGAAAATCTTGAAACATTTACATCATATCATTTTTGATAATCTACCAGCATGCCTAATAGAATCCAATAGGAATACCATTAGGACCCGTAACTTTATTCTTCTCCATCTGATCAATCACATCCTTGATTTATTTCTTGAAAAAAGGTTTATCCATCTTAGCTCTTTCATCATCGTCCAACTTCTCATGATCCTTCCAATTATCACTACTCAATCTTGTACAATAGCTTCCACTAGGAAAACATATTGTTGTAAAATTTAGTAGCATGTTTTAACAATTCGTATGTGCCCTGAACAATATCAGTACCGTTCTTCAGAGAAAACATCATTTTCTTTCCTTTTCTTTCATTAGAAATTCTATGAAAAAATCAATGTTCTCATCACCTTTTGTAGCCAATTTTGATTAGATCTCTGCTTCCAGTGATGTTCTTCTTTATGAAAGATCTCCATCAATTGTTTTTGTACTTGACTTTTCACTACAAGTTGATCATAGTTCAACACACACCTTTCCCAGGTCATCTAATTCTAGTGGCTTCTCGTTCAATAATTTCAACTTCTTGATCTCATCACTTCTAATGTTCACTCACCACCATTTGGTTTTCCTTCCCTTTTTTAGCTCCAGTTGAATTTTCTAGAGATTTTTTCCTTAATAGGCTTTCTCTAGGATTTCTCCACCCTCTGCAATAAATCATTTTCCTATAATTAGCTCCTCTCAAAGGTAAAATTATTCCTCCTACTAGCTTGCCCTTCCTTGGTATCTATGACTATAGGACTATGATTAGAGACTTCATAGTCAATTTATGAAAAGTTGTAAGAGGGAAAAGCATACCGCAATCATTACTAACCAGAACCCTATTAAGGTTCTCCAAAGTGGGCACAACTTGATTATTGGACCAGGTAAGACATCACAAGATCCCTCAACCCGCATGTGATAATGATGTAGTTAAACATGTCACTCCACCAGGTAGGCTTAAACATATTGTTTTTATCAGAGGAAAATCTCAAGATGTTGAAGTCACCACGAAAAAGCAAAGATAGGTTTTGATCTTGACAAACATTAGCCAGTTCTACTAAGAACTCTTCTTTATTTTCCTCCCAAGTTTGTCCATACAAATTTTTTCTTACTAGCAGTTGAATAATATTTCTTCATTATCTCCTGCACTGCAGCCCAACAAATTTTAGGTTTTGCTGCCAGATAAAATCCACGAAAAACTTGCTCATGCCTTTTTCCGCACACCCCTACAATTGAAAGTGGTACCTATCATAGGAATGTTGAATTTTTCCTCCTTTCCCGGGGTCTAGTCATAGTGTCACACATAGGGTGATATTTGAGGACCTTTCCCAATGCAACACTAGAAATGGCTTGTGCTCCTTCCAACACACTCTTCTTAACATAATTAAATTGCTTCCTTCTACTTTTTGAAATAACATGAGTAAATAAACCCTCCTCCTCATCCCCCTATTTATCTCCTAAAATAAAAACTATGTGTGGACCTGCATTTTCCTCCTCACACACCACACTAGATTTCATATTAAGGCAATGTATGCACATTTCATGCCTTTTATAGTATCAATATTTTCAAGGGGAAAGGTACTCAGATCAATTCCCATTTCTAAGGCGTTATTCATAATATCATCATTCTCAAGATCAGAAAAAGAATTACTAGTTCCTAAGTTTTTACCTCAGAGATATCTGGCAGCAGCATTTGTTCCTGCCATTTATTCAATCCTCACATGAGAAGGCCCCTAGTTGCTATTTTGGTACTCATCCTCATATTTGTAGCATCCCTATGATATTCTTCTATATCACTACAAAAATAGACCCCCGTGGATGACACTTTTTTGGATGGCACAAGCGAAAAGTACATGCAATTTTTTTTACCAGTGGATGAGCATTCTCGACGCCTTTTTAAGGTTGCGGCCATATATCCGCCGCGAGAGACATGATGGTGGCACATCCGAGTGTCGCGATAGATTGCATGCAATAAAGACGGCAGGTCATGTCAAGCCAAAGGAATGTATGGATTTAATTGTGCGCCATGTTTCACAATGTTTAATATGGCCCCCCCACTAGAGAATAGTCATTTGCATGGTGTTGATTGGTCAAACCTGTGTGACATGGGTATACCCTACAAGTACTCGAGCTTGGTATATACGGCCTGAATATAGCGGAAGCCCACGGTGTCGCCAATGCCCAAATAGATAACTCGAGTAGCCTACGGACTCTTGATTGCTTGAAGAACAAGAAGAAGCCAAAGGTAGAAAGTTCAAAGGGAAAACCCTAACCTGTAACCGACTCGACCTGCTACCCGAGACCTGGCTTATCTATATAAAGGCCAAGAGGGGCGGCGAGGAGGACACACACAACCCTAGTTTCAACAACCTTCGCCAGATTGCATCTGCGCACCATTGTAATCCTCGATTCCTTCAATAATTCTATGAGCAGACAAGCAGGAGCAGGGACCTCTACGAGGCCCGAACCTGGGTAAATCTTCGAGTCCCATGTGTGCTTGTTTGCTAGCCGATAGATGTCTCCAACGCTCCCTCCTTCTCCAAAACCCAAGTCCATAACAATGGGCATTGATGAGTTAAACCCTCGTCAATTGGCGCCGTCTGTGGGAGTTGGGAGTGCTGATGTTGCGGCTTCTTCGGCCCCATCAACTGCGATCTAAAACTCTGCAACAGCGGAGATTCGCCAGCTCTTCGGCGCGTTCGACTTCACCGTCCACACGCCAGCCACCCGCCCGGCTTTCGAATCCGTGGGCGATGGAATCAGCCTGGCGATCGGGAGCTTCCGCTTCCAAGTTGGTCAGATGGGCACGCTTCGCATGCCTGACCAGCCGACAATACCGTTGATTGCGCCAGCATCGTGGTTCCCTCCGTCGATCGGCACCCTCAGCGAGCTCAACGCCCCGACAACAGCTGGGAGTACGGACAGCGACAGCAGTCGCGAATCCGATCTGGGCGATCTAGCAACAGAAGATGGAGCCTACGGCTCCGGATCTGAAAGTTTCGAGAGCAGCAGCTTGCCCAATCACTTCATGTGCGCCGTCATCAACGCGGGCAACACCTCCGCCAATCGCGACAACACGGGCAACCGTGGCAATGAAACCGACCCGCCAAATGGTGGCATACCCAATGGCAGCAATGGTGGCAACGACGCCCCCGTTAACAACGGAGGAGCAATCAAACCACCAACCATGGTGAATGAAAACACGGGAGAGCGCGTAGTAATCAGGCTCAACGACAACGAGTGGGCCCGCTGCCGAGAAGCCCTACGAGGCAACCCCTGCCTCTCGACTCCTCGCAGAACATGCTAATGGGCTACCATTGGCTTCTGAAGGAGGAATAGAGGCACCAAGTGCATACACTCGCGCAACTCGAAGCGTGCAAAAAGGCGGCAGACGAGTCGAGTCTTCGACGTGCTAGGCTCTCCTCCCATGGAGGATCCTCCTCAAAGGGCAACGAGCACATCACAAACAAGAGGCGATCCCGGATGGCCCATCTCACCGAGCAAGAACGCATAGAAGCTGCAAAGGTCCTCGACTTTAGCTCTATGACAGTCGACACACGGGGCAACGTGGTCCCAAAGACGCCGCAAGCTGCAGTAACAGCAGCCACCATGTACCTCCTCAACAACCAGCCGCCAGCTAGAGACCCCCGAGCCGCCATGCACCGATCTACGATTGCGGGCTTGGGGCTTGTCGAGGCCGCCCTCGACAAGGAGCCAACACCGGAGCCGAAGAAAGGCAAGGCTCTAGCAAGACGCTATTCCTCGCCTTCCTCCAGCGATGATAGTCACGACCTGTCTCGACGCTGCCGCTCACGGCAACACGATCACGACTACGACACGCGTGATGACATCACACATCACAAGATCGACAAGTCAAGGGCGTGACGTGCCCGATCGACTGACTCAGAAGATGAAGATGTGGAGCTCTGTGGCGCTAGATGCTTCAGCAGGGCCATCAGGCAAAAGCGAATGCCCAAGGGGTTTAAGCTCCCATTAGAGAACCCGAAGTTTGACGGTTTGCAGGACCCGAAAATCTGGTTGGAGGACCACATCTCCTCTGTCAGGCTTCATGGAGGAAATCGAAGTACGGCCATGCAGTGCCTGCAGCTACAGCTGTAGGGCGCCGCCCGAGCATGGCTCAACAACCTCCCACACGGATCCATTCGAAGTTGGGAGGAGCTGGTTTACAGCTTTGTGCGCAACTTCAAAGGCACATACAAAAGGCCCGCGTCAATCGAAGAGCTGAGGTGCTGCCAGCAAATATCGGATGAATCGCTATGCTCGTACATCTAGAGGTGGTCCATCATCAAGAACTCCGCAGAAAATATCTCAGAGGACCGTGCAATCAACGCATTCAACGGCGGTGTTCGCCGCATAGAGCTCAGGGAGGAGCTGGGACGCTCGAAGCCCAAGACCATCGACCAACTGATGGAAATCAAGAATCGATGGGCTGATGGAGAAGATTCGGTGAAAAATCGCGTTCACTCCGACGAGGAAGCAGAACTCGAGCGCAGACGCGACCACTGAAGCAAACGGCGAATGCGCATCTATGATGATCGCGACGATGTCAACATGGTCGCAGCCGGCTACGCCGACAGGCACGACGACAACCGCAACAGCGGCTACCGCAGCGGTGGATACCGCGACTCCGAGAAAACCATGCAAGTATGGTAGCACCGCACTTGTGATGAAGCACCCGCCACGTCCGTTGAAGACAAGCTGTCCGGACCATGCACCGTGCACTTCTACATCGACAAGCATGACGGCAAAAAGAAATCCAGCCACCTCCTCAAAGACTGTCGTGAGTTCCTCAAACTCCAAGAAGGCCTGGCTCGGATGAATCGCTACGCAGTCAACAAGGGCTACGGAGCCGCCCCAGGCGTTGTGGCACATGGAGCTCCTCCACCACCACCTGGACCACCTCCAAGCGCGGCCGCACCCGACCAACATCACGGAGGCGAGCCGTACCCATGGGACATGTCCACCATGATGATCCAAAAGGTTCGCCCCTCCAACCGGGTGCAAAAGGCCATCACTCGCCAAGTCAATCTGGCAACAAACTCGCCACCATCTACCACTGAGTACCTCAGTGGAAGCGAGTCCTGCATCACCTTCGACAAGCGCGACCATCCGCCCCAAGTACCTCGTCCAGGCCACTGTCTCCTCATACTCGAGGCACAAATTGGAGGCTTCAACATGAGCCGCGTCTTCATGGACGGCGGAAGTGGCATCAACCTTATATTCGCGAGTACCTTGCGAGCAATGAGGATCGCTCGGACTTTCTTAGAGGCCTCAGACACAACATTCCACGGCATCGTCCCAGGCAAGGGTGTGTATCCCCTTGGCAAAATCAACCTCGACGTTATCTTCGGCACACCGAAAACTTTCGGCGCGAGCGCATCGACTTCGAGGTCGTCGGCTTGCCCTCACAGTACCACTGCATCCTCGGACGTGTCGTGTTTGCTAGGTTCATGGCAGTGCCACACTACGCCTATCTGCAGATGAAAATGCCAGGCCCTAATGGCGTCATCACAGTCAACGGGAGCTTCGAGAGGTCCGACAGTTGTGATAGGGAATTCAACAGAATTTCCCAGTCCTTCGGCATGCAGGAAGAACTTGCGAGACTAAAGGAGTCGACAGACAACAGTCTGCCTTCCCTAAGCCGACCAAGTTCACCTGACCTATCTTTCGACTCATCGTTGCACACAAAGAAAGTTTAGGTCCACCCATCGGATCCCGCCAAGACGGCCCTCATCGCAAACAACTTGAGTCCCGCATAGGAACTCGTGCTCGTCAAATTCCTCCGTGAGCACTGGGAAATCTTTGCCTGGTGTCCAGCGGACATGCCAGGAGTTCCCAGGGAATTCGCCAAGCACGCACTTAATGTCAACCCAGACGCAAGGCCAGTCAAAAAAACAATTCGACGACTGTCTGAAGCAAGAGCAAAGGCAGTTGGAATGGAGATCAACAGACTCCTCGACGCCAAATTTATACGCGAGATCAAGGAAAGCACTTGGCTCGCCAACACGGTGTTGGTACCAAAGAAAGACACGGATATCCTGCGGATGTGCATGGACTTCACCTCTCTGAATAAGCACTGCCCAAAGGATCACTTCCTGCTACCGCGAATCGACCAGATCATCGACTCCACCGCGGGATGTGAGCGCCTCTGCTTCCTCGACGCCTACTCAGGCTACAACCAGATTCGAACGAAGGAGGAAGATCAAGAAAAAACGGTGTTTACAACGCCTTTTGGTGTTTTCTGCTACAACACAATGCCCTTCGGGCTGAAGAACGCAGGAGCCACCTACCAAGGATGCATGCATGCTTGCCTCAAGAACCAACTTGGTCGCAACATCCAAGTCTATGTTGATGACATAGTAATCAAGACCAAAGAGGAAGCCTCGCTAATTGACGATTTGCGCGAAACCTTTGCCAACCTCGACCGCTACCGGATCAAGCTTAATCCGGACAAATGCGCTTTCGGCGTACCATCGGGGTAACTACTCGGATATCTTATCTCCATGAGAGGGATCGAGGCGAACCCAAAGAAAATAAAAGCCATACTGGCCATGGAGAAGCCGAAAAACGTAAGAGGTGTCCAGCAGCTGGCTGGGCGAATCGCGGTGCTCAGTCGATTCATCAGTCGGATGGGTGAAAAGGCACTGCCCTTCTACCAACTCGTCCGCAAAGCTGACAAGTTCGAGTGAACCAACAAGGCGCAGGAAGCATTCGAAGACCTTAAGCGTCGGTTGTCCACCTCGCCAGTACTAGTGACCCCACGCAAAAGGGAACCATTGTTGCTATACATCTCCGCCACCAACCAGGTGGTCAGCACAGTGCTCGTAGTAGAACGAGCCGAGGAAAACAAGGTCCACGGGGTACAGCGCCCAGTCTATTACCTCAGTGAGGTACTTACACCAACAAAACTGCGGTACCCGCACTACCAGAAACTGGCGTACAACATCTTCATGACAGCCCGATGACTGTGCCACTACTTCCAAGAACACCGGTCGTGGGAGTAAACGACGCCCCGCTTGGGCACATCCTCAACAATCCCGACGCCACCAGACGAGTCGCGCTTTGGGGAATCGAATTGTCTCCACAAGACATCACATATGAAAAACGCGATGCAATCAAGTCGCAAGTTCTCCCTGACTTCCTCGTGCACTGGATGGAGAACCAGCTCCCCAAAAAACCAGACATGTCCTACCTCTGGACAATGCACTTTGATGGCTCGAAGCAAAAAGATGGGGCTGGCGCAGGTGTCATACTAACGTCGCCCCAGGGAGATAAGCTGAAATATATCCCACGAATGCAGTTCACCGCCTCCAACTATGAAGCTGAATATGAGGCCCTACTGCACGGGATGAGTATGGCAAAAGCCTGCGGCGCCAAGAGGCTCATAATATATGGCGACTCCAAGCTGGTCGTCAACCAAACAATGCACGAGTGCGACGCACTGAACGACAACATGATCGCTTACCGCGACCTCTACAACACACTCGAAGGGGACTTCGACGATTGTGAACTATGGCACATCGGCCACGAAAGCAATGAAGAGGCGGACACACTCGCCAACATAGGCTCCACCTGCGCCCCCATACCACCTGGGGTATTTCTCGAGCGCATCTGCGAACGCTCCATCAAGCCAAAGGCCGCAGAGAAGAAAACAAGCACAACAACGGACTCGGGGGCTGCGCCGCCCAATGAGGCAATGGCACTCGACGACATGGAGCTGGACACAGAACTCGAAGGACCAATGAGCGTCATG
This sequence comes from Avena eriantha, assembly GCA_910589775.1. Taxonomy (NCBI): domain Eukaryota; kingdom Viridiplantae; phylum Streptophyta; class Magnoliopsida; order Poales; family Poaceae; genus Avena; species Avena eriantha. Next base: position 170,911,519 of record OU342743.1, on the reverse strand, counting down.
CTGATCGAGACATCCTGGACCCAACCATACATTACGTACCTCCTCAGCAAGAGGCTACCGGACGATCCAACTGACGCCCAACACATCGCACGGCGCTCCAAGGCATTTGCTGTTATCAAGGCGAACTATACAAGCGCAGCATCACAGGAGTACTCCAACGATGCGTCTCCACGGCCGATGGAAGAGCTGTTCTCCTCAACATCCATGACGGGACCTGCGGGCACCACGCCGGTAGTCGTGCCCTCATCGCCAAAGCTCTACGAGCTGGATTCTACTGGCCTACGGCCATGCGTGACGCCAAGGACATCGTCCAAAAATGCAACACTTGCCAGCGATTCGCGGACAAGCCGCACGCACCTGGCGCAGAGCTCCGACCAATTCCATTGGCCTGGCCCTTCGCGCAATGGGGACTCGACATGGTCGGCAAACTCCCAAGGTCCTCACGAGGAGGCTACGTCTACCTCTTGGTCTGTCGTGGTGGTGTCACGGCAGATGCCATAGATAGGCTAAATGTGGGGACTAAATGCACTAGGGGAATCCAGGGAGGGATAATGTGGTGATTCCACACACGGAAGCTTTGTATTTGATTCACCTTCACAGATTACAAGTGCTCCTTGAGCTGTATTGGAGAGAGGAGGAAGAAGGAACTCTCTTACTCTCACAGCTAGCTAGCCCTCAGGAACCAAGTAAAACTCTCCCAACCAGAGATCAACCAGCCCTTTCTATAGAGGCCCTAGCTATCCTTATATAGGGGTGGCTAGGTCTCCACTTAGGGCATACGTGGAGGCATATTCCAGGGAATATGCCTCCTCCCAAAATAGTAAGCCGACCGGATCACTTTTCCCCCGCGTCATCCATGTAGAGGCTACGTGAGCCTCTGCAGCGCCTGCGTCATCCGACATAGGCTTTGTCACCCTTGTCGGCCATGCCTCGGTGGTCCTACCTCCGTCTGCTTCGCTCACACTCTGCGTACAGTGGTCATCTTTGACCAGCGAGATACCTTCCTTCTCTTACAAGCTTGATATAACCCGGATCCCACATAGTTGATCCGGCCACACCTGTTCCTGCATACAAGTTAGATACATCTTACCGACATACGTCTTAAGTCGGTTGAGACCAAGTTAGGTGGACGTCCCCTGGTCCGGGTTACTCCGTGATCCGGCCTGCCTTGCGGTGACTCGGCCAGCACTTGCTTTGACCTTGTTGTACCTCGACTAACTAGGCCTTTATACCCCAACGTGACCCTACCCGGGGGTATCCCCCCAACATTAGTCCCCGAAGCTGGTGCGGTCTTAGCTGCCTTAGCCGCTAAGGCCACAACAGGTTCAATTTTACTGAGCTTCTTGCTCCTTCTCCGAGTTACCTCCTAATCCGGATTCCATAGGTTTATTTTCCCTTGGCTCATTTCAAGTTTTTACTTGCTGGCCGGGTTACCTCGTACTCATCCGGGTCACTCCTCCTTCTCTTGTACGTTTCCCCACGTGGAGGCTAATCATTACTTTGCCTCATTTTAAGGCCCAGCTACAGTAACCGCCGCAGTTATTGTCAGAAGTTGCTGTTGCACACGTCACGTCGTTCCTGCCTCCTCGTTAACTGTATCATAACGTCACGTCATGGGATTCGCTGCGTCCTGTGGCCCTTCATGTGGCTCATCGCTGATTGGTCAATCCGGATCATAGACAGCCACACGATGTGGCCCGCCCGCAAAATGCGATCCCACTACCCCTTTATGGGAGTGGTAAAATAGGGGAGGGGCGCGCCCCTTGGGTCATTTCCCCGCTCTCGCGCCCCTCTGCCTCTGCTCTTTCCTCATCTTCTCCATCGACAGCGCTGCCGCCACCACGTCTGAGCAGCAGCGCTGCCGCCGTACTGCTTCCACGCGCCCCAGCGCCGCCGCCACCTCCGCGTATCTCCTCCGCCACAGGTCCCTGCCAGTCCAGGCCACTGCCTCCCACCTCTGCTAGTGCAAGTGAGGTGAGTGACCTCGAGATGACTGAGGAGGAACTCACCGTTGTAGAGCAGGAGATGGAAGAAGACGCGGCAAACGCCGACCGCGGCGCGTGGGCCGGATCCTGGGTATGCCAAGATGACTTGGATTGGCTCTACCGCACTAGGCGCATCCCGGAGGGCGTCTCCGCACGCCTTGCTTCCGCCGAGCTTGCCCCCTCACCCAATCCGGGTGAGTATGTGGTGTTCCTTTCTCATTGCCAACGCGGATTTGGTCTCCCAGTCAGTGACTTTTTCCACGACTGGCTAAACACATACGAGCTCCAGCCGCACCATCTTCCGGCTAATGCCATCACCTCTCTCTCCGCCTTTGCCTCCACCATCGAAGGTTATGCCGGACTGTGGCCCACGAAGGAGCTCTGGATCCGGTTCTTTGACCTTCGCCGGAACGTGATTCCGAATGTAGATCTAGATCCAGAGGATAAACAGCTCACACAGTTCGGTGCTGCGTCAATCTGTCCCCGAAAGCTGTGCGTCTTCCCCTGAGTCACGGGACTTGACTCCTACAAGGGATGGGCCCGAACTTTCTTCTATGTCCGGAACAGCACCACCGAAGACCTAATCCGGCTGCGCCTCTATACTCCAGGTCCTCCTAACCCGGATTTGTGGGACGTTATCCCGAAGAAGCCCACAGTCTTGGCGAACCAAGTCAACAAGAGGTTCAAGGAGCTAAAGGATCTCGGATTGCGCAACGAGGACGCCATGATCACATTCGTCCACAACCGGATCTCCCCCCTCCAGAAACGCACACATAAAGTGTGTCACATGAGCTGGGGCCGCGACCCCAACCGGACCTCGTCTTTCGAGTTAAGCAACACTGAGATCTTCCGCCGGGTCAAGGCCCTGTTCACCACTCACAAGGACTTCTCTTCTGAGTGGACATGGGGGATTGAACATTTTTGCCGAGATAGGCTTCCTCCGTCGGTAAGTCTCGTGCCCCAAACTTTTTCCGAATTGAATCATGTGTCGGTCTTTCATCGTAGGTTTTAATCCTGTTGCCTTTTCTTTCCCTTAGATGTTTCTTCAGCAAACCATCGAGGATGGCACCGAGCCTTCCCTCAAATGGGCGCCTGACCGAGATACCTCAGACGAGGAAGAACTAGATTAGGAGATGTTCCTTCTGATGTCGGATGCAACCAAGCGACCCACCGGTAAACTCTCTTCCATTAGAGATTAGCCCGATGATGAAGATGATTCGGATGTTGAGGTGATGGAAGCATTTGACGCTGTCCCCTTTCTTATGCTTTTCCGGCATCAGCTAACCCGAGTGGGCAGATCCATGAAGACCCTCCCCTTGCCGTGGGTGAGCCTATCCCGGTCGCGCCGAAGAAGAAAAGGGGAGCTGCATCAGCATCTTCCTCTAGACCTTCTCAGCCAGCTAAAAGGCGGAAGAAGGCCGGGGACAAAACTGCCACCAAGCCTCCAACCAAGGCCATAGCCCGGAGGGCTCGGAAGCCCAAGGAGCCCCTGACCTCGGATGAGTAAGCCTCTTCTCCCTTTGCTGTTTACTTGTTCTTCTTTTATTATAGCTTCTCATCATACATTATTTGATTTGGCAGGGCCACGGTGGTGGTCCCACAGAGTGGATCCGGCATTGCCTCGCTGCTCCGACAGAGCCCTTCTCCCCCTCGTGGCGACGGTTCACGCCCGCTGAGCCCAATTTCGGAGGGTTTAGCGGCTACTCCGGGTTCCAGCCCACCTCGTCAAGAGGAGGGCAACCCCTAAGCAGGGGAGACTGGCTCTGCCAAGGCAGCAACAACCACCACTTCGGGTCCGCCGCAACCAGCTTCATCCGAGTTACCTTTCGCACCTCCGCCGAAACAGAGATCAGCCCTAGCACCAGGACCAACTCCAGCACCAGCAGCAACAACTAAAGCAACAGTAGCAGCACCAAGCCCCTCCACTTCGTCCGAGTTTTCCAAGGCTCGGTGAGAAGACATCAGTGGCACCAAGGCTAGTGCCAAGGCAGTTCCCAAGGGTAAATCCGCTGCAGCAACCTCAACATCTCAGCAGCAACCCAAGGGCAAGAAGGCTTCTGACGCCACCAGGGCAGCGCCCATCGAGGTTGGACAGCGCACACTTGCGTCCATGCTTCCGAAGAAAACTCCACCACCGAAGGACGCCCCTGCCAAGCGAGCTGATGCGCAACTTGTTTTGCACACCAGCCCGGCCCTTGCCCAAGTTGAGAGGAGAGAAGCGCATGCCAAAGGTTTAGTGGCGCCACACATGCTTAGCAGCGAACGATATCCTCCGACCTTGATCGAGTTTGTAAATAACTGGAACAAGGCGGAGTTCGTCTACAATGACGATCTCCCGAAGAAGTTCGGTCCCGCCGAATTTTCTGCGCAGATGAATACTGCCGCCAAGGCCATTAACCTTGCGGGTCGGATGATGGAGGTACGTTACTTCGTCTTTTCCTTAGCATGTTGTAGATATTAGTGATATAACCATTAGTCCCCGAGCCTCCGGTGGAGTAACTTGTTACTCAGCCAGATGCTCCTTAGAAAACTAACGTAGCTCCTTGATAACTTCGAATATGCACACACCTAGATCCGGGTTAAGTTCCACTTGGCCCGGATCTTGTACACTTCGAATATGCACACACCTAGAGCCGGGTTAAGTTCTAGTTGGCCCGGACTTTGTACACTTCGAATATGCACACATCTAGAGCCGGGTTAAGTTCCACTTGGCCCGGATTTTGTACACTTCGAATATGCACACACCTAGAGCCGGGCTAAGTTCCACTTGGCCCGGATTTTGTACACTTCGAATATGCACACACCTAGAGCCAGGTTAAGTTCCACTTGGCCCAGATCTTGTACACTTCGAATATGCACAAGACTAAGCTTTCCATCTTTGCTCTTTCAGGTGACCACTAATCGCCGGAGTGCTGAGTTTCAGTGTCTCCTGGACACTCACAAGATGCTGCGTGCAAAACACAATGCACTTCTCGCTGAACATGAGAAAGGGGTAAGTTTCTTCCTTGGTATTTTTCCATTTTCCTTCATCTTTTTCTGCCGAACTAACCCATCATTCGGTTTTTCGCAGCTGGTGTGGAGGCTGAAAATACCATCATGAGGAAAAACTTGGAGCAAATCAAGGGTGAGTCATTTTTGCTCAACCTCTCTCTACGCCCTATGCTCTTCTCTTCTTGGCTCAACAAATATTCATACCTCGGCTTTGCCGGGTCAACAAACTATTTCAACATCTCTTGAAGATAGTGTGCCCGTGCCTGATATGATGCTGCATTTTCTCGAACAAGCAGGGCCGCATCAGGCCGAACTTAAAAAGAAAGACGACGAGCTTGCCCTCCTCCGAACCAAAGATGATGAGATCGCCAAGCTCAAGGCAGATATGAAGAAGTTTAAAGCGCAGCACCAATCCGAACTTCAAAAGGCTGGCCAGGACTTTACTGAAGAGCGCGAGCGCCTCAACCTCCAGATTTCCAAGGACCAAGAACTTCTCCAGGAAGCCGACGTCAAACTTGAGTCGGCGAATACTGAACTTGTGCAGCTTCGCAAAAGGCGTGATGACTGTACCAAGGAGTTGACCCGGATCCACAGCCATATTTCACGTAAATTCCTTTCCCTCATCTAGCATATTTCTCCGGGTTACTTCACATGTCTTTTCTTTACTTGCTTCTCTTGTCTTGTTTTCAGGCAAATTTCCAGAGGGCAATGCCATTGCGAGCACCGCAGTTGCTAAGTTCCTCCGAGATAGGGGTACCCCCATTGCTCCTGACGCTGAAGAAATTCCCTATGACATGGAGGACCTGTTGGTCAGTTTGTCTTCTCGCGTGGAAATCGTGAAGAACTATGGCAAGGATATCCTTGACATGGCAATCCGGATCTTCAACGCCTTTTGGCCTGATGAAGATACTCCGGAGGGGACCGCAGTTCTTGTTGATAAGTTGATGGAATGTGAGACCCAGCTCGACCTTTGGAGAGAATCCGCTGGACGTGCCGGAGGTGAGACCGTTCTGCACTACGTGCTTACGTGGTATGAGAAGATCGACCTCAACCTCCTAGCGCGCATGCGCACCGGATCCAGATGGTCCAGCGACCCGGAGTGGATTGCTCGGCGCAAGGCTTGCGCCCATAGCCTCATTGAATATGCCCCATTCATGAATGGAATGAGGGTCCAAGCTTCCTTGGTGCCGCCGATGATGAAAATGCTGCAAACGTTGAAGATGGCTCGGATGAGGACGAAGAGGACGATGCCTCGGACGTCGAAGACAGCGAAGATGACGCCGAACTTCCTCCTCCTGCTGCTCCTTGAGCGAAAAAACTTTAAAGTTTATCAGATCCCCGGTATGCCGGGTGCAATTGTATTAAGCACATCAGTTATGTTTTGCCACTAAGTTTTTATGCCGGATTAACTTGGGCGTAGTCCCTGAGTTTCATTTTCTTGTTCCTCCAATTTCTTGGCCCGGCTCGTGTCCACGTTGGTTCGGTTTTATGACTTACGAGTCTGAGTTTCAAAAATTGATTTAACAGTACTTGGTAACTTTAGGATTAGCTCAAAATAATTCAACATGATAAATTTAAAGTACGCACAAGGTTAGTCCGAAAAATAAACGTCGGCTTGATTAAGTTCCTTTCCTTAGTTGTTTTTCATGTGCTACGCAATTCCAAACTTTTTCTCTTGCTTGCCATGAAGCCAAATCTTGTTGGACAGCAGCAAGTCGAAGAGTTAGGTTTTTGGTGCTCACACACTACTAATCCGACCTAAGTAGAAGCAACTTACGCCAGCCGACATACAAACAATAAACATAGAAGACAACCAAAATTATTAAGGCAGTCCCTGAGTTACTGCTCGAGGTGCCAAGATTTCATTGGCTCATTGCCGGCATACATACCGACATATGAGGGACTCAGATACATACACTTCTCTGCTAAGTGTAGAAAGGACGAAGTAGAGCTACATTCCCTGGACGCTTAGATTCCTCGCCGGACCTGTCCGCCTTCTTCTTCTCCTGTGGTTTTGCATCAATAAGATAATAAGAATCATTGTGCAATGCTTTGCTCACAATGAATGGCCCTTCCCATGGGGGGAGGATAACTTGTGCATGCCAGCAGTACGTTGTACCAACCGGAGTACCAGATCACCTTCCCGGAAAACTCGGGGGTTTACTTTCCGGCTATGATAGCGTCGGAGATTTTGCTGATATATGGCGGATCTGGACAATGCCAATTCTCTCGCTTCTTCCAGTAGATCAACATCATTTTGCCAGGCTTCTGCACTTCGGCTTCTATGTATTGGGTGACCCTAGGCGAGTCATGCTCTATGTCGGCTGGTAATACAATTTCTGCCCCATATACCAGAAAGAATGGTGTATAGCCTGTTGATCGATTCGGAGTTGTTCTTAAACTCCACAGTACCACTGGTAGTTCTTCTATCCAGCACCCCGCTGATCTTTGCAGCGGCTCAATGAGACGGGGTTTTATACCGGATAATACTAATCCGTTGGATCTTTCCACTTGTCCGTTCGATGCTAGGTGGGCTACTGAGGCAACGTCCAGCCGGATCTTCTTATCCTGGCAGAATCGTGCAAATGCTCCTTCAGCAAAATTTGTGCCATTATCTGTTATGATACTGTGAGGATAACCGTATCTCAAGATGATGTCTTTGAGAAATGTCACGGCCGTAGCTCCATCACATTTTCTTATTGGCTTTAGTTCAATCCACTTTGTAAATTTATCCACCATGACCAAACTGTGAGTCATATTTCCCCTCGCTGGTTTAAACGGGCCAACCATATCCAAGCACCATACGGCAAATAGCCATGTAATTGGTATGGTCTTGAGCTCCGACATTGGCATATGTTTCTTTGTCGCATATCTCTGACAACCATTGCATTTTCTCACCAGATCTTCTGCTTGTTCTAAGGCACTTGGCCAGTAAAACCCATGGAGGAAAGCTTTTGCTACCAAGGCTCTGGATGAGACATGATGCCTACATTCCCCTTGATGTATATCGCGGAGGATGTCAAGTCCTTCCTCCGGGTCAACACATCGATGGAGGACATTAGTCACACTCCTTTTGTATAGCTCGGAATTGATGATCGTGTATGCTTTTGCTCTCCTCTGAGTTTGCCTGGAAAGTACCTCCTCAGTGGGTAAGGTTCCATCTTTTAGGAATTGGAATATTGGCAATGCCCAAGCTGGTACAGCTCTCACTGGGAACACATCCTCATCAATTTCCATTAGATCCACTAGCATAACTTCTACCAGATCACGCTGTGCAGTACCCAGGTTTGTTGTGGCAGTCCCCGGGTTTGCCAAGGCAGTCCTCGGGTTTCGCGGACCGCTCCCTACATCAATGTCCATGGGCACAGCCTCTGATTCCGGATTTTCCGGGATAAAAATTGAGTCAGATTCTGGGGATGGCCTGATGGATGGTTTTCTGAGGTGCTCCAATGCTACGCCTGGTGGAATTGCTTGTCGGGTTGAATCGAGCTTCGACAATACGTCGAGAGCCTCATTTTCCACCCGAGGTATATGGTGAAATTCGCATCCCTCAAAGTAACCAGATATCTTCTGCACATGAAATCTGTATAATGCCATGTTTGCATCCAAAGCATCCCATTGCCCGGAGACTTGCTGGACTACGAGATCCGAGTCACCGGAGCATTGGATCCGACGTATTCCAACCTCCTTTGCTACTTTGAGCCCATGTATAAGTGCTTCGTATTCTGCAACATTGTTTGATGCAGTGAAGTGGATCTGCAGCACATATTTCAGCTGGTCCTTCTTTGGCGAGCTAAGCACAACTCCAGCACCTAACCCGGTTTTTGTTTTTGACCCGTCAAAGTGCATTCTCCAGTAGTTCGGATCTGGCAATGGTGGCTCATATTGCACCTCAGCCCAATCCACAAAAAAGTCCGCCACAGCCTGAGATTTGATTGCTTCTCTTCTATCATATTGTGGCGCATAAAGTGCTAGTTCAATTGCCCATTTTGCAATCTTGCCACTTGCATCCTTGTTACTCATTATCTCGGATATGGGAGCTTCACATATCACTTTGATGGGGTGCTCTTCAAAATAGTGCTTTAGCTTCTTAGCTGCCATATACACACCATACGCCACTTTTTGATAGTGAGGATAATTCTGCTTTGAGGCTGATAATACCTCGCTCAGATAATACACTGGACTTTGCACTGACTTACCCTCTTCGCCGCACTCTACCATAATCACTGCACTTACAACTCGATTGGTTGTGGCTATATAGAGCAACATTGGATCCTTTGATAGTGGAGAGGCTAACACCGGCGCAGTGGCTAACATTTTCTTTAAGTGGGCAAAGGCTTCATTGGCCTGCGGCGTCCAAATGAACTTATCCGACTTTTTCATGAGTTGATAGAGAGGTAGTGCCTTTTCTCCCAACCGACATACAAACCGACTCAATGATGCCAGGCAACCAGTGAACTTCTGGACATCATTAAGACACTTTGGCAGTTCCATTCATTCTATGGCCTAGATTTTAGTTGGATTGACCTCAATACCTCGGCTGGAGACGAGGAATCCGAGTAATTTTCTAGCCGGGACATCGAAGGTACATTTTTCCGGGTTAAGCTTCATCCGGAACCTCCTTAGGTTCACGAACGTCTTCCTAATATCGTCAAGGAGCGTTTTGCTTTCCTTGGTCTTTATCACAACATCATCCACATACACGTGCACATTTTGACCAATTTGGTCATGCAAACATTTTTGCATACATCTTTCATACGTTGCCCCTGCATTACGTAAACCAAAAGGCATGGTGCGATAGCAATAAGCCCCATACAGGGTGATAAACGCAGTCTTTATTTGATCACTTGGGTTCAGAGGTATCTGGTGGAAACCAGAATATGCATCAATGAACGACAACAACTCACACCCAGCAGTGGAATCTATGACTTGGTCTATCCTTGGCAGTGGGAATGGATCTTTTGGACACGCCTTATTCAGGTTCGTGTAATCGATACACATACGCCAAACCACTGCCACGTTCGGATCATCCTTCCTCTTCTCCACCAGCACCGGATTAGACAACCAATCCGGGTAAAGCACTTCCATGATAAATCATGCAGCCAACAACCGAGCTATCTCATCTCCTATGACTTTTCTCCTGTCTTCGGCGAAGCGGCGGAGAGGTTGCTTCACCGGCTTTGCTCCGGGTCTGACATTCAAAGAGTGCTCGGCCAACTCCCTCGGAACACCTTGCGAGTCCTGCCGGGACCAAGCAAAAATATCCCGATTCTCATAGAGGAAGTTGACGAGCTCGCTTTCCTATTTGTCACTTAACCTGACACCAATTGTTACGGTGCGCTCAGGGAACATATCGTCAACAGGCACCTTCTTGGTATCTTTTGTCGCTTGGAAGGAGACACTACCATGCGGGTTACTCAGTGCCGGCATATATTGCTGCGCGGACTGAGCCAATGCCGCCACCTCTTGGATTTTTATCTTTTCTTGCACAATCATGAGTGACTCGGCTAGTTTTGACCCGGCTGACGCACACTCAATGGAACGTCGGAAATCTCCGGCTATGGTGATCACTCCATTTCGGCCAGGCAACTTCATCTTCAGATAACTGATGTGGCAGCTTGCCATGAACTTGTTCAGTGCTGGTCTACCGAGTAACGCGTGATACGCACTTTCTAAGTTCACCACTTCAAACTCCAAATTCTCAGTTCGGCAGTTATCTCGTGTGCAGAACAATACGTCAACCCGGACCTTGCCTATTGGCTCACAAGAAATGCCTGGCACAATGCCATGGAAAGTTGTCCTGGTAGCCTGGAGCATGTTCTCCGAGATACCCAACTTGCGCATTGTGTCAACATACATGATGTTAATGCTACTACCATTGTCAATCAATACCTTTGAGAACCTCACATTGATGTTAGGCCTAATGAATGTCAGATCCAACACTAGCGCATATGAACCGGGACTTGGCATAAGCTTCGGATGATCTTTGATGCTCCAGGTAATCTCCTGATCCGACCAAGGCATATACCTCGCCACGGCGGGCATAACTGCATTGACCTCCATATGTTGGCGCTGCAAGCTCTTTCTGTCTGTCTCTTCCATGGTGAACACATAGTAACTTCGATGATGCTCCCTGTACTCATTTCTCCCCTCGTTTTTGGGGTACCTCTGATCCTGCTGGTTTTGATTCTCCACCTGATGCACCGCATCCCTTCTCTCATGGTTGTCATACCTCGGCGGAGGGGGAGGCAACATTTGCTGTTGCGTGTTCGCTCCGGAGAGCAATTGCTGCCGGGGTAACTCCTGCCGAGGTTGATCATTCCGAGGTGCCTGAGCATTCCCCGAACCACTTTGTTCTATCTTTCGCATCCACTCACATTGCCTGGTCGTGTGACCTGCTGGGTTACTTGGATTAGGCGTGTGAAATTTACACGGCTGATCCAGCATCGCTTCATATGTGTACCTCGGACGATCCTTCTTCTCTTGCCACTGTTTTTTCTGCTCCGGCGTCCAAGTTTTCTTTCCATCATTCTTTGGTGTCCATTGCTGCCCTCTAGTTTTCTGACGTTGACTGCCTCCTGCCCCGAGTTGACCCTGATTCACAGCCGCAACTTGTTGCGAGCTGTACCAATAATCCAGTCTGTCATCTCTTCTTTTACCTCGGTAATCATTTCTTCGGGATGACCCAGCCCCATCTCGCTGACAATACTCCTCGCTTGACTCGTTTGAGGTGAGCCTAGGCTACGTCGAATCACCCAAGGCATATGAATCAGCAATCTGGATTGTTTCTGCCAAAGTGGTTGGCATATCCCTTTGCAACCTTTGCCATAACATGCTTGCATATCTGCATCCTTGCGCAAACCAAGCTATGGCCTGTGACTCAATCACACCCTGACACGAGTTTCGCATAGTGTACCAACGGGTTAAAAACTCTCGGTCAGTCTCATTCGGTCTCTGCCTGCACATGGCTAGGGTCTGTGGCCTGTTGGGCCTCTGAGACGTACTCGAGAAGTTGCTAACAAACATCTCCTAAAAATCGATCCAACAGTTAATACTTCCGGGTGGAAAATTGTTTAGCCATACCCTCGCTGGCCCCTCCAACATCGGGGGTACATATCTCATAGCCCACCTCAAGTTGCCTGTGGCAATTTTTACAGCAGTCGCATAGTTAATTAACCAGTCCTCCAGCTTAGTGCTGCCGTCATTCGTCTTTGTGCCTCTAGGTAACTGGAAGTTAGGTACCGGAGGTTCCTTCATGATCCGGGGCCCAAAACATGTTGGACCCGGAGGACCTTGACACTCAATTTGCTCCGACCTATACAACCGATCCAGTTTCAGCCTGGCGTCATCAGGCATCAAGTCTTTGCCTCCCAATCTTGATTCTATCACGTGATAGTCCGGCCTGGGATAGCCAACATTCACCATCTCCGAATTACCATCATTGTATCTATCTTGCTCCGGTGGAGCTGCTCTTTGTTGCATACTTTGGCCGGCACTGCGCTCTTGCCGTGGTATATTCCGCTGCTACGGTTGACCTGCACCTACCGTATTACGTTGTCCGGCATTGCCGTTTACAGCATTCCCTTGAATGACATTGCCTTGGTCGCGGTTACCTCGGCCAGCTTCACCTCGGCTCACACTCCTTTGATCCTCATTTCTCTGCACTTCCTTTCCTTTCCTGCCCTTCCTGGGTCATACGGGACTATCTGTTTGTTCCTCCTGGCCGAGGTTACTACCTCTTTTCTCCTAGGACCACCATGAGGAGATGATGCAGCTCCAGCGGATTTCTCCGGGTTACCCACCGCCGAATGAACGATCTTGGAGGCCCCAGCTCTCTCCGGGTTAGCCCGGAGTAATTCCTTATTTTGCCTGTTCACGATCCGAACCAACTCGTTGACCCTATATTGCTGTCTCTGACGGGCTTCATCCGTTCAACCCTCTGACTCGAACGTAGCCGCATCTGCTGCTCTGAGGTTCTTTGCCAGGGTACTATACTTCGGCAGCCCCACGGACAAACAGTTTTCTGATTCCTCAATCCTAGTATCACCCTCTCTGTTCATTTCACTCATGAGGTTTCTCCCTTCACTTTCACAACATCTACCTTATTCGCCTTTGCATACTCACGCAGTGTCATGTTCAACGACTGCTGAGCCGCGGCTATCTTTTTCACACCCTCTAGTATTTTTTGCCTAGTTTCCTCTAGCTCGGCCTGTGCCTGAGCCGGATCTACCGCTGCTGCTACCGGGTTTGCCAAGCTATCCATCGCCTGCTGCAACACATTCTTTGGCCTCTCTAGTGGAGGACCTCTACTTTTCCTTGGTGCCTTTGGCGTTACCTCCGGATCTGGTGCCGGATCCTTGCTTGCGCCTGCTCCTAGCGCAGTCATCATCACCTCGGCACGGTCCGGGGAGCGAGTGATACGCGCCTCGTGAACCACGCTAAGGGGTGGCTCGCCTCCTTCGACAACGTGCCGCGGATGAACGCACGACACATCGACAACAACGTAGACCTTGTGAGTGCCGAGCTTGACGAAGAGGCCGTTGCGCGGAAGAGGACGCTTGCTGAAGCAGCCAGCGTTGTCGCTGACAAAGTCCAGTGCTCCAAAGTGCTGAACGAGCCCAGAGACAATGCGTTCGCCGGTGCCGATGAGGTTTCCCGTCCGGATCTTCACCCCTGCTAGCGCTGCTAGCCCCACGGTGGGCGCCAACTGTCGTGGTGGTGTCACGGCAGATGCCATAGATAGGCTAAATGTGGGGACTAAATGCACTAGGGGAATCCAGGGAGGGATAGTGTGGTGATTCCACACACAGAAGCTTTGTATTTGATTCACCTTCACAGATTACAAGTGCTCCTTGAGCTGTATTGGAGAGAGGAGGAAGAAGGAACTCTCTTACTCTCACCGCTAGCTAGCCCTCAGGCACCAAGTAAAACTCTCCCAACCAGAGATCAACCAGCCCTTTCTATAGAGGCCCTAGCTCTCCTTATATAGGGGTGGCTAGGTCTCCACTTAGGGCATACGTGGAGGCATATTCCAGGGAATATGCCTCCTCCCAAAATAGTAAGCCGACCGGATCACTTTTCCCCCGCATCATCCATGTAGAGGCTACGTGAGCCTCTGCGGCGCCTGCGTCACCTGACATAGGCTTCATCACCCTTGTCGGCCATGCCTCGGTGGTCCTGCCTCTGTCTGCTTCGCTCACGCTCTGCGTACAGTGGTCATCTTTGACCAGCGAGATACGTTCCTTCTCTTACAAGCTTGATATAACCCGGATCCCACATAGTTGATCCGGCAACACCTGTTCCTGCATGCAAGTTAGATACATCTTACCGACATACGGCTTAAGTCGGTTGAGACCAAGTTAGGTGGACGTCCCCTGGTCCGGGTTACTCCGTGATCCGGCCTGCCTTGAGGTGACTCGGCCAGCACTTGCTTTGACCTTGCCATACCTCGGCTAACTAGGCCTTTATACCCCGGCATGACCCTACCCGGGGGTATCCCCCCAACATGGCCGCAGTCGACAAATTCACCAAGTGGATAGAGGCCATGCCAGTGACTAATCAGTCAGGATACAACACAGTCAAGTTCTTTGAGTCCATCGTCTATCGCTTCGGAGTGCCATGGAGCATCATCACGGACAACGGGACAAACTTCACATCCAAGGAGTTCCAAGAATTCTGCAAGAATCTGGGAATCAACGTCAACTATGCCTCTATAGCGCATCCACAGACCAACAGTTAGGTCGAAAAAGCTAACGGGCTCGTCTGCGGCGGCATCAAGAAGCGACTCCTTAGTCCACTCGAGTAGGCCGCGGGCTGCTGGCCAGATGAGATGCAATCGGTACTCTGGAGCCTACGCAGAACTCCAAGCAGCACCACAGGGTACACCCCGTTCTTCATGGTGCACGGGGCTGAAGCGGTGCTACCCGCTGAAGTACGATACAAAGCACCGCGTGTGGTCGCTTACAGCGAGCAGGAGTCAACTCTTGCACTCGAAGACTCCGTCGACCTCCTTGATGAGGCACATGAAATCGCAGCAGAAGGATCGACGATCTACCAGCAGAACCTGCACAATTACCACAACAGAAGGTTACGACCTAGGTCCTTCGTCGCAGGCGACCTGGTCCTGCGACTAAAATAGCAAGGGCATCTCAAGCTCGAGTCCCCTTGGGAAGGACCATACGTGATTACAGAAGTAATCCCAGGTGGCGCCTATCGCCTTAAAGATTTAGAAACAGGAGTCGCGTACTCCAACCCTTGGAACGTCGCGCAGCTGCGGTGCTTCTACCCTTAGTCGTTTCTGTTTTACATTGCAAATAAGGCTATTCAGCCAAGGCTACTTAGCCACACATTGTACCTCGTACCATGCTGTGAATAAATAAAGCTAAGTGCCCCAAAACTCTGTGTTTTTCTTTTATTTTTCGCAAATTATCCACTCGGGGGTTGCGCCACCCTATACACATATGTTCTACGAAGTAACGCGACATCCTGAGTAGCTGGCACACCAATCGAAACCCTTTACAAACACCAACCCAGATGCAATGCACCTGTCAGGTTGGCAAGGGGCTGAGATAAAACACAAGTCAGGCTAACGAAAAGGAATCGCATAGTGCAACGCACTCACAAAGCATATACGCTAACAACCTCTTTATATACATCAATGTTAGCCAATTATGCACAACATATATATGAACTTTACAACACTAGTACAACTATGTGAAGGATACAAATTAAACTACTGTTGCAGTAAAGGAACGTTGGTCTGCTCCTCGAAGAAGTCGACGATTTCCTCCGCTGGGTGATCCACCGCCTGGTAGTCCGGAACCATATTCCAAGTCTAACCTACTAGCGGCGCTGGCGGTCCGGCCGCAATCGCTGCAACATCCACATCAGGCCTGTGTAGTCGCACAAGTGCCAAAGCAGCCTTGGCACCAGCCACTAGCTGTTGCCGTGCACACTCGCGGACCGCACTCAAGTCCTGGAATTTCGCTAGAAGGGATAGCAGGCTCGACGGAACGACGTCCAGCGGGAACATCGTCTGGTAGATATTCTTCAAGCATGACTACGACTTCTTCAAGAAATGCAATACTCACGACGCACGATCCTGCAGGGTCGCCAGCGCGATTGCGTGATCATGATCCAACCAGAAGTATCCACTCGCTTGAAGCTGCTCTTGGGTCAGGTCATTCATGGGAATGGCAATCCTATCCTTCTAATCCTGTGGATGGAGCGCACTGACAACTATACCAAGCAGAGGCAGAAGTATGAAGACAACGACCTACTGCGAATGACTACAGAAAAAGATAAGGGAGAAGAAAACTAACATTTGAATTGGTCGCCAAGATGCGTCACCTCCCCCAGCAGATATTGTTCTCGGGCGGCGGCCTTCTCCGCCCTCGATTTCCATACATCCGCATTACCACGGAGTACGGGTAATTCACGCTCCAACTGCTTCACGCGGTCACGGAGTCGCGAGAGCAAAGGTAGCTCATCCACCCTCGAGCGCGGCGGCGCCAAAGTCTCATCGGGGGTGGCGAATCCCAAGGTTCCCTCAAAGTATCACTCGATGTGACCTATCACAAGGCAAGCAAGAGACAATAAGAAGACCAAGGCGAAGCACAGAAGAAAGGATTCGAGTGCATTCAAGATCAACAAAGTATCAGCAGATACACTCGCCAAAAGGCATGTCTTCAACAAAAGAAACAAGCTATTTAACTATTACAACTTGCGACTACTAAGGAGCAATTGGCTTCTTCGACTTTGAATTCGGCTTTGGGGCCTCATCGAGTCTGTGGCAGTATCATACGCCACAGACTTCCCGCTAGCCCCTGACGTCGCAGGCTTCGCCGCCTTCTTGGCTCATTGAAGCTCCTCAGAGTACTTCGCAGCTGTATTGATCAGCTACGGCCTGTACTTGCCACAAGCAGTTGCGAAAGGAGCAAAGACTACCCGCTGGCCATCCGCGCTGACAGGCATCGCCTTGGAAACCGCTGCAGGATCAACTTTGACTCCATGGGCTTGAACCATTGCGAGTGACATTGAAGCGCCAGCCACACGGAGCGAGTTCTTGAAGCTCGCCGGAATGCCCCCGGCAAGAGACTCCACCAGATCATCCATATTTTCGATCAGCTCAGCCTTGGGCGCTAGCTCCCCCCGAAGGCGACTAAGCACGCCCTTGGCCTTGGTGAGCGTCCCCTGCACGGCAGCGCTGCGGTCTTCGACTGCTGAAATGGCACCCGCCAACGCATCACCGCGATGGAGTGCCTGCGCGTCAAAGTTCAAGCCGCTGGCATCTACACAAGAATCAAGCATCAACACAAAAGTCAGCACGGTAGCACATTAAAAAGAAGAGACACGATGAAAACCTAGACAAGGGCATACCTGAGAGAGCCTTGGCAATCGAGAAAAGCTGTTCTTCGAACAACTTCTCCCTATCTGCGATGGAGGCGGGCATATCCTCTTCGCGTTTCCGTGATTCGTCTAACGCTGTGATTGCCTCATCACGGCTCTTCACCGCTCAGCTTTAACACAAGCAAAAGATAAACCGTTAGTCGAATATATCACAAGGTTACAAACGAAAAGTAAAGGGCACTCACTTTCAACTGCGCGATGACGATTATCCAGCATTGCATGCTGACGACCCATCACAAGCACCTGCTCCGCTAGGTAAGCGGCTTCCTTCACATGGAGCTGCAATAAAGAAAATAGTAAAGGATCAGCAGAGGGCATAGATAAGAATTTTACTGCAAACATCAGAAAAAGAGGTACTACACATACATGATCCTCCAATGACTCCGAAGTCGATTGGTGTGCAGTCGTCCGGGCAACCATCCAATGCTCCACATCATGCGGAGAACTTGATAAATTATGCCCGGAGTGGGCCGCCAATGGAGGGGAAGGAGCGCGCTCAGCCATTTTCTCGGCCTTGGAGGTCGCGACTCCAGATTCCTTCACAAATTGGACGTCGCTAGAAGATGACGATGCCGGCTGACTAAAGACCAAAAACAACATCAAGAGAAGACAACTAGAAAAGAAGACCCACAATGAAAACTTTATATAGTCACCAATCAAATTTGTCAAAATCGAAGGTTTGATCCCCCGACTCTGACGACGACTCCTTCGGCAGTCGCATCTTCTTGCGAGAAGGTGGCGCCTTGGCACTCACAGGAATGGAAGGTATCGGCAACTCTGTGCCAACAGCCGCACCTTCCGGAGTTGAAGGAGACGATGCATCCAAATCCTCGCTGCAGGAACGCTTATGAGTATCCGGACCACTCAACTCGGGGGCTTCCTCTTCCACATCAGATGGGATGGTCGACTCCGACTCGTCCTCTTCAAGGGCTTCACGAGGGATAACCCCCTCAGGAAGAGGGGGTATACAGGGCGACACCCCCTAATCATGCACATAGAAAAACAATTTAGCACAAGTCAAGAAAAACAAAAAAACAGCAGTCGACAAACAAAGCTACTACGTAGCACAACTGTACCTCAGGAGGAGGGTTAGTAGCATCAAATGGATGTACAACTGGATCATTGGGGAGCACATCCTTGGCGGTGTACTTGGTGACGAGTCGCACCCTTTTATCTACTTCACTTGCAGAAATGCCATCGGTAGATACGAGAGTGACATCGTTCGCGCCAGCCCACTGGAACATAGGGTGGACTCTGGCCTGCAGAGGCTGGACGCGACGGTGCAGCCAAGTGCGAATGAGGGCGCAACCTCCCTCCTCTTTCCCCATGCGATTCTCGAGGTCGCAGACGCGCTCGTACAACACATCTGTCTCCACGGATTCGCCGGGCATCACTATGTTCTTCCAGGAGCGCATCCTTTTGCATGGTGTCACGGGATCGAAGGGCGCGAGTCCGTAGTGGTCTCCGTCGGCCTTCAGGTCGCGGATATAGAACCAATTGTCCCTCCATCCTTGGACGGACGCCATGAGTTTGATGTCAAAGTATGTGGCGGAGGAGTCGACGTGGATACCGCAGCCTCCTACATCGTAGACTATGGAGCCAGACGCTGACTGGCGCTTCAGCTTGAAGAGGCGCTTAAAGAGACCAAAGTGCGGCTCGATTCCGAGCCAGCACTCGCAAAGAGTAATGTAGCAAGCTACATGGAGGATGGAGTTAGGGGACAGCTGATGCAGCTAGAGCCCATAGAAACAAAGAAGGCCCCTGAAGAAAGGATGCAAGGGCAACGAGAGACCACGGATGATGAATGCTAGGAACATCACCCGAAAGCCGGCAGGCGGAGAGGGGATTACCTCGCTGCCGGGGACACGCGCGTCAGCGACTGCGGCAGACACAACTCCATCTTGGCATAGAAGACGGAACTCAGAAGACTTGATCACGGATGCGCGCCACACGCCATTGGTGACGCGAGTGCCCATGCCCTTCTTTTTCCTGACGGCGGCGGTGCTGGTGCCCGCAGCGGCGGAGCCGCCCTTCTTCTTTGCAGCGACCGTGGCGGCGGCAGAATCGGCCGCGACACCTCCTTTCTTCTTCCCCATTCTGCGGTGGCGATGTGACCGGAGAAAGTAACTGGGAAATACGCGGAGATGGTCCAGCGCTGCGAGGAAAGACGAACACAAAGAAGCAGAGGAGCAGCAGCAATGGCGATGGAGGCAAAGGCAGAGAAGAGAAGCAGATGTGAAAAATTACCGTCACAACATCGCTACTTAACCCCCTAGAAGATGCAATCTAACAGCCAGGAAAAACCCTACCAGATGTGTGGCGTTCATCGTGCTCGACACGTGGAGGACCTGAAGCGTGAATCATCCCCCACTACCCCCATTACGCACGGAAATCTAGGAGGCACAGCTAAAATAGAGATTACGCACGCCCGATCAAGTCAGAGTCAGAAAATGGGACCCAGCGCTCGTCACGTCCGTCAAACTCGCTCACTCGGGCAACTGAGGTCATCACATCGTCAACACTGACGTCATTCAAAATTACGCAGCAGAAGACTTTGACTACTTTAGTCCTCGTTCGAGTCTTCGACTCCATCAAGTACTCGGGGGCTACTCCCATAGGGAGCGCTGGTCGCGCACCCTATGATTTTTCTTTTCTTTTCTACAAGAACATGTACATTCAATACATACCCAATCACTCGAATCCGCGATTCGATTATGGACATGGGTTACTCCCATAGGGAGCGCCGGAAACAAATTCGACCGAAACAAGCAACAAAAGACGATGACAATCGCAAAGGTTATTTAGTCCCTGCCTAAGTCTTTGACTCAACCAGGCACTCGGGGGCTACTCCCATAAGGAGCGCTGGTCGTGCACCCTATGATTATTTGTACATCGTACTGTGTGTCGATAACATCCGCACTCGAAGCTTATGGCAACACCGCCTCATGATTTTTCCCTACAAAGGGACTGCATCTCCTGGGTCACCCGAATCATCTCCGCAATGACAAAAATTCGGATGTCGCGCTTGCAGCGTGAAGATAAGACCTAAATAAGGTCTGGCAACGCATTTGCTGTGCACTACCAGAAATATACCTGTGCCTACAGGTACGATGAACATGCCTTGACGGACGCGTCGAGTGCTCATACCCGTATACTGGAATTTGATTCCTGTAAGACCTCCGCGGTTTGAGTCGAATTACACCAGCACTTTTCCAGATTCGAGTCCGGGACTCAAGTTCGAGTAGATTGCGTTGTTTTACCCTAAGGTAGTTAACTGATACCGATACATCGGTTAAATCAGGCACGCACATCAACAATCCCTATGATACAAACAGAGCAGTCGAAAATATACTCATTCATGCACTCGAAAGGCTTCATAAAGTCCCCAGTCGAATCTGCGATTCCACTGGACACTCGGGGGCTACTGACATGGGTATACCCTACAGGTACTCGAGCTTGGTATATACGGCCTGAATACAGCAGAAGCCCACGGTGTCTCCAAGGCCCAAATAGAGAACTCGAGTAGCCTACGGACTCTTGATTGCTTGAAGAACAAGAAGAAGCCAAAAATAGAAAGTTCAAAGGGAAAACCCTAACCTGTAACCGACTCGACCTGGCTTATCTATATAAAGGCTAGGAGGGGGCGGCGAGGAGGACACACGCAACCCTAGTTTCCACAACCTTCGCCAGATTGCATCTGCGCACCATTGTAATCCTCGATTCCTTCAATAATTCCATGAGCAGACAAGCAGGAGTAGGGACCTCTACGAGGCCTGAACCTGGGTAAATCTTCGAGCCCCCCTGTGTGCTTGTTTGCTAGTCGATAGATGTCTCCAGCGCTCCCTCCTTTTCCAAAACCCAAGTCCATAACAATGGGCATTGACGAGTTAAACCCTCGTCACTGTGTCTCTGACTTGTGTGTCCCACCACGAGCAGTTATCTCCTAACCAATTATTTATATCACCGTTTACTACCACTCACACACGTGTACCGACCCAATCATCATTGCCTCTGCGCCGTAGCAACTATCTCGTGCGATGGACATTCGAATCCTTCGGTGGGGGCAATGGCTATAGCGGCAAAGCCAACACTAGCTCCAAAACATAATGATATGTGACTTTGATACCGAGGTTGAGCATGACGGTGATATTGATGTTATCTTTTATCTGTTGGTTTTCTTTGTCGATGGCTATTATTGTTGGATTATTCAATCGATCTTGATTAGAAACAATTGGGGTTGTTCTTCGCATGATGGCAAAGTGCCCAAGTGGATCCATAACGAGCATTAGAATGACATATATGAGACGTGGAGGTAGTGCAACTACGAGTCGTTCCCGCATCGGCTCGTGGCATACAAGGTCATGGACACCAGCTGCAAGTTCGTGGGATTCCACTATAAATCACCTATGTGTGCCATGGTGGAATGGATTTATGAATTGCACTCATCAGAGCTTTCTCGTGTGTTGCTGGCAATTTGGAGGCTTTCCCAATGAAGGATATTAAATGTGTCCAACCAAGAGTTTCATCAGAGTCCGGAAGAAGCAAGACAGGAAGGGCGAGATAAGATAAATGCATTAAGTCATTGTGATTGGCTTTAACAGATGTGTTGGCTCCGGTTCAGGAGAAGACAGAGGAGCTAGCTAAAGATGTTTGATGTGATTCTTGTTGTTCTTCGTTTTTACTGTACCGAATAATTAAGGTAGTAGTTAAGATTTGTGAAGTGTTTCCTGTTGTGTTGTTCGTTTTGCACTAAATAATTAAGGTAGTATTTAAGATTTGTGAAGTGTTTCCTATTGTGTTCGTAGTTTTGTACCGAGTAGTTAAGAAACACTCTGACCACCAAATTTGTCAACAAACTGTGACCACCAAAAACTATGACTATTAATTGGAATCATATTCAAAAGATTTTTTTTGTTGTTTTCTTCATTTTGTAATGATTGCCCCACAAGAGGGCCTTTATGCAACGGAGGCCCATAGATCCCATGAAACCAACCCTATGCACATTCACCAAGCATGTTTGCTATATAATACGGAACGCTTGCACATCCTCATCCCCCATGCCGCCGCACCCTCCACTACTAACCCTATATCTCAGGCTTTTCCTCTTTCCACTTTGAACCCTGGATCTCATCGGCACACTCCCTATGTCCACTCCGAAGACAGAGATGCCCAAGCGGTCTTAGTCGGTCCTGTTGCCTGATCTAGTCAACTCGCGGTGGAGTCCTCCACCACCCATGTACATGTTCTCCATCCATTCTTAAATTTATGTTTCACTGATTTCTTTGTTCTCCTTTTCTAATCTATCTTTCATTTCTATTTCAGATTCGTGACCGGGAGGTCATCCAGAATAGATGTACCAAGGGAGGCAGCTGGATCATCGGCGAGGTCATTTACGTATGCCGCGGCGATCATAATGGTGATCGGATGGTCGACAAGGTCAACAACGCATACCGCGAGGATGATGGTGGTCGGAACTGCCTCATGGAGATGGATGGGTAGATCATCAAAGATGCCATTACCGCATGGCTATTGTATGACCCTCCATCCGTCCCAAATTAAGGGATGGAGGTATTAGATCTCTAGGAAAAGAGATCATAAAATCTCATAATTAGATTTAGGGTTAATTTTATCTTAAGTAGCGTTAACAAAATATGATGTATTTTAATTATTGCTTTTATCAATGGAGCTTCATATCTTAATATAATCTAACATATGGTTCGAATCAGCACGCCCAAATAATTTCATTTGTACTAATTGTAATTGGCATTTGTACCACTGAAAAGTGTACCACAGTGTACCAAACACGACAAAATAGTGTGTCTATTTCATGACAGTAAAGGCTCCGTCATGTATTTTTGTACCCACGCGCATAAGGTTCGCTAGCGCTAGCTCAGTGGACAACTATGTGTTGAGCAGAAAAAAGCACCATGTATCCAATTTTCCCGACACAGTTATTCTTGTCGGGTCTTTTTTTGCGGCCCTAGCATGAGCGCGTCGATTATGTGTGTGCCATGGCGTTTATAAGCGCTAGGGCCTGCTGGCATGTTGTAGTGTACTCGTGCCTCCACTAGCTCTTCCTGAGATTCTTGGTAGCTCTGAAGAACCAACTTGGATAACGGATGCTCCATCTACCACCTCCCCTTGTGGCGCAGACAAAGCCATGAAAACGCTAGTAATATATCTGACCAGAGATTCAGTCTCATTATCCTCTAGCACTTATTTGCATCACATTAAAATGTCACACAACATAAGCACTAAATCAATAACAAATTTTATTCATTCATGTCATAGAAAATTGTCACCATTATATTTCCATCACAATATGGACAATAACAATATCTCATTTCATTTGGTAGATATAGAAACGAGAAATATACACATAAGAAAACATGTAGCTTTTCTTGGTTACTTCTTTATCTCCGTGACAGTGATGTAACTTGATAGAATTAATTTATCCATTTAGCCTTGAGATCTTGCAAGTATTTCTACAAGGATATGAAATATAGTACACCATGTTCTTCAATATGAGAATTGTGAACAGAAATTGAAAAGATTGCTTATAAACACAACTAGTTATGAGACCAATTTACTCACTGGATACTGTTTTAAATAGAGCTTCTGGAGATGCTCAACCTAAGTACTTTTTTATGCAGTGTGCCCAAAATAAACTTCTGGTTTCAAACTGTTGAGGTATTTTACAATGGTAGATTATGTTCGGAGGGGTCAAGCTCAGAGATCTGGATGGTAGCACAATAGGTCAGAGATTTATACAGGTTCAGGCCCCAGATGTACAATGTCCGATAGCGCTACTCATGTTTGTGGGTGTTTGGGATTATCGTAGTGTGCTCGGGTGACCTTGAGATAAAGCTCGATCTCAACTATGGTGGATCGTGGTGATGTTCATACTGTGCACAACAGTGGTATGAGAGATAATCTAAGATATGATGTCCTGAGAGATGTTCCTCAGATGTCCTCCCATTAGGTGTCCCTTGCCCGCCTATATACACGGTCGAGGCTAGGGTTATAGAGTGTCGAAATGGGTTACAAGTGGCGGCACCTATACAAAACCCTAACAGGAATATCTAGGTCCAATCTTGATGAAGTAATCTTGATATCCTAAAGAATATACTCGGTGATGCGCCCTGGCTTAGCCTCCAAGGCGTCTCCATTGAGCCTCTGCTTAAGGCCCGAGTCTTCATGACCATCCACCATGGTTCTAGCTGGACCCCTTTCGGTTTCCTGGGCACACCCGATACCTATAACCTCGTTAGTATCCCCCGAGTCCTTCATGATTAGAGGTAATGCAACTTTATGTTCCATTCAGAGTTGCCGAATGGAGGTCATGAATGAGTCCATTAAGATGCATGTTGGAGCATTGATGATGCGCTTTCCCTTCTTCCTATTCGTTGATGGAGAGAGTGGAGAAAACGATGGTTCGATTGGCCTAGAGTAATCGAGGAGAATAGTTTCCTTAAATAGAGCCAATCCATCACAGGACAACGTGCGGAAACAAAAAGGCAAGCAGTTCCACGTTTCCTCTTATTTAAAGGGAGACTATGATTCTGTTGCTGCCTTACTCGCTCACTTGCCCTCAACCTTGCCATTACTTTCTCTTCCCCCTTTGATTCGTCCTTAGCATCGCCATTCCCTACTCTAGTGTTAATGTCGGAGAGTGAGGAGTGGGAGCGGAATAGTGGAGAAGTAGCAGATTCATCTTCGCCCGAAGAAGCGTCCTCTACTTACAAAGGATAGCTTTTACGATCCCCTCGCAGTCTCACTTCCGAAGGATGGAAGAGAGTTTATTTTTTTGGCAATCGGCTTGGCTAGCAGGTTTGGATCTCTCAGAGACAAAGACAAGGTATATGTGTAATGGGGAGGATTCCCTCAGACTTTATTCATATGGTGATCGGGAGAACATACTGGGTGTTTACAAGAGGTCTCAGTGGGTTTATAATGATACCCTACGAGAGATGAAGCTAGAGCTATGGCTAAGGTAAAAGGGTAAATACTTAGGTGTTTATGGTGTGCCCCTCTTCAAGTGAATGTTCTTCAGTACTTATATGTGTTGATGGCGGCGGAGTCTTCCTTAGTCACGTTAGGTATTCATCTTGCGTTGCAAGTAACCTTGATATCTGATCTCTCCTGGATGCATGTATGGTCTTCGGGATCTCTGGAGAATCGTCTTGCAGCCCCACTAGCCAGGTCAGTCGAGGTCAGGTCGGTTGAGAGCTTCTAGATGTGGGCCTTCAGGTCCTTGATCGTAGAGGTAGGTGTGGGCAGATATCGTGGGTTTAGGCCCATGTAAAGTACATGCCTAAGTCTACCCATCACCGACAAACCCCCGATTAGTACCTTTAATAAGATGGCCTTCCTTTAGCAGAGTTGCTTTTAGCTCATGTCCAACCTCCACCTGGTGGGCTCAATGAACTCTTCTTGGTCCTGAGGCGAGTGGTCTTGGTGCAAGGTCTCCCGCATGTGCTGACATCTCGATCATGCAGACCTTTCTGTGTGCCCGTCTTTAGAGCAGGTCAGATGAGCCTTCCCATCTCAGATGTCCTAGGGTAATGGGCTTACAAGAAGGTCCTACAAAGGTTAATAACAAAAGGGAAGAAAATGATCCTTTTGCATATTGGTATGTACCATAATGGCTAGAGCAGGTCTGAGGGAGAGGTCCCGTATATGACGTGGAGTACCGTACCGAGAGGCCGAGAAGGTATCTATAAATTCAGCCCTTGTCATGTCGGAACCTTGCTCGTGGACCCATCTGACATGGTGAGGTTGTAGCAGGGTTTAAGTCTGGTCTATGATGACATAATCAGTGACACTGACAGCTGGTTCAACTTCTCTAGTGACCTAAGAAGGTTCGATGAGAGGATCTTTTCCATGGCCACGAGACCTGAATATGAACTGGTTGAGTAGGTCTTTCCGACCGTTGCTTCTCAAAGCTCTTTCTGCCGCGTGGGAATCTATTACATCCAGTGAAATTGAAGGTGGTGACAATAATGAGATTCCTTCCCACAAGGACAGTTCACTGATGGGACGTGACCTTGCACGAGTGCCGAGTTGTTTCTTTTTTCCATGGCACAACTACCTCTTGGGCTTATATCATTTACCTTTTAAATACTGTCAGTACGGTGTCGCCGCCCTCAGGAAAGACCTTCCTCCTTTGTTCCCTGGAAGAGATCTCTCCTTCTTCTACCATGGCTGGCAACAAGTATTACTCCCACCACCGCAAGGCCCCACAGCCCCGCCAGAGTTAGGCGGGGGAATCTTGGCCTCAGGCCAGAGGTCTTACAACCACGAAACCGGTGGCGGAGGTAGCGGGTCCACAAGGCTCCATAGGAGCTTCCTTCCCAAGCGTCCTTCCGCAACCTAGGCCCCAACGGACCTGATCGAGGGGTTTCGTTCCCTCAAGGTTGTCGGGTAATCGTATGTTCATCCTTATTTTACAGAAACTTCACTTTACGATATTCCTTAACCCCTTATCCCCTTATGCGGTAGGTCATTTTGATATGTTCCTCATGCGTGTCTCTCCCTGGAGGTAGAGGAGATCCTTGCCCTGATAAACTCCTTGAACAATGCATCTCAATCATCGTCGAAAACCAACCGGTAAGTGCTGAACTATCAATTCCTCGTGCTCCTTTTCCTGCCCGCGAGGTGTGGGAACAAGAACTGTCATTCACTTCAGTCACACACTAGCACTCCATGCTACTTTTCTTGGGATTGTAGCAAGAGGATCTCGGCTAGCGTGATGCGGGTCATCAACAGGTTCTACACTAGCTTCGCTGATGAAGAATCCCTCCGACGGGAGGTCTAGAGACTTTGTGTCGAATTGGGAGAAGGAAGGTTTGGCCCTCCTGACGGACTCCTTCGTGAATGCTCTGGCCAAGAGGAACGATATGCGTCGACGGGTGGCGACCGAGGACGAGATCCGTGCCCTGGACTCGGAGGGCCTGTTCGCCGTGGGAGAGCAACAGGACCAAGAATAGGTTGAGCTCACCTAGGATATAAGAGGCCAGTCGGCTGGGGGAGTGATAGCTGTGAGATCCGACATATTTTTGATGGTTTTTATTGATGGTTTTCTTCTGGATTTGATCGTTTTTTAGCTTTACCTAACGCTAATACTTTAGTAGCAAAGAAAACTTGGTTTTCAATGTGTGTTTCAGGTTCTGAACATCAACAGAAGGTTTTAACAAGAGAAACACAATATTTAGGCAAAAACAAGCAAGTCTATTTTTGGAAGCAATCAAGAGAGGCATACAAAAGCTTTGGCGAGCAACTATATAGTGGGAATATTTTTCCGGACGTAAAGTTGCCGTCGTATAGTTGCCGCCGCCTCCATCTTGTCAAAAGGGACAACTTTCGTGAAGAGGCCAGACGTGAAATCATAACACAACAGCCGCCATCCCATCCAGAGAGGAGAAAGAAGAGATCCAGAGAAGAAGGGGAAGACGTTCTTCATCTCACTCCACGATCTTCGACCTCCTAGCCATCACACCCTCATAGCCATTACTTGTACTTTAGAGTGAGAGAGAGATCTTCACTTTGCAAGATTGGGGTTTGAGATTGTTCCTTCCTATCTTGAATTGTGTTGGATTACTTTTTTATTCTTATTGTGGATCTCCACGGTAATATCGAGAAGAACTCCCTTTATTTAATTATATCGATGATGCTTTCTTCTCTCATGTGTGAGTAAGTTCCTTGGGCATGGGAGATGTAAGGGATTGGTGAGATGTGATGTGCCTCCATATATTTTCGATTAGTTCGTGATTGATTTTAATTATTATATTAAGTGTGCTTGACTATCTGTGGGATGCCTAATGCTTGGTCCAATTAAGGGCCCATACAACATGATGCTTTGTTCTACATAGATAGGATCTTGTTTGCTAGCCTACCGACGACCCCCGACTGACACGGGGATATCAATGGGAAACTAGTTTGACTCGAGGATCACGAGGAACCACTATGCTTATTGCATTAGTCCGATCCAAGGAGATTAATTGCTAAGCAACCTGAAGGATCTTAATCGTCTAGTGACTGACCATGGTTTTGGTAATAGGCTAGTAGGATTATTGAAGTTGGGATGAAATCTACCAAGAGGAGTTTCGGCTAATTATGGGTTGCTCGCCTACACCTATACTTATAAGATTATAATTGTTACACTTATCATTCGTCCACCTGGCACAGTCACTATCACCATGAACTGTATCTCGCCGCGCCTTCTTTGTCATATGTAGAAAACAACAAACAACCGAATCGTTCTTTACTTTTATGCTTTTTATTACTGAAGTTTACATTTTAGTTTTACTTAAATACATCTAGTTTAATCCTAATTTCATTTTTATTTCCACACTTGCAGTCAATTCGCTCGAAGACCTATGACAACTTTGAGTGTGACAGAGACTTCATTCATAAACACTTACCTTTGGGCTCCCTATGGGATCGATATCTATACTTCAAAACTAGCTACAAACAATTTTGTGCACTTGCAGACATAAATCTATTTTCTGGTGCCGTTGCCGGGGAGCTAAGCGCTAAGTGTTTGTCTCTTGACATTTTAGGTGTTAGTACTACAAAATGGTCTCCCTAGGAGATAAAGAGTCTACACGCTCTGGTAGGACCTATTTACCAGATTATTTTGAGCGCGTGCCTATTCAAAGGCGCGAGGAAATTGTTGAAAAACTTTTAAGATCAAATAAGGTTGAAGTTGAAAACCTAAGTGATTTTATGGAAATCATGTCCATTTACAGGACAACTCCCAAGAAACCTGAGAAAACTCTCAGAGAATACAGTGCTCCGAACTCTGCTTTCCTTAAATAGCCAATAGATTTTCCTAATCCTAGAGTTAGAGAATATCGATTCTATGGTGGAAGTATTAAAATTTTGCAGGAAAAAACTTTCAGTGGAAGGAAAGATGAAGACCCGAGAAGACATATTAGAGAGTTTGACGATGTGATGACAACACTTGGACCAAAAGGTTTGCCAAGAGACTTCTCTCATCTAATTTTTTTGTTGGTCTCTTAAAGGTAAGGCTCTAGACTGGTTATATTCTCTCCCTCGTCATTACATTAAATGTTGGGAAAACTGTATTGTTAAATTCATAAACAGGTTTAATCCTTTTAAAAAGGTATCTAAAACTAGAAAGAATATATGCAACTTTAGTTAGAACGTGAGAGAAAACTACCCACAAGCCTAGGATAGATTCTTTGGAATGATCAATAGTATTCCTATTCATGGCTATTCTGAATCAACTATTTGCTATTTATTTTAGCATGGTCTTAATACTCAATGCAGGGAGTTGCTTGACCTATCAGCAGGAGGCTCGATAAATACTTTAACTAATAAATCATGTTTGGAATTAATGTCTACTAGGGATAAGAATGATTCTTTATATAATCCTGATTTCTTGACTAAGCTGGAAAAAGGGATACTTCGTATAACTCCAGATCTTATGCCTGAAGTACGAAAATCAATGAAATAAAAAGGTATACCTTCTGAACTTGTTAAGGAAAACAAAGTAGACTTGTTACAAGTTTTTACTGAAGAAGATGAAACTAGAAAAGTTTTTCAAGAATTAAAACATCGACAAGCAAAATCTCATAATAACCTACATAAGCATTTTCAAAGACATAAAAATATTATGGTGGAACTCAAAGAAAATTATGATGAGATTGGCCAAGAAATAAAATTATTTCACAAGTATCTTAGGATGATTCAAACCCAATGTGAACAAATAGCATCTGGTTATCAAATTTTTCTTCAAGATGATATAGATATTCCTGTTCCTACTAATGTTGTTACAAGGAGAGGTGAAGTTGTTACAAGACCATTAGGACCACCAGAATATGAAGCTGAAAAAGATCAAAAGGAAAAGGCCCTACTCAAAGGAAGCCAAGAAGATGATACACTGGTGGATCCTCAAGATGAAACTGCTCAAGAAGCACAAGCTCAAAACATGGAGGACTAAAATGATGCACATGATGTCTGTTATGACTCTGATGTAGAGACAGTTGATCCAAGAGAAGAAAAAGAGACAAGCCATGAAGATGAAGTTCTTGTAGTAGAAAAAAGAAGAGTGATAAGCAGCAACAAAAGAACCTGATCCCCCACAAGAGGTAAAAGACAAGAATAAGAAAGGTGAGAAAAAGCTTCCTTATCCAGATCGAAAAAATAAAGCACCAGATCAGGTAATCTATGATTCTTTCAAAAAGGCACTTGGTGATCTTCGTCTAGAAGTTCCATTTGCGGATGTAATAAAAGTTCCTACCTATTCTAAATTCCTCCGTGATACTCTTAGTAGAAAGAAAGAAATAACTGAAACCATTGCCATGGTGACTAGTTATCCTGCTAATGGGAAGCTATTGTCTAAATTGGGAGATCCCGGAATACCAACTATTTCATGCTCAATTGGCAAAACAAATATTCATAATGCCTTGTGTGATTTAGGTGTAGGAGTTAGTGTAATTCCATATTCCCTCTATAAAAGGTTAGGATTAACGGAGTATTCCCCTACTACTATCACTTTACAGATGGCTGACAAGTCCACTAAACAACCCATTGGTATGATTAAGGTTGTTCTACTTATGATAAATGAGCATGTTATTCCCACTGATTTTATTATTCTTGAAATGCGAGAGGATGAAAAATTATCTATAATACTTGGAAGACCTTTCCTTAGTATTGCAGGAGCGTCAGTGGATTGAGCTAAGGGAAAAATAATCTTCAATGCTTATGATGTTGAAATCCTCCGGTATTTTTCGAAGAAGCTGGAAGAAGGAGAAAGATATATTCCACCAGCAAAATGAGTTCATGTGGTAAGTGCCTTGGAAAAAGGGCAACCCAAGGTAAGAATTCGAGAACAGAGAAGGGGTTGAGTTATTCAACCATTCTTAATAAAATGCTTGATGGGAGTCAACCCATCACATTAATAAAATAAACTAAAGAATAAAATGTTCATCGCATTGCTACAACTTTTTCACAGACATTCTTGCGGAAGTGCGCCCGTGAAGATGCAGCTATCAAAACATAGTAGAAATATCGACTGAACAAACATAGAATAAGTATAAAAATTAAAGTTTGACTTTTATTTTAAAAAACTAGCTTAATGATTTTGTCTAGATTAAAAAGTGAATCTCCAGTTGAGGAGAAGAAGTTTGGTAGTACTAAAAATCCTGCTCTATATATGCTGTTGTTCGTCGACAATTTTTACTGTCATCTTTCTGTCAAAAACAAGGTGTTTCTCTAAGTTTTAGGATAAGAAATAATTCTCGAAGAAATATAAATTTGTGGATGGCTACTGTAGGTTTAATGACCAACTATACGGCAAGAATAAAAATTCCTGCCGTACAGTTTGGCCGTATAGATATCTTTGTCATCAACAAATTCTCTTTTGTGGGCACAGAAGATTTAACGACCAACTATACGGCGAGAAGAAAAATTCTGGCCGTATAGTTCCGGCCATGCCTTCATCAAATTTTTTCCAGGGTACCGATGGTTTGACGACCAACTATACGGAATAAAAATTCCGGCCATATAGTTTGGCTGTATAGTTATCGATGTCTGTCTAATTTTTTTATCTCGAGGACATAGAAGATTAGACGACCAACTATACGGCAGGACCATTTTGATCTGGTACTATAGTTGTGCTCGTATAGCTGTGATCTAGCATAAAGAAACCCTAATTATCGATTCCGCCGCAACTATACGGCGGGAACTACATATCCTACCCGTATAGTTGCACCCGTATAGTTTGACGCGACCACTTAATCGCACCGGGGTGGCTAGGGTTCTTTCTCCTCCTCACTTTTTATCTCATATTCTCTATCCAAACCCCTCAAACCCACCTAGAATTCTTGATTCTTGGTGGATTTCATTCGTTTGAGTTGGGGAATCAACAGATCGGTATGTTTCTCTTCCTATCCGTGCTTTATTTTCAAGATTCCATGGTTGAAACTCTCACATTGATCTAGTGGATGAACTCAAACTTATTTTGTTTTTCCTTTTGATTTCTCATGTTAGAGTTAAATTTTTCCACGTATAATCTTTCGTATATCATGTAGAAACTATATGCCTAAGGTTTCATGGTGAAAATTTTCAGTGCATCAAGATGAACAAAATTGGTAGAATTTTTCACAAGAGCAAGCGCCAACATGGTGAGAGCTCAGGGCTCCGGGCCAAGCTCAACAGCAAGTTGGCCATGGTTTCATCAAGGAGGGTGATTCCCACACGTTGGGTCGATGATAGCTTTCTCACCGCGGCAGGGTTGAGGGCGGACTTCGACCTCATGTGTGCAAATTCAAGGCTATCTCTACTCTCCTACACAAGCCACAATACCTACACCGAGCTCACCTATGAGTTTCTTACCTCTTTCTATGATGACCACAAGGAGAAAGGTAATGCGTGCATGATAAGCTTCACCATGAACCAACAACATTATGAAATAACTTTCGAATAATTTTGTGATGCTTTTGGCTTCCCTCACGATGGGGAGTCAACTGTTACAAATTTATATAGCGTCTCAAGTGGAGAAACTTGGGAGGTTATTTCTGTTAACGG
Source organism: Avena eriantha (assembly GCA_910589775.1). Taxonomy (NCBI): domain Eukaryota; kingdom Viridiplantae; phylum Streptophyta; class Magnoliopsida; order Poales; family Poaceae; genus Avena; species Avena eriantha. Next base: position 170,878,580 of record OU342743.1, on the reverse strand, counting down.
TGGCATGGACTTCTACCAGAAGAAGATGTCCACCATTTAGAACCCAACAATTTGCTACATCACCTTGTTCCTCACCAATACATTGTTGGGAAGAGGAGATACCAGTTCCATGGCCAATGCAGATATGGCCATGATCACCAAGGCACTCTTCCCCAATGCACCGCAAAGCCCCAGTCCTATGGCTCTACTGATCCAACACTTTCGCCACTAGAGCAACAAAAGGAAAGGTGACATTCGCATTGGTGGATTGGTAACCCACCTTGCCCTAGCATTGAACATTACATTACTTGTTATGCAACCTATTGATGGCTCCAAACTTATGAATGCCAAATATTTAACTGCTTCTGGTTTCCTCGGTGTTTACCGAGCTAACAAGAGGCTCTGAGCATATCAGTTTGGTTATCTTTGTGATGCACAGGTTGAACAGGTTCCGTTGCCGTGTCCACAAGCCTTCATGATTGCGGAGAAGGACAATTGGATCCTCACCAAGGATCAAGTAGTGGAGATCATGGCTGAATTCCAGCCTGATCAAGAAGATGATGAAGAAGGAGAGTAGCAGGATAAGGATGAGCAGGAGCAGGAGAAGGAGTAGGAATAGAATCCTGCTTGGGAGGGACAATAGCAGCAACAGGGGGATCCTGGGACCTGATGTCTACACACTTCTATTCTTGTAGACAGTTGTTGGGCCTCCAAGTGCAGAGGTTTGTAGAACAGCAGCAAGTTTTCCCTTAAGTGCATCACCCAAGGTTTATCGAACTCAGGGAGGAAGTGGTCAAAGGTATCCCCTCTCAAGAAATCCTGCAATCAAGATACAAGAAGTCTCTTGTGTCCCCAACACACCCAATACACTTGTCAGGTGTATAGGTGCACTAGTTCGGCGAAGAGATAGTGAAATACAAGTGGTATGGATATAAGATAACGATGCTAGAAAATACTTTGATGACGTGGAAGAGACTAAAGGCAAACTGAAATAAAGGAGGAAGCAAGCAAACATGTAACAGATCTAATTGCAAATGGTGTATCAATGCTTAGAAACAAGGCCTAGGGATCATACTTTCACTAGTGAACACTCTCATATAAATATCTTCTCTTCATGATACTACTCTTAACTACTCTCCGGTTGAACACTCTAATCGATGGTAGGGGTATAACAGCACACCTCAAAATAAGTCTTTCCCATCTAGAAAACCCCACAATGTCACCTTGAGCACTAGATGGTTCCAACAAACACCACAATTTCATAAAGACACCCAACTCCAAATATAACTCATAACAAGTATTTGTAATCTCTAGCCTAAGTTCCACCATGGTGTGCACACTGTCACTTTCACACACATGGGGAGAGCAGAGATCTATTAAAGCACTTGAGTAGCAAGGTAGATCTAAAGATTACAAGCTCATGGTCTCAATAAGATCATGCATAGAGAGAGAGAAATGAACACATAGCTACCGGTAGAACCCTTAGCCTCGAGAGAGAACTACTCCCTCCTCATCATGGGAATCAGCAATGGTGATGGAGATGGTAGTGGAGATCGATAGAGATGGCTCCGGGAGCACTTCCCCGTCCCAGCAGGGTGTCGGAACAGAGACTTTCTGTCCCCCAAATCTCCCCTTCGGTGGCAGCGGCGCTGTGGAACTTTTCGTGGCTGGAGGCTTGATGTTTTAGGGTTTTGGTATCGAGAGGATCTTATAGGTGAGAGGGGAGACCGAGGGGGTGCCAGGGGGTCCCACACCATGCCCTGACGCGGCCTGGGGTGACCCGCGCCTGGGGGTGTGTGGCCTGGCCCTGGCCCTCATCCGTCTCGTATTCTGGCTCCGTGAGTCTTTCGGTAAAATAGGAACTTTGGCTTTTGTCCCGTCCAATTCCGAGAATATTCATTTTCTAACTTTCCTAGAACCAAAAACAGTAGAAAACAGGCAACTGGTACTGTGGCTCTTGTTAATAGGTTAGTCCAAGAAATCATATGAAAAGTACTCCAAAGTTGGAACAAAACATAAGAAAGTAGATAAAACCAAGCATGGAACATCAAAAATTATGGATACATTTGCAATGTATCAACATCCCCAAGCTTAACTCCTGCTCGTCCTCGAGTATGTAAGTGATAAAAAGAAAGAATAATTTTTGAGGTGACATGCACCATCAAAGACTTGATCAAAGTATTTGTAAAACATTCAAAGCTGGGATCATAGTACTTCAATCATAACATGATAGACAAAGTTCTAGCAATAAGACAAAGAAACTATGAAGCAACATGAAAATGGCACAAACAAAAGATTCATGAATAACAATGCTTTGCAAGACGTTTGTTTGTTTCACATAAAGAAAACATAGCATAATAGTATTCAGCTTGTCCCTCATAGAGTAGCAAACATAAATGCATAGGACACCTTCAAAGTTCATAAGAGTGACTAGATACAGATAGTTTAAAACAAGCAATATCAAGATATGCATCAATCAACTAGTCTTAGGACAATGCACATAGAACTAAGAATGACCACTATGCTCTCAAAGTAGGTGCATAAAGGTAGAAGGTGGAGACTCAATATAATGGTGGAAGAAGGGCCTTCATAGAAGGAAGTAGGGATTCAAGTCATAAAGAGCTTCCAAAAATTATGATGCTTACTAGCTTTCAGCTCTCATTGCCCCTATCATAAGCATCTTGAAGTGATTAAGGTTAAAGTGAACAAAGTATGGTGTACATGCTTGACGAAGTATAAGTTAGAAATCTCATGTCCCTTGTATATGAGGGCCGCTCCTCATGCTACTCAAGTTTAGTCACCGGTAAGTTCTTGTCATCGTAAGTACATCTATATCATAGAGAACCGCCAACGGGGTACCCCTTGCCCGATGATACAGAAGAATCCCCATATCAAAATGACAAGGCAAGCAGACAACGAGCATCTCAGCAATCTTCTTATTTACCATGGGAATATGGTGCTTTTTTTCTCTCTTTCCTCTTTTCATAATCTTTTTTTTTCTTTTTCTCTTTTTTCTCAATATAGCACTCTTTTTTTATAAGAAGAATGCTTCATAGACAACTCATTATGGTTACGCTGCAGGTTTCCACCATGTCAGCATGGATTAGATCAGCGGCCCAGGCGTTTCTCTAACACATATACATAACTCCATGGACTTAAAATCTCATTGTTGAAAGCGTTCCCCATGACAACATGGTTCTGCTAATTCCCAACAAATAAGTGCAAGCATATACAACATAGACGACACAATGGTTCAAGTTTATTAAGGGCAAGAAAAGTAAAGTGTGCCATCAAGTTCGTGAGAGCTTTAATCACTAGTTTTCTCATAACAAGTTTAATTTGGAAGGTAAACAAAAGCATGAATATACTTGGAATAGCATAAGCTAATAGGTAGGTATGGTGGACTCTTTGGAATAACTTGGTTTAGGGAGTTGGATGCATGAGTGGAACTCATACTTGGTTGTGGAGGCTAGCAAAAGACTGGGAGCGACCAACTAAGAGAGTAATAATGGCCATAATCATGCAGAGCGACAAAACATCATTGATCAAAGCATAAAGTGATACTACAAGTTCAAAACTAAAGGATCATCAAGGCTAATGGTGACTTGAGATAGTCATAACATGGTGTGAGCATGCGCCAAGTCAACCCAAATAAAGCATCAAAGGAGAATACCACTATACTATGCTTTAATATGCTAAAACAACGCATGATTCATCCAAGGCACATTAAGCAATCTCAATTGTTTATAACAAGTCATGCTACAACAAAGAATACTAAGCATAAAGCCAAAACAATATCGAGCATGGCATGACAAAGCATAGGCCACAATCAAAAACAAACTCTCTTTAACACTTAAGCATGCACTTTCCTACTCTTTTCCAATCCAAACCAAACTATTTGAAAACCAATGTATGAAAGAGGGGGTCCAACCAATTTATTCAGCAAACTAAGCAAACAAAGAAAACAGAAAACCAAAACGAAAATGAAACAGAAGACGCTCCAAGAACAACACAACTGTGCATGAAACAATAAAAATAAAGCGTTTGCAAGGAACCTGAGATTTTTATTGATGAAGAAGGGGATGCCTTGGGCACCCCCAAGCTTTGACGCTTGTAATTCTTGGATATTTCTTGGGGTGACACGCATGGCATCCCCAAGCTTGAGCTTTATTCCATCCTTCATCTCATTACTCATTCCTTCCATACACCTGAAATTTTTCCTTCATACAAAACTTCACACAATCTTTATTAGCAACATTAGTGCACTCAAGATAAATAAGTCTTAAGGTTCAGTTCTAAAACAAAATAAAATTCCATTAGAACACTAGCTACTGTAGCACTTCCCTCAAAAAGCTCAGTTCTCCAAAAGAACTCAAAAACGAACCAACAAGAAGCAAATGCAGAAAATGGCAGAAATCTGTCAAAACAGACCAGCAGGTAAAGACAAATTTTTTTCGAAGACCTTCTGTTGCTCAAATCAAAAAGTGTTGAACTAACGAAAGTTAGATAACAACCTGGGGCAGAAGCACAAAAATTCACGCCTCAAATAGGCGTACAGAGATTTTACACGAGTTTTTACGGTGAAGCACATAAATCTGTTTCGGGACAACAACTTTCCCAATCATTACTTCTCTCTCATTAGAGGTTACTCTTGGCACAAAAGGAAAATAAAAAGGATAAGGAGCGGTTATTACAGAGGTAATAACTTCCAAGACTCATCTAAAACTTTTGGGTTATCTCCCAATAAGTACTTTTATTTAACGCCTTTAAGTTGGGCACGATAGTTTGAGAAGATGCTCACATAAGAAATATGAATTAAAGTAAAAGAGAGCATCAAGAAGCAAAAATCAAAGCACATTTAAGTCTAACCCACTTCCTATGCATAGTAATCTTGTAAAGAAACAAGTCATGAAAGCACAAAACAACAAGCATAGGAAAGCAAAACAACCGCAACTTCAAAATTTTCAACATAAAGAGGGGAAACTTAATATTGTTGAGATACATAAAACCATGTTTCCCTCTCTCATAATAACTTTCAGTAGCATCATGAATAAAATTAACAATATAACTGTCATATGAAACATTCTTATCATGAGCCACATCCATAAAAGAATTAATACTCCCCACATAAACATAGTCATTCTTATTAATTGTAGTGGGAGCAAATTCAACAAAATAGCTATCATTATTATTTTCATCACCATAATCATCAAATATAGGAGGCATATTGTAATCATAATTAATTTCCTTCTCAATAGTAGGTGGACTTAAAATATCATAATAATCATTGCAATCATCATATATTGGAGGTGTAGTATCATCATAAGCAATAGAATAATTATCTTCCAAAGTGTGTTCATTTGTAAACATATCATCATTGGAAGGATCATGGATATCACTAATAGTATAGCAATTATTAATATCATCATTTTCAGAATTGGTACCAAAGAGATTTTCAACATCAAATAAGTGTGATTTTCCCAATCATGATCACTACTATAGGTAACAGGCATAGGAACATCATCAAGTTCAGACTCATCAAAAACTATAATAGGAGCAACATGCTTAGGGGAAAATACCGTTTCCTCCCTCCTTTTACTCCTCTTTTTCTTCTTTATCTTCTTCTCTTTAGGAGGGAGAGGCTTGAAAGGAAGCTTCTCCATATACCCTGGTTTATTATTAGAGACAATAGAAGAAACTTTGGAGGATTCCTTCTTTTCATTAATAAGCTCAAAACACATATTAGTCCTATCATATTTTGGTAAAATCTCATCTTCTATAATATTTTGTATGTAAGTGTTTGTGTGACAATTATCAACACAATAAATATAACAACCATGCAGGACACTATTCATATCAAAAGCGCCCATATCTACCAAAGAGGTTTTTCTTGATAACTCTTCACGGCCCAAAAATAATGTAAGTTCATCATGCTGATTAGGAGTGATCATGTCATCACAATATAAACTTGCAGTACTCATTGGATTAGAAGGGCTATTATTATGGCCTGAGCATTGAAAATTGAAATGACCCACTTCAAAGCAAAGTTCACAAATAAAAGGATAAAGGCACAAACTTTTTTACCAAGATCATTTAAAGCCCTATACCACATTCTAGTTTTTTCATTCCTATGGGTGATACAATATTCTTCTTCAATTTTATTATTCTCACAAGGTCTATGTATTCCAAAAAAATTAACATGCTTATAAGAATTAGTACTTTCAGAGGTTTGAGCATGTTTATTGCTATCATTAACAACAATTTCATTTTCCATGCAAGTGTCTTTAAAAGGCTCATGATACATGTCCGACTTTTCTTTAGGAGCATTAATATGAGAAGCAAAGGTTTTAAAACAATCAATAAGAATTTGAGAATCAAGACCATATTTAGCACTAAGCTCTTGAAAATCAGTAGTTTCAGCGAAAGACTTAATGCAATCATACTCATAGTTTATACCTGGTTCTTCACCTTTGTTGTTATCCCAATCTTTAGTATTTCTTTGAATTGTTTCAAGAAGATCCCACTTAGCTTTGACCTCCTTACTCTTGAAGGATCCCTCTAAAAAATTATCTAGATAGTCCTTTTAATGTCCTGAAAGCCTTGCATAGAAATTATTAATAACAATATTCCTAGGGAGCTCATGAATGGGACATTTGAGCATTAGTGACTTCAATCTCCCCCATGCTTGGGCAATACTTTCGCCATCATGAAGATGAAAATTATAAATATAATTCCTATCTTTATGAATTTCATGAAGAGGATAAAATTTAGAGTAAAAGAGAGATTCAAGTTCCTTCTAGTCCAAACGATGAGGATCATCTAGTAGCTCATACCACTCCCTTGATTTGCCCTTAAGTGATAAAGAGAATAGCTTCCTCTTAACTTGGTTCATTGAAATACCTGCACACTTGAAAAACCCGCATATTTCATGTATAAAGAGTAAATGATCACCAGGATGGACAGTTCCATCTCCAAAATAAGAGTTGTTCATAACACGTTCAACAATTTTTATAAGTATTTTAAAAGGGATGCTTTCAGTATGTGGATTTAAAATATCACAAGTATCATTAGAATTACCACATATGGGAGATAAAGTATCATAATAGCAAACTTTCTTGTTTAAAACTGGGGAACTAAAAAGATCATTTTCATAAAAACTAACTTCCCCAAGCTTAGATGTTTCCATAGCATTAGTAACAAAGGTGTTCAAAAGATTTATACTAATAACATTGCTGTTAGCATGCAAAGAAGGTTCCAAGGGTTTTTTAATTTTCTTTTCAAAGAATTCATGTTCTACATTACGAAAAATACTAAAAAGCTCACTAATTTTGTTGTTGTTTTCCATTAAGCCTAACTAGTGAAAACAAGAAACAAAAAGACAAAATTGTAGAATCTAAAGGAAATAACTTCGAGCACTCACAGAGGAGGATGTGAGTACCTTTTACCTTACCTCCCCGGGCAATGACGCCAGAAAATACCTTGATGTCTACACACTTCTATTCTTGTAGACAGTTGTTCGGCCTCCAAGTACAGAGGTTTGTAGAACAACAGCAAGTTTTCAAAGGTATCGAACTCAGGGAGGAAGTGGTCAAAGGTATCCCCTCTCAAGCAATCCTGCAATCAAGATACATGAAGTCTCTTGTGTCCCCAACACACCCAATACACTTGTCAGGTGTATAGGTGCACTAGTTCAGCGAAGAGATAGTGAAATACAAGTGGTATGGATATAAGATAACGGTGCTAGAAAATACTTTGATGGCGTGGAAGAGACTAAAGGCAAACTGAAATAAAGAAGGAAGCAAGCAAACATGTAACAGATCTAATTGCAAACGATTTATCAATGCTTAGAAACAAGGCCTAGGGATCATACTTTCACTAGTGAACACTCTCATATAAATATCTTCTCTTCATGATACTACTCTTAACTACTCTCCGGTTGAACACTCTAATCGATGGTAGGGCTATAACAACACACCTCAAAGTAAGTCTTTCCCATCTAGAAAACCCCACACTGTCACCTTGAGCACTAGATGGTTCCAGCAAACACCACAATTTCATAAAGACATCCAACTCCAAATATAACTCATAACAAGTATTTGTAATCTCTAGCCTAAGTGCCACCATGGTGTGCACACTGTCACTTTCACACACATGGAAAGAGCAGAGATCTATTAAAGCACTTGAGTAGCAAGGTAGATCTATAGATTCCAAGCTCATGATCTCAATAAGATCATGCATATAGAGAGAGATGAACACATAGCTACCGGTAGAACCCTTAGCCTCGAGAGAGAACTACTCCCTCCTCATCATGGGAATCAGCAATGGTGATGGAGATGGTAGTGGAGATCGATGGAGATGGCTCCGGGGGCACTTCCCTATCCCGGCAGGGTGCCAGAACAGAGACTTTATGTCCCCTGAATCTTCCCTTCGGTGGCGGCGGCGCTGCGGAACTTTTCGTGGTTGGAGGCTTGATGTTTTAGGGTTTTGGTATCAGAAGGCTCTTATAGGCGAGAGGGGAGACCGAGGGGGTGCCAGGAGGGCCCACACCTTGCCGTGGCGCGGCCTGGGGTGACCCGCGCCTGGGGGGGTGTGGCCAAGCCCTGGCCCTCATCCGTCTCGTATTCTGGCTCCGTGAGTCTTCCGGTAAAATAGGAACTTTGGCTTTTGTCCCGTCCAATTCCGAGAATATTCATTTTCTGACTTTCCTGGAACCAAAAATAGCAGAAAATAGGCAACTGGCACTGTGGCTCTTGTTAATAGGTTAGTCCAAGAAATCATATGAAAAGTAGTCCAAAGTTGGAATAGAACATAAGAAAGTAGATAAAACCAAGCATGGAACATCAAAAATTATAGATACATTTGCAATGTATCAGGACCCTGATGACCCACAAGTATAGGGGGTGTATCGCAGTATTTTCGATAAGTAAGAGTGTCGAGCCCAACAAGGAGCAGAAGGTGCTGGCTAGTGGTATGGATCAGGAATTCTCTACAAATACTTAGCAAACGGATTTTTAGGGGTTTTTGATAAAGCAAGTAAGTAAAGTATGAGTAAATAAAAGACAATAAGAATAAATGCAGCAAGTGGCCCAATCCTTTATGCAGCAAAGGACAAGCCGGTTGTATTACTTAAGATGACCAAACGTTCTCGAGGACACATGGGAAGACTGTCAAGTGCTTTCGCTTCATGTAGTTGATTAATCTTCTTTAGCTTGCTAAGTGTTGTGTGGGTGAACCTGTGCTAATGTACCGACCTTCCTAGGACTAATACATACTTGTTATTATACCCCTTGCAAACATCTGTAAGTGCATGAAAGTAATTAAGGTAGAAACCTAACCACAACTTTAAACTCTAAGACCCTTACGTCCCTTGTGCAATGGTTTCCTAACGGGGGTTCAGGTTTCTGTCACTCTAGCAACCCCTACGTTTAGTAGCCAAATACACAATGCATTCCCCTAGGCCCATATAGGTGAAGTGTCATGTAGTCGACGTTCACATGACACCACTAGAAGAAGTACACCACAACTTAAATATCAAACCATTGAATCTTTCTCAACACAATTCCACTACTAACAATATGACTTCTCCCATGTCCTCAAGAACAAAATGAACTACTCACAAGACATCATACGGATCATGATCAGAGATGGAATAATGATGTATAACAATCTGAACATAAACAATAATTCCATGGTTCACTCAATAGCATCAACTACAAAGAGTAATCAACACTGGGAAAGTTTCCCCTAAGAACTATGGAAGATTCAACCCAATTGTTATAGCAATATGGAGATGGTGATGAGGGTGCTGATGGTGATGATGGTGGTGATGATGATGATGATCCTGATGAAGTCCAGCTTGATGGTGGTGTTGATGGCGATGATCTCCCCTCTCCGGGAAGGAATTCCCCTGGCAGAAATCTGTCTACCGGAGAGATCTTTCTCTCTCGGTGTTTTCCGCCCCGCAGAAGCGGCAGAATCTTTCTGTGGTCGCTCCCCGAGTCTTAGGGTTTCGGGAGGATAATATACGCCAGAGGGGAGAGCCAGAGGTGGGCCAGGGCGGCCACACCACCTGGTAGCGCGTCCTAGGGTGGCCCGTGCCAGGGGTGGTGTGGGCCCCGTGTGGCCCATCTCCACTCCTCCTTCTGGCATCCTTCGTCTTCTAGAAAAATAGGATTTTCCGTATATTTTCCCAGATTTTCTGATCTTCGTGAATTTTGCCTCCAAATAGCACCTTTTCCATCAGAATCCTGACTGCAGCAGTCCATGCTCCAAAAGTCATCAACCATGCAAAAACAGATGAAATAACATAAGTATCACCTCTTAATATGAAATATATCAATGAATAACACTAAATTATGATATAGAATAGTGATGCAAAATGGACGTATCAACTCCCCCCCCCAAGCTTAGACTTCGCTTGTCCCCAAGCGAAACTTAGCTCAGTAAACATGACCTCAGGTTTATGGAGTGAAGAGTCGATAAAAGAATACGGACAAGAAGCATCACGTCATCAATACATAGATCATAATAGAAGACAACTCACTATTATATAACTTAACTTGCAATAAGTAAAGGAAACACAATAAATATACATAAAGTGAATCATAATTGGTAATGGCAAACTTAGCTCTTGGTCGAAGAATAGTTGATAATTTGTTGGAGTTCACAAATAACTGATTTTCAATGATAGCTTTCAAAGTAGTAATCACCAAGATAAGAGCAATGTGCAAAACAAGGAACATAAGAAACATGATTGGATAAATCATCATATGAATGAATGGAACACAACAACTCAAAATACTTGCTGAGATAGAGAGGAATAGGTTTACTGACTCAACTAGAAAGTAAAAGAAACGCCCTTCGTAGAGGGAAGCAGAGATTTCAAGTTTCATAAAGAGCTCCCAAAAATTATGATACTTATTAGCTTTCAGCTCTCATTGCCCCTATCATAGGCATCTTTAGGTGATTAAGGTTAAAGTTGACACAACTAAGAGGATATGCTTGACAAGTTATAAATTGAAGTCCCATGCCCCTTACTTACGAAGACCGAACCTCATGCTACTCAACTTCAGTCACGAGTAAGCTCTTGTCATTGTAAATACATGTGTATCATCGAGAACCGCCAGCGGGGTACCCCTTGCACATGACACAAGAGCTATCCCATAATCAAAATGACAAGGCAAGCAGACAGTGAACATCTCAGTGATCTTTTTATTTGCTATTTGCATAGGTTTTTATTGAGGATGCTTCATAGAATGATCACTATAGTTATGCTGCAAGTTTCCACCATGATTAGGCATGGCTTAGGCTAGCGACCCAAGCGTTTCTCTAACACACATATAAACTCCATGATCTTACAAGTTCCACTTTTATTTCACACCGCCGGGATCCATAAGCAAAAGAACATGATATCAACTAGGTACAAAGTACCAATGCAGTGTTGAAAGCGTTCCCCATGATACATGGTTCTGCTAACTTCAACTTATAAATAGCAAGCATATACGCAACAAAGAAGGACCCAATGGTTCAAGTTTATTAAGTGCAAGAAAATAAAGTGTGCCATCAAGTTCGTGAGAGCTTTAATCACTAATTTTCACATAACAAGTTTAATTTGGAAGGTAGATAAAAACAAGAATGTACTTGGAATAGCAATAATGCTAATAGGTAGGTATGGTGGACACAAATGGCATGGTTTTGGTGTAAGGATTGGATGCACGAGAAGAATTCCCTCTTAGTATAGGTTTTTGGCTAGAAAGGCTGGGTAGCAAGTATAAGAGTTGAAGGAAACAAACAAACATACAAGTGACAAAGACAAACATGCTATCTTCCTTGGAAGCACAAAAGATCTTAACTAGAGAATACTAAACTTATGAGCAAATCAAGGAAGAAAGATGATGAAATTATTTTTCTTTAGAGTACTTTTCTCTTTTTCATCCAACTCTAAAAAATAGTGTTGCTACTGACCGAGCCAGGTTTGCCAAAACCAACTAAATTAACTCAATGATCCCAAAGTGTTACCAATACTAACAACAAGATCAATCATATAACCATGAATTGAAAACTAATATAAGATATGTAAAAGGGTAAATGATAGAACTTCTCATTAATATTCCATAACGGCAACTCACACCAAGGGATACATATCTAACAAGAGAGGGAACACTTCCAAAATGCAAACCATCCTACATGATAACTTCTCTATTCATGATATGACTCTACTAAAAAGGTAAAAAGATAGAAGATAGTGATGTGATACCGCGGCACTCCCCCAAGCTTGGAACAAACCAAGGGGATGCCGAACCTAATGACGAATTACTCCTTCGGTGGTGGTGGTATCCTCTCATCATCGTCCGACTTCCAGGGTAAGGGCTTCCCATCAACAAAGGACATCGTGGTCTCCAGCATCCTGAAACTTGCAGCAGCACTTATGCGTTTAAACCTAACCTCATACCCACAGTTTTGATTTTGAACGTCGTAGAGCTGTGCTTGTAGTTCGTTGGTTGTTTGGAAGAGTGAGAGGACTTCATCCTTGAGCTCAGCAGTCTCTTTTTGGTGCTCGGCGATGAGTTCGGAGGAAATCTTATGGATGATATCCACTCTGTGTTCTGCCATCTTCTTATACCTAAAGACTTCTTGCTCCAGTGCTTCCATCCTGTCCTCCAGACTTCCTTCACCCTTAGAGCCTTGAACCTCTTTTATCCGGACCTCCCCATCTTCAAGCAACAACTCCTTGGGATGAATCTTCAACTCTCTCATGTATGGGTTGATGATATCCTCTAAAGAATATTCCTTGGCTGATCTAGAGGAAGACATCGTGGCTCCCAATCTGGGACTCTACCTGTCAAAAAAAGATCGAAATGAAAACACGACGAGAACACGATATACGAACCTCAGGAGATCCGGGGGATTATATATTACGAAGTTTCAAAACAAAAGGAAGGTACACGGGTCGGAGACGGAGTCCGGATTGGCCACACCACCTGGTGGCATGGCCAGGGGTGGGCCCGCGCCACAGGGTGGTGTGAGCCACCCTGGCTCCGTTTTCGTCCCTCTTTCGGTTCGTAGCTTTCCTTATTGGCTAAAAACTGCAAAAATATAATTTGACAGATCTTTCGTGGAACTTTTCTTACCAGAACTGTTACCTATTCAAAAACAGAGTATGCAGGTCTCTGAATTTGGTCCTTGATAAATTTTTCTAGAGTTATAACTTGAAAGGCATCAACATCTTCATTGTAGGAATCTCCAGCAATATAGTGCTTGAGTCGCATCCCATTCACTACTTGTGTAGTATTATCTTTTAAAGAAGAAATTTGTATTGCTCCCGAACGGTACACTTCTTCAATAACGAAAGGTCCTTCCCATTTTGACAGTAGTTTCCCTGCAAAAAATCTGAGACGAGACCTATACAATAGAACTTTCTCACCAACATGAAATTCTCTCTTAAGTATTCGCTTGTCATGTCATCTTTTAACTTTTTCCTTAAAGCGCCTAGCATTCTCATAGGCTTCACTCCTCCATTCATCTAAAGAACTTAAGTCAAATAATCTTTTCTCACCAGCGAGCTTACAATCTCTATTGAGTTCTTTAACTGCCCAGTAAGCTTTGTGTTCTAATTCTAAAGGTAGGTGACAAGCTTTCCCATAAACCATTTTATAAAGAGACATCCCCATAGGGTTTTTGTAGGCATTCCTATATCCCATAAAGCATCATTCAACTTTTTAGCCTAGTTTTTTCTAGATCTATTAACAGTCTTTTGCAAGATGGATTTAATTTCTCTATTTGATAACTCTACTTGCCCACAGTTTGGGGGTGATAAGCTGAAGCAATTCTATGATTAACATCATATTTAGCAAGGGTCTTTCTAAAACCACCATGAATGAAATGAGAACCTCCATCAGTCATGAGATACCTAGGCACTCCAAACCTAGGAAAGATAACATCCTTAAGCATTTTTAGAGAAGTCTCCCCGTCAGCACGCTTCCTAGGAATGGCTTCTACCCACTTAGTAACATAATCAACGGCAACAAGAATATGAGTATAACCTTTCGAGGGAGGAAAAGGACCCATAAAGTCAAATCCCTAGCAATCAAAGGGTTCAATAACTAGAGAGTAGTTCATAGGCATTTCATTGCGTCTAGAAATATTACCAACACGCTGACACTCGTCAAAAGATAAAACAAATTTTCTTGCATCTTTAAAAAGGGTAGGCTAGTAGAAACCTGATTGCAGCACCTTTTGCGCAGTTCTATATCCTACATGATTTCCTCCATAAGCACTACCATGACATTTACGCAATATCTCCTTTTGTTCATATTCTGGAAGACATCTTCGCATAATACCATCCACTCCTTCTTTATATAAGTGTGGGTCATCCCAAAAATAATGCCTCAAATCATAAAAGAACTTTCTTCTTTGCTGAGCTGTAAAAGTTGGAGGCAAATAGTTGGAGACAATAAAGTTAGCATAATCAGCGTACCAAGGGCTCCCTCGCGAGCTTACCCTTACCGCAGCCAACTGTTCATTTGGGAAACTATCATTAACAGGCATAGGGTCAAAGGAGATATTTTCCAATCGAGATAAATTATCAGCTACAGGGTTTTCAACACCTTTCCTATCTACAATATGTAGATCAAACTCTTGTAAAAGCAGCACCCATCTAATAAGCCTAGGCTTAGCATCCTTCTTCATCATAAGGTACTTCATAGCAGCATGATTAGTATGAATGGTGACTTTTGAGTCTACAATATAGGGTCTAAACTTATCACAAGTAAAGACGACAGCTCGGAATTCTTTTTCAGTAGTAGCATAATTCCTTTGAGTAGCGTCCAGAGTCTTACTAGCATAATGAATAACGTCTAGCTTTTTATCAATTCGTTGCCCAAGGACAGCACCTACAGCAAAATCACTAGCATCACACATTATTTCAAAGGGTAAACTCCAATCAGGTGGTTGAATGATAGGAGCTGTAGTTAAAGCCTTCTTAAGAGTTTCAAAAGATTCCTTACATTCATCATCAAAAATGAAGGGTACATCTTTTTGAAGAAGATTAGTGAGGGGTTTTGATATCTTAGAGAAATCTTTAATAAACCTTCTATAGAAACCAGCATGACCAAGGATACTACGAATACCTTTGATGTCTCTTGGGCAGGGCATTTTCTCAATTGCCCTGACTTTAGCTCTATCCACTTCTATGCCTCTTTCGGAAACCTTATGCCGAAGGACAATCCCTTCATTAACCATGAAGTGGCATTTCTCCAAATTAAGAACAAGATTAGTTTCTTCATACCTCTGCAAAACTTTATCAACGTTGTGCAGACAATTATCAAAAGAAGTTCCATAGACAGAGAAGTCATCCATGAACACTTCCACAATTTCCTCACAAAAACCATGAAAGATAGCAGACATGCATCTTTGAAAAGTAGCAGGAGCATTACATAAACCAAAAGTCAAAAGTTCCGTAAGGGCAAGTAAAAGTAGTTTTTTCTTGATCTTGTTGTTTAACAGCAATTTGAGAGAAACTAGAATAGCCATCAAGAAAACAAAAATGGGTCTTTTTAGATAACATTTCCAACATTTGATCAATAAAAGGAAGCAGGTAATGATCTTTCTTAGTAACTTTGTTGACTTTCCTAAAGTCAATGCACATCCTCTAGCCTACTACTATTCTTTGGGGAATAAGCTTATCATTATCATTAGGCACAACAGTAATACCTCCCTTTTTGGGGACACAATGAACAGGACTAACCTATTCACTATCAGCAATAGGGTAAATAATACCAGCATCAAGGAGTTTCAATACCTCATTTCTTACCACTTCCTTCATCTTAGGATTTAAACGTCGTTGGTGCTCTACTACTGGCTTTGCATCTAGTTCTATATTGCTAGCATGTTGACATATAGTAGGTGAAATCCCTTTGAAATGATCCAAAGTATAGCCCATAGCTCCTCGATGTTTCTTCAAAACCTCCAATAACCTTTCTTCTTCCTTCCCTGAAAGTTTAGAGCTAATAATAAGAGGATATATCTTTTTATCATCAATATAAGCATATTTAAGATCATCAGGGAGAGGTTTTAGATTGAAGACCGGATCCTTTTTAGGTGGCAACATGGTACCCAAGTCTTCTATAGGCAACATGGCTTAAGCATCTTGGGTTAACGACGGAGAATCTCGTCAATCTCATTCCTTTCTTCCATGAAGATCTCACTTTCGTGATCTTCCATAAATTGCTGCAAAGCATTGATAGGAGCAAGAGAAATAGAAGCAAGCTGTTCAACTCTAAAATCCTCATTATGAGTTTCCTCTTCACAAGGTTCTTTAGTAAATTTCGAAAAATTAAACTCATAAGATTCCCCATCAAACTTAATCAAGATTTTCTCCCTCTTGCAATCTATAATAGCTCCACAAGTACTCAAGAAAGGTCTACCAAAAATGATAGGATAAGTTTCACTAGCAGCTAAACCAAGTACTAGAAAATCAGTAGGATACTTGATCTTACCACACAGAACTTCCACGTCTCGTACAGTACCAATTGGAGAGATGGTCTCTCTATTAGCAAGGTGAATAACCACATCAATCTCTTCTAATTCGTAGGGACTAATTTCATGCATAATTTCTCTGTAAAGCTCATAAGGAATAGCACTGGAACTTGCACCAATATCACATAAACCATAATAGCAATGATCACCAATTCTGACGGAAAGCACAGGGACACTAGCCTTTTTAGTTCTATTAGGATGTGAAACAATATTAGAAGCATCCTCACAAAAGACTATGTGTCCATCTTCTACGCTTTTAGTGACAAGGTCTTTCACAATTGCTACAACAGGTTCAATGTTTATTTGTTCATCAGGTTTTACAGTTCTCTTTGCACTTTTAGTGATTACACTAGTTATCATAGGATGGTCCTTTATCTTATCCGGGAAGGGTTTCTCGATATAAAGTTCAGGTAAGATGTGATCAATAGTGTAAAACTCAGTACTCCCAACAGGAACACAGTCAACGATATCTTTATAAGGTGCATGGTACTTGCTCCATCCCCTTTTTGGAATTTCAATATAAGAAGCAAAAGGCTTAAAGGAATTTGTAATAACTTGTAAATCAAGACCATAAGCATTACTAATATTTTGAAAGTCATCAGTTCCCATAAAAGATTCAATGCATTCATAATCATAATTTATACCTGACTTTCTACCTTTGTCATTATCCCAAGCTTTAGTATTATCTTGAATACGGTCCAGAAGATCCCATTTAGCTTCTTCTTCCATACGAGTGAATTATCCAGCACAAGAAGCATCCAATAAATCCTTATCATGTAGAGGGAGCCTTGCATAAAAGTTATTGATAATAATATTGTTGGGGAGCTCATGAATGGGACATTTGAGCATTAGTAACTTCAATCTCCCCCAAGATTGAGTTGTACTCTCTCCATCAAGAGGCCAAAAGTTGTATATTTGATTCCGATCTTTATGAATCTCACTAGGAGGATAAAACTTTGAATAAAAGAGAGGCACTATTTCCTCCCATTCCAGAGCTTGACCATTCTTCAGCAGCTTATACCATTCCTTAGCTCTTCCTTTCAATGATAATGAGAATAACTTGTTCTTAACTTGATATGTAGTAATACCAGCACACTTGAACAACCCGCATAATTCATGTATAAAGAGTAAATGATCACCGGGATGGACTGTTCCATCCCCAACATAGTAGTTATCCATAACATGATCAATAATTCATGTAGGTATTTTAAAAACATCATTCTCACCAGGTGGTGTCTTATCTACTACCTTGGCAGTGGTAGTAGCATTACCAAATAAGAAACTCAGCGAATTATCCATAACGAAAGTAAAGCAACTAGCAGAAGTAAACAATACTCACAGTAGAAGTTTCCTTTACCAGTTCCACTCTCCAATAGCTCTTCACTCCCCGGCAACGGCGCCAGAAAGTAGTCTTGATGACCCACAAGTATAGGGGGTGTATCGCAGTATTTTCGATAAGTAAGAGTGTCAAACCCAACGAGGAGCAGAAGGTGCTGGCTAGTGGTATGGATCAGGAATTCTCAGCAAATACTTAGCAAACAGATTTTTAGGGTTTTTTTGATAAAGCAAGTAAACAAAGTACGAGTAAATAAAAGACAGTAGGAATAAATGTAGCAAGTGGCCCAATCCTTTATGCAGGAAAGGACAAGCCGGTTGTATTACTTAAGATGACCAAACGTTCTCGAGGACACATGGGAAGACTGTCAACACCTTTTCCATCAGAATCCTGACTGCAGCGGTACATGCTCCAAAAGTCATCAACCATGCAAAAAATAGATGAAATAACATAAGTATCACCTCTTAATATGAAATATATCAATGAATAACAGTAAATTATGATATAGAATAGTGATGCAAAATGGACGTATCAGACCCATGGCCCAATCAGCCTCAACAGGGGTTCAACTACGTCCCCTATCAAGAATTTCAGCAGCTCATCCAACGCGTTGGGGAGATTGACCACACTCTACAAAGAGTGAATAAAGATGTGAGTGCCTTAACTCACAACTTCAGTCACTTCATGACCCACTTCCCCGACTACTACTAGCAGTATCTGCACCAGTTGCTGAATGACGGCAACAACTGAGCCTAGCAATAGCCTAAGCTTGGGGGAGGTTTGAAAACCTCCAAACCTTGCATTCATATTTTTATTTCTTCCTTTGATTTATTTTACTTCTTCAAAATGGCATGTTTACTTTCATTTTGCATTCCTAAACCAAAAACTCAAAAAAATTAGTTGTAACTTTTATTGCAAATTTGTTTCTTTGTTTCTCTCGGAGATTGCTCAATTTCAGGTGACTTGGCAATAGGGAAATATATAGGGGGTTCGACTCAAGTACGAGAACAAAGAAAGCAAGAGGAGGAGTCACATTCACTTCATCACCTTTTCTACAACTTTAAATTGATCCTACAATTATTTACTCACTTGCACTTGAGCCACTCCCCACTTAGCTTGCTATCCTATAATGAGCAATGAACTTGGTTAAAAATATTTTTGACAATTTTACAATAAGAAAAAGCATCCAAAAAATGACTTGAGTCCATGTTTAGCCCAAAGGATTTGATTTTAAAACTACTCAACCCCATTTGAGCATAATGTAAATAGACTCGATAATACCCTTGAATGAAATCGTCCGATAAAATGGATGCTTCGAAGTAGTAGAGATTATACCACTACTTTTTCTAATAATTACCGTACGATATTGCTTTACGCGTGTCATTACAACACCGTTGTGCTCCATGGGGAACTATTAACTCCGCTGGCCAACAAATATAGATGTGGGAAACCACTTGATTTCGGCTATTGAGTTATGTAAGCGTCTGTAGCTGCAATGCTATGACGGGTAAAATTTTAGTCTCCTTGTTGTTTCACATTCCAAGTGAAGTTGTAGTACTCCTCTAACCCACTGTTGCTCAATAGTTATCTATTGGCATGGTCACGAGTGCACAACATAGTCCCAATTAACATGTTAAAAACAGTGGCATGATTTCTCTATGAAAGGGCTGAAGTTTTTTAAAAACAAGGAAAGGAAAAAGGTGCTTTGAGAGTCTGGAATTTTGACATGGGAATAGATGAGTTGTTCTTAAATTGAATGTTTTTGGTGCCAACTTGAGTACTCCTAATTGATTAAAGAAACAATAGCAAAAAGCTTTCATCTCTCAACAAAGAGAGACACCAAAAGAAATTGTTTCACTTTCTTAGCTAAACTTTTGACACTTGCTCGGGCATATGATTTATTTGCTAGCAAAATATACGTGGTTAGGAAGTGGACTCAGTGCAATATTGTGAATACTTTTATGATCATGTTTAAGATTGTAGGAATTGTGAAGAAAAGAATTTGACACCAATTCGATCTTGTAAGTTCTTTTATTTTAGTCTCGAATCTCCGCTATTCTTCCTTATTTTCTTGTCACTCGAGGGCGAGCAACATCTAAGCTTGGGGGAGTTGATAGTTGTGAGATTCGACATATTTTTGATGGTTTTTATTGATGGTTTTCATATGGATTTGACCGTTTTCTAGCTTTACCTAATGCTAATACTTCAGTAACAATGAAAACTTGGTTTTTAATGTGTGTTTCAGGTTCTAAACATCAACAGAAGGTTTTAACAAGAGAAAGACAATATTCAGGCAAAAACAAGCAAGTCTCTTTTTGGAAGCAATCAAGAAAGGCGTACAGAAGCTTTGACAAGCAACTATACAGCGGGAATATTTTTCCGGCCATATCGTTGCCGCTGTATAGTTGCCACTTCCTCCTTCTTGTCAAAAGGGACAATTTTCGTGAAGAGGCTAGACGCAAAATCGTAACACATCAACCGCCATCTCATCTAGAGAGGAGAAAGAAGATATCTGGAGAAGAAGGGGAAGACATTCTTCTTATCGATCCACGATCTTCGATCTCCTAGCCATCACACCCTCATAGCCATTACTTGTACTTGAGAGAGAGAGAGATCTTGACTTTGCAAGATCAGGGTTTGAGATTGTTCCTTCCTATCTTGAATTGTGTTGGATTACTTTTCTATTCTTATTGTGGATCTCCATGGTAATATCGAGAAGAACTCCCTTTATTTAATTATATCGATGATGCTTTCTTCTCTCATGTGTGAGTAAGTTCCTTGGGTGTGGGAGATATAAGGGATTGGTGAGATGTGATGTGCCTCCATATATTTTCCATTAGTTTGTGATTGATTTTAATTATTATATTATGTGTGCTTGACTATCTGTGGGATGCCTAATGCTTGTTGTCCAATTAAGGGCCCAGACAACATGATGCTTTGCTCTACATAGATAGGATCTTTTCGCTAGCAGACCGACGACCCCCCGAGTGACATGGGGATATCAATGGGAAACTAGTTTGACTCGAGGATCACGAGGAACCAATGTGCTTATTGCATTAGTCCAATCCAAGGAGCTTAATTGCTAAGCAACCTGAAGGATCTTAATCATCTAGTGACTGACCATGGTTTTGGTAACAAGATAGTAGGATTATTGAAGTTGGGATGAAATCTACTAAGAGGAGTTCCGGCTACTTATGGGTTGCTCTCCTACACATATACTTATAAGATTATAATTGTTACACTTATCATTCGTCCACCTGGCACAGTCACTATCACCATGAACTATATCCCCCCGTGCCTTCTTTGTTATCTGCAGAATACAACAAACAACCAAATCGTTCTTTACTTCTAGTTTAATCCTAATTTCATTTTTATTTCCATACTTACAGTCAATTCACTCGAAGACCTATGACAACTTTGAGTGTGACAGGGACTTTATTCATAAACACTTACCTTTGGGCTCCCTGTGGGATTGATATCTATACTTCAAAACTAGCTACAAACGATCTATGCACTTGCAGACATCAGGGAGCAGGTGCGAATGGCACCCCCTCATTCACAGCCGGAGCCGTGGGGCCTCCAGCAGGTGGTCATAGCAGACTATTGGCGCCGGAGCCGACGAAGAACTTCATCCGTTGTGCCTTCTCCCTTTATTTTTCTCTCTTAGAGTCGTTGGGGAATCTTGTTCCTTACGCATCATTTCCCTCTTTCAGCATCTAGGGAGGTCGACATGTACGGACCTATGACTCCTTGTTCTCTTTGTCCCTTCCTGTGTCCATGGTGTCTAGCTATATTCTTTAGCTATGATAAGCGAGACTGATGGCTGCGTTGACCCATGTCCGGGTGAGTGCCATTGCCCGAGAAGTCACGAGCTTAATCCTTCGGGGGTAGGTTCCCTTTTTGGATCGCCATTTTTCAAAGTCCCCCACTCTATCTAGTCTGAGCGTGGCCGGCAGCGCGTGCTTTACGTCCCATAGCCCTGAGTACCAGGTTTGGTCAAGTTTGGTAGCTTGGACCATGCGCGGTTGCGCCACTTATGTGCCGAGGTTAGTAGCTTGGGCTCTGCGTGGGTGCATCGCTTATGTGCGGAGGTTAGTAGCCCGGACTTTATGCAGGTGTATCACTTACATGCCGAGGTTAGTAGCTTAGGCTTTATGCGGTGTATCACTTATGTGGGTCCCCGTACAAATGACACCTTGTTTAAGACGGATGTGAGCTTCCAGCTAGCCCAAGCCTTAGTGCTCATGTGGAAGCGACCTGCATATTTCCCGCTGGCATTGATCCTTGGGCAATTACCTCCATCGGATTACATCGGGGTTCATAGTTTCCCTACATCGTGCCTTGAAGTGGCGTTTTGGTCATGGGTTCACACTACAAAAATACCCCCATACCCGATGGATTTTTGGGGCGGCACAAGCAAAAAGTACCTGCAAAAGTTGGATGCACCGCGGATGGGTAATCACGACACCATTTTATCGCAGTGCCAATAATATGCCGTGGTACCCATGGTAGCAGCGGATTTTGGTGCCGTGGTAGGTGGCATGCAAGATCGGTGTTTTATGGTGCCGCGCATCAGCGAAGGAGGCATTCTATTTTGCGCTGTGCATTGGTCTGCACTATAGAAGAGTCAAACATGTCCCTTTGCCTGTTCATGCTCATCTCGCTGACAAGTGGGTACCACTACCGGTGAGCTGTTTGACGGGCCTCTATTTATACACCGCCCATAGTACATACGCTTATTACTGAGATCCACCCACTGCACCATCTCCTCCAAACTGCCACGTCAATCATATCTCTTATGCGAAGGACACATGATCAATCCGATCGATAGCAAACGCGAGCGCAGCGATGGCATCGTATGTTATCTTCATGGAAGGTTCATTTATGATTGTCAAATTTGTTTGGTTATATAATTTGGGATATAATTTACATATGTAGTTTGGTTGGTTTCTTAAAATAAATACCATATAAGCATCCCATACTTCCATGTGTACAATAACCACTAATAAGGGCATGTTGAGCAAGTGTTGGGCTGCAATTTTGCAATAAGGCGCACTTTCTCAATAGGCCCATGAAATTATCTATATAAAACAGTAACCCTAGCCCCAACTCCTCACTCCTCACGCCGCCGCCCCACTCCCCACTCCCAAGCCCCAAGTCCCAGTTCTCCACTCCTCTTCCCAGATTAGCCAAACTCTACACTTTTACACTCGATCTACCCACCCCCACCCGCTCTCAGCCAACCATTTCCCTCTGCTGCTACTAGCCAAACTCTTATCTGTACTTTAGATCCGTGTCGTCAACGATTCAACATGCGTGTGAGGCTCGCGGAGAGTTACCAGATTTGCAGTGATGGAATCAACCTATGGCGCTAGAGGATGGTGCTAGAGGATGGTGCTCAAAGATGTTGCACCGAATCATGATGTACAAATTAGCAGAATAGAGATATGCTCAATAGAGAGAAGACTCTTAGTGAGTCTTCTCATAGTTAGGATTTTTTAGTATTCTTTAGATTATTTGGATGGGGGTTCTGAATAGAGAGGAGCCCAATATGCTTCTTTCTCTAAAAATTATATAATCAACACCCCTTAATCCAAATAAAAATTCATAGAAGTGGTTGTAATGTAATGTAATGAGTTTTATGTGGCAATAAAATTTAATTTTGGATGCTTTGGTGTACATCTAGTATGATCTGAATGCAATGGATAAAAAAATTATTAGGATTAATTCTAATTAAAAGTAGTGCCGCTGAAAAGTTTACCAAGCACAACGAAGCAGTCTCACTATTTCTCAGCAAGAATTGGCCCCGTCGTGTTTCTTGTATCGTGGCATATCCTCTGGCACGGTGGATCACGTTGTGCCACACTAAAAAATCCACTGCCGTTCGTGAATCCCGACGCAGTTATCCTTGACGGCTTTTTTTGCCATGACAGCGCGAGCGTGGTGACTAAGCCTGTGCCTCGGCATGTATAAGCGTCAGCGCCCGAGCTCCTTGTTGTAGTGTCACCCGAGTAATCCCCGTTGAAGGTCTCCATGTTCCAGTAGTTTGTGCCAAAGGTTTTTTAGGTCTCCGACGTGATTTTATGCTAGCATATTCAGCATTGATCCTTCGACTGCCCCATCACCACACGCGGTATCCACGTACATGTTCTCTCTAGCAGAACATAACTAGGAGTAGTGAAGCCCAACCTGGGTGAATGAAGGATCCTGAGTGATTGGAGCGGGTTTTTGGTCTGAATAGGCCGGAGAGGACACACGTTTTTGTTTAGAGAATCAGGTCGTGCGGGTTAGTGGCCGTGTGACCAATCATGTAGGTTGGTTCGCTCGGCATCGGCTTTTCCAGGATACGTGTGGGCCTTGCGGTTTCTCTTGATTGTTCATGTCATTCTGACTTAGAGCACCTAGGGTGAATCATAACATGAAGGGACAAAATGCCCCAAAAATGTGTATTGGAAAAGTATGAAACGCCCCTACTTGCAGCCCCCGGGTGTCCGATCAAGTGTGGATGACTTGTTTGGGCAGCCCAGTAGACCTGGGCATGTGATACCTGGGATTTCTATGACATAGTATCAGATGTCTTGCCACGTTAGGCTTGGATGGTGGTGTCAGAGACCCTGAGCCTTCATCGTTGTCGCACGCTTGAGATAGGTCTGGACTACGAGGGAGAGCTGTCCCAGGGTGTTCTTCTCTAGGGTGGCTAGGAGCGCTTTCCTTTTCTGGCCTTGCGTGGGAGCCCAAGATGTCATACAAACTGGCGCTAGTACAGGAGCCTAAGCTGCTATCGTTGTTGGAGTGATCGTCCCTAGGCTTGGTGAATAAGGTTTTGTTCTCCCGGATATTTTTTATCAACCGACTTCTCCACAAGTGTGATCCCTTGAACGAGTGTGGCAGAGGGATGTCCTTAATGCTGATTGATGAGTCCAATATTGAAGCATATTTACCTTTCATTTTTGCATAAGTAGATTAGGGATTTTTGTATTTTACTATGTTTGCGCGCACCTTTTCTCCTTGTTTCAACAAGATCCTGAATTACCGCATCTCTTATGAACATATCAATTGGAACTGTCATATAATGTTGTAATATGATATTTTTAAGTGACAAAAGACATTTAATTGATTTACCTTCGCACTTGGGGGAATAGCAAACGTGAGGAAGGCTATCACAGTGTTAACGACCAGTGGTACGGGCGGAGCCCACCCGTACCGTCCCCCCGTACCATGCGGTAGCGCGTTCGCCTCGTCAAATACTTTCTCCTGGGGAAGACAAATCATAGATCTAACATTCACAACAACCTTGAGACACAAAAAACCACACTAGAAAGGGATCTAAAGGAGGAACTTGGAGAAGGTAAAATCCCTGCTGCTTCACATATCATTGGAGGACATCGTATCATATCCTTCATCATCAACCGGTGCATCACCATCACCACTATTATCCCCATCTTTCATGCATTAGATCTTGTTGTAATTCTAGATTCAATTGTGGTTTGCAATAGATTTATCCCAGTACTTTTATCCATCCGTATGATTATGATGATGTCATTGATTGCTTCCATGTGTGAGTAGTTTCCCCTCATTCTTGGGGAGATGGAGAAACCCTAGCAATATTATGAAATTGAAATAAAGATGATCTATGCTTGTATCCATATGAATTACTGGTCTATGAAAGATTTATGATGTATGTTTAATCTCTCTCTTTAGTTGGTATGTGTAGTCGGCCACATATCATTTGCCTTCGGGACTAAATAAGAGGATGAAATCCTTTGGACATGTTAGGAAGCGTGCTCCAGATGTTATCGTGACTAATTGGCACCGACTAGCAATTTTCACAGTCAAAGGAGGATAAATAGAGATTCCCTAAGATAATTACAATATCCATGGGGAGACCCTTAATTGCGGCGGTCTGTATGGGTGATTTCTCTCAGACATCGCAATGGTTATTTAGAGGTGACCTCATTCTTGGCTCAACAAAGTGACTGCCTACGAGCCTTGTAGTGAACAACTTATTATGGAGCTCTCTCCACACATATCATGACACAAGAAGTAGATTATCATAGTTATGAATAATAATGTCATGCTAGAGGTGTATCCTACATACCTGAGAATGCTTTAGCCCTATTGAGTTCAACCACATTTCCAAACACTATTGTTACTTGCTTTATTATACTTGTTTTAATTACTTTTCTGCATTTAACCAAAAACCTTTCAAACACCCTTTACTTGAAATCAAATGCGTCTTACAAGTATCCTTTGGTAGACAGTGATGAGGGGCATAAAGACCTTACCCAAATAGCTCTATGTGGGTTCGATACTCTTATTTCGAAACTACATACAATTGTTCTGCACACTTGTAGTCATCAAGCTATTTTCTGGCACCGCTGCTGGGGAGCTAAGCGCTTTTGGTCTTTGTTCTTAGTTGCTTATTCTACTAATTGTTTTACTAAAGTTGTTTACTAGTTTTAGGTAAGCACCATGACTGCACTCAGACTGATGAATCAGCTCGATGCAGCTAAACACATCAGGAAGTTCAATAGAGGACTCATCAAAGAATTCCCGAGTGGGAGTGAACCATAATATGAGGTGAACCCTCGCTTTATCGCTATTATTAAAGAGAAAACTTTTGCAGGAGATGATCCCGATGAGGATCCTTACACTCATTTAATGCATTTACCGAGTTATTTTGGGCACTTAAATTGAGAGGCTATTCTGATGACGAATTGAAACTTAAATTGTTTAGTCAATCTATAACCAACACTGCTTTATCTTGGTATAGAATTTGCCCTGCAGAGAAAATAGATACTTGGGAAAAGCTCAAAGAAGAATTCGTATTTCGATTCTTTCCCAAGGTAAATACGGCTGAAGTAAGATGGGCGATCACAAACTTCAAGAACCGCCCAGGTGAAGGGTTGCTAAGGGCCTTCAAAAGGTATAAGTCCCTACTTAATAAATGTCCTCACAATGATTTACCAGAATGGTATGTTTTACATATTTTCTATTGGGGACTTAATCAAGAAATTAAACATGAGCTAGATAGAAATTTCGGAGGCTCTTTTATGGAGCTAACTATAACTAAAGCTTGAGAACTTCTAGAATGTATTCGCCGCAATAGAGAAACATTGGTTTAATTTAGGTGGCGAAGGAGGTTTAGAAATTGAATATGATTGTCTCAATGCTTATAAGGAATATGGTAAAGTAAACGAAACTGCTGATGAACTTCAACTTGATGATGATATTGTTTTGCAAATCCTTTAGTCTTTTATAGAACACATTGAAGCTCCTAAGAAAGATTGGATTCAATATACTCCCCCACCCGATCCAGCTAAAGAAGCTGATCCAATAATTGTAGCTCATATTGAGCCATTAAGGGAGATACCCCCTATTGAACCCCTTCTCATTCCAAGGACTGCGTGAAAACATATGATGGCTCAGCAGCTTGAAGATGAACACGAAGAAGAAAGGATGTTCCTCGAGAAGCTGGAAGAAGAGGCACACGCAAGAAAAACTAACAAAGTAAGTATACAGGAGACTGGGGAACCAACGAAGGAGGATATTCTAACCATGTTTGCACATTCCAACGTGATAGAGCTAGACACCGAAGCTTCACAGTTCGTTGAAAGAAAGGTAAAGGATAAAGAAGTTGGTAAACCTATTCCCCCTTGTACTTTCGGTGGAACCTCTTATTATGGCCTCTACGACATTGGAACAGTTGTTAAGGTAATCCCCTTTCATGTTTATTTGAAAATCCAAAATGAACTAACCCAGCTGAATTAGAGGATACTAACATGACTATAATGCTTGTAGATAAGACACTCAGAGATCCTATGGAAAGAATTAGAGATGTTCCAATTTGTATTGGACCATATAAGTATCCCATTGATTTTGTACTTATCGATATGCCTACTAATGTTTATTGTCCAATTATTTTCGGAAGAACCTTTTTGAACACCGCAGGAGTGTTGGCTCATGGTTGATATTGAGTTCGTTAGGGAACCCCAAGAGGAAGGTATGATGAGCATAGTAGTAAGTTTCCCTCAGTTATGAAACCAAGGTTATCGAACTAGTAGGAGCAAGTAAACACCTCCAAGGTGTTGCTAGCTGAGATTTGGTAGGGCGCACTACCGGTTCTAGCAGCAACGTGGAATCCTGCACAACATAACCACAGAACTTTGCCCCCAACTTGCGATGAGGTTGTCAATCTCACTGGTTTTGCTGAAAACAAAGGATTAAACGTATCGAGTGGAAGAAAGTAAAAGCTTGCAGAAAGTAAACAGAAAACAGTAAAGAGTTGTAGATTGATGGTAAAAGAAAGGACCGGGGTCCATAGTTCACTAGTGGTGGTTCTCCTTAAGATAAATAACATGTTGGGTGAACAAATTACAGCGGGGAAATTGACAAACATCGAGAAAGCATACAAGCATATACTAATCATCTTGACTCCTTTGAGATTTGATTGGGCATTACAACATTATACATAGACCGCCATCCAACTGCATCTATGACTAATAATCCACCTTCAGGTTATCATCCGAACCCCCTCCGGTATTAAGTTGCAAGCAACAGATAATTGCATTACGCACTGCGTGTAAAGTAAATAATACGATTGTTCTATGAACAAAGGATTGTTGTTTTCTCCCTAGTAGCAACAGCACATCTAGTACCTTAGAGATTTCTGTCACTTCCCCAGATTACTAGAGGCATGAACCCACTATCGAGCATAAATACTAACTCTTGGAGTTGCTAGCATCTACTTGGCCAAGATATCTACTAACAACGGAAAGCATGCAAGACCACAAATAACAAAGACATGATAGAATCAATAATCAATCTGAAATAGCATCTAAATATCCATCGGATCCCTGCAAACACAACATGTAGGATTACAAATAGATGATCTTGATCATGAACGGAGCTCACAAGATGTAAACATGATAGCACAAAGGAGAAGACCCAGCCATCTAGCTACTACATGGACCCGTAGTCTAGAGATGAACTACTCACACATCACACCGGAGGCTTGCATGGTGATGAAGAAGGCCTCCAGGGTGAATTCCCCTCTCCGGCAGGGTGTCAGGAAGAGCTTCAGATCCCTCCTGATCTAGGGATGGAGATGATGGCGGCTACAGACTCTTTCGTGGAATTTTGATCGGGTACTTAGGGTTTCTGTATCGGAGGCATCTTATAGTCGGAAGGAGAGGCCCAAAGGGTGCCTAGGGCGGCCAGACCACCCCTGGCATGGGCCAGGCTAGGCCGCATAGCCATGTGGTGTGGCGGCCCCCTGGCCCCTCTCCGTCTCGTATTCTGGCTCCGTGTCCTCCTTGGTGAAAAACTGACTTTGGCTTTTGTCCCGTCCAATTCCGAGAATATTCATTTTCTGACTTCCTGGAACCAAAAACAGCAGAAAACAGGCAGCTGGCACTGTGGCATCTTGTTAATAGGTTAGTCCAAGAAAGTGTATGAAAAGTACTCCAAAGTTGGAACAAAACATAAGAAAGTAGATAAAACCAAGCATGGAACATCAAAAATTATGGATACGTTAGCAACATATCAAGGAGCAAACATTGATTACAAGAGACAAACTGTATCTCTCAAGTTTGGTAAAGAGAAAATGGACTTTCATTTTTCTAAATTTGACCACAAGCCGGCAATAGAGGATTTGGATGATTATGAGTATGGACAAGAAGAGGAAGGTAATATCGTTAATCTTGCTTCAGTAGTTATTGAGACTCCTGATGATGATTTAACAAGAAGTTTAGTTGATACTAATAACATCCTCCTTGACATAGAAAAAATGGAAATGTATGATTATCTTGACTCCACACCTAAGGTGGATCCCGAGATGAATCAAAAGTATGAAGAACCTATCATAAAAGGAGATGAGGCACCTCCACCTCCTACTCTCAAAACCTTACCAAAGGAATTAAAATATAGGTTTCTTGATGGAACTAATAATTTCTCCGTTCTTATAAGTTCCAACCTTGCAAAAAATGAGGAGGAAAACTTAATGATGGTTCTCCGGATGCATCGGAATGCTCTTGGGTATTAGATGAGTGAATTGAAAGGGATTAGTCCCTCGATAGCCACCCATCGAATATTTATGGAAGAGGGAGCCTAGCCGGTTGCAGACTTTTAGAGGAGACTTAAACCTCACATGAAAGAAGAGGTAAGGAAGGAAGTAATTCGTTTATTAGATGCAGGTATCATCTTTGATGTGGAGGAAAGTGAATGGGTAAGTCCTATTCATTGTGTTCCTAAGAAGGTGGATTTACCGTTGTTGAAAATGAACACAATGAGATGATACCTACTATAACTATTGTTGGTCATAGGATGTGCATTGACTATTAAAAACCTAATAAGGAAATGAGAAAGGATCATTATCATTTACTGTTTATAGATTAAACTCTAGAAAGGCTTTCTATGCATTCTCATTTCTGCTATCTAGATGGTTATTCTAGTTTTTATCAAATTGCTGTTCACCCTGATGACCAACTAAATACAACCTTTATTTGTCCTTTTGGTTTATATGCTTATCGTTGTATGCCTTTCGGTCTTTGCAATGCCCCTACCACCTTACAAAGGTGTATGACTGCTATATTTGCTGATTATGTTAAAAGTATTATGAAAGTATTCATGGATGATTTTTCTATTTATGGAACTGCATTTAATCACTCTCTCCACAACCATCATAAAGTTTTGCAGATATGTGAAGATACTAACCTAGTATTGAATTGGGAAAAATGTTATTATATGGTTCAAGAAGGTGTAGTGTATGGTCACAAAATCTCAGGTAAGGGTATAGAAACTCCTAATACCTTTTATTTTGCAAGGAGGGGTAGTAATTTGGACGTGTCTATTAGTCTCGGCAGGTTCCTCGAAGGAAATAAAAGCTCTGTAGGTAATAAATGGCCATGGCAATTTCGCAGATAGAGAATCTTCTGCTTGATCGTTTTGATCTGGATGACAACTGGAGGCTAGACGAGTACTAGCTGTATCGTGTCTTGAGCCATCGAGTTAGAGTAGAAACTTGGTGTCTCAACCTGAATTTTCCTATTAGACCAATGTTCGTGGCATGCAGTTTAACCAAACAGACATACTGCACTACTACTTTACTGTGGGTCCAAAAAGCTATGGAGTATAGTAGTACTGTAATGCGAGACAGAGAATCCCAGATTCATCTTGTCCCGCCAAAAGTAGAAGTTGTGCCTGTAATATTGTAGTTGTCACATCCAGGTTGGATAAAAACTAGTACTCCCTCCGACTCAAATTAATTGACTCAAATTTATCGAGATACAGATGTGTCTAATTCTAAATCATGTCTAGATACAATCGAATCTAGACAAATCTAAGTCAACTAATTTGTGTTGGAGGGAGTATAATGAGCAACAAGATCTATCAGTTTTATATGTTTGCATACCTAGAAACAACACGAGCGTGTGCTGGGCGATCACACGAACCAACGATCTAGTACTCCACTAGTGTGCAAATATCTTAAAATAATATCCCCTCCGCCCCAATATAAGTGACTAGGATTTATCTAGATTTGTATGTATCTAGACATGTTTTAACCATATATACATGCGAATATAGACAAATCCAAGTCACTTATTTTAGGACGGGTTTGGGATGGAGGGAGTAACCGACTTCACTTTGTCTAGATATGCATGTATATCGTCGCAAACACGGAAAGACACCTCTTCTGTCATCTTAAACGTTCCAACAACCTTGGTATTGTACCGCGCGGAGGCACCGTGAGGAACACAAAATCTTAGAGCGCGACCCTGCCCAGTGATGCACAACTTGTAGGCTGGATTTTCGCATTATTGGTGTTCGTCAAAAAGTATGTCGGCTTACCGCAACACCCAGAAGTTATACCAATTTACTTTACCTAACAAAAACTATATCAAACCATCAATGTATTTATGGTACGTACTCATGAACATCACGAGCTTGTGCTCGATGACCACATGAATGGCACGCTATTCTCCACTGCACATCCTCACGTAGATCGCAACCATGCATGGTCGTTTGATTATGCATGGTCCATAGAGTTAAATACACAAAAATCCTTATACTTGTGTGTGGACCAATTTAGTCCTTCAACTCGTGATTTACTGAAGTTTACGCATGATCTTGTCAACATGATTAAATTTAGTTGTAAATAAGGTTTGCAGTCAAAATCGTGTTAGCCTGGATGACATGTGGACGTGGGTCACGCGCACACGAGAGCATCTGCCTTATAACTTAGAGCCTAGCGCCTCCCGTATAATAGCCAGTTAGGGTGAGCTAATCTCTCGCCAGATTAATTTTGTGAAAACCACATGTCAGATAATTATAAGATATGC
Organism: Avena eriantha; assembly: GCA_910589775.1. Lineage (NCBI taxonomy): Eukaryota > Viridiplantae > Streptophyta > Magnoliopsida > Poales > Poaceae > Avena > Avena eriantha. The sequence goes on along the minus strand of OU342743.1, from coordinate 170,846,390 downwards.
TTTGGTCCAAATATCGCAAATCCCTAACCCTAGTTCATTTGTTCCTCCCTTGGCTTGTTCCCTGATCTTCACGGGCGAGCGCATCTCGTGGTTGGAGCTCGAGTTTGACGAGTGGTGGATCATGTGGTTCGAGCTCGAGTCCGAAGGAGTATCATGTGCCCATCACATAGTTGCCCATCGTCAAGTGCGACCAATGCAAGCATCGTTTCTTGAAGAAGTACACCACCCAGACCAATGTCCACGGTAAGGATGGAAATTTTACCCATGCATATGGTTACCTGTGGGTACCGTACCCACATGGGCAGGGTATGTGCACACTTTTATACTCACAGGTAATACCCATACTCTACCCGTTAAGTCATGGGTACGGGAACATGTACAGACTTGTACCCATGGGTATACCCATACCCTGTCTGTTTAAACTGACATGTCAAACTTACCCATAGAGTTTCAACCTATGGGTACGAGAAGCCTAGGGATGAGCACTAGTACAAACCTGTTACTTAGATATGCCAATTGTCCATAGGCCTTAGCCGGTTTCTCGTTCCATCTCAAGTGCATAGCTTCTAAGAGAACATCACCTGAACCGATATTCCTTTGCGACTCTAAGATACACGACCGCAGATGGTGCAAAAAGTGAAACACCTCTAAGATGTACGAGCTGGAGATGACTAGTATTCATGAGGGCTTCCAAGAAGTCCTCACCCTTAGATGACCCTAAGTAGGGACCATCTCCAATAGTCACGCACCCTCGTCTCGAAGCGGTTAGTTAAAGTGACCGTCTCTAGTGTGTATATATAAACCCTTTTAAATAGTACACAACATGCTAATTCGAACTCAATCATAGCTGACATGACACATAAGCATGATTCACCAGTCAAATAGACAGATTAACTCAAGTACTTCAGCAGCCAGTCAAAAGAAGACCATTATTAACGATTAACATTAGCCAGGTAGTGGGAAATCCATACATATTTATCCATTACTCTATGAGAATATATACAAAGTGGAGTCCATACATCAAACAAGCATAATTAGTACTCTCTAACAACCAACATTGCATTTATAATGGACCGCACGATGAAAGTTGTTGAACTAGAATATATACCTCTATATTATCTATTCCATCAAAGCAAAAAAGGACAATGCTATCATGCTTTAAGTTGAAGCTTCTCACAAACTTCTCCCATCCAGTCGTCAAGATTGCATTTTACCCAGCTTCCATCTTCATCGTAACCATCTTTAGCTCCCTACTGTTCATTTGCCAAACATGGAAATCAATTGGTTCATCAAGGCAATCATTTAGGTATTTTCTTGTGAACTCAGCTCCAAATGTCTACGAAAGTACAACGAATTGAAGAATTAGCATGCTTGTGATTACTGAAAATATTTAAATATCGCAGGGTAGCTTGTTGATCACATGTTCAAGAATATATCATCTTACCAGTTTGCACTTCTTTTCCATGATAGATGAATAGGGAAACCTGTAGACGTAGTACTTGATTTTTTATAGAAATTCGGATTCACACCAGTCTAAGAGGAAGTCTATATGAACTTGTTTTAGATACATGCCGTTTCCAAAAAGGCTCTTCTTATCAAAATCAGTGTTCCCCTTGTGTTGAGACCCTGATGCAACAACACATACAAATTTCAATGTGGTGGAATATTCTTGTCTACCATCTAAATACATATAAATTTAAAACAGATGACTAGAATTTTGATGTTCTTTGATACCTCTAAACTCAAGCCCACTAGGCTCTTCTGACAAATGGAATTCAATACTGCTAGAGCTAATGGCAACACTATCATCGCTACAGACCATTATTGCAACATCACTACAAGTTCCATCTGTTAAATAGACATATATATATATATATTGAGCATTTCAATACAATCAAATATAAGAATGAATTACACTGAAAATAGAAACATAGTTCTTGTTGTCGTACATTAATAAAAAAGCATACATAGCCAAGGAATTTGAAATTCATCGAATAAACATGATGTAAGCAGAATAATGAAGTGACAATTAAATCTATATTGCTAGAAGGTAAACGAACAATGAGAAATAAATAAATAATTCCAGATTTTAAGATGTATATAAGGGGAAAAGAGCTGGGGGTAGATAGAGGTAGGCTAGGGGAGGCTCTGCCGATGCCGCCGTTGGGTCTCTACAGCTCGGAAACCCCTAAACCCTAAATTCGAGAAGTAAAATGGAAAATTCCATGCAAAAATTCCTAAATAGAAGCTATACATTAGGGTTCTGGGGGTTTGGTTTTCACGCATACCTATCTGTACGATGTAGGAGTCCTTAGAGGCGAGGGAGAGCGTCCGCACCGTAGGGGACCAGAGGCGGCTGGAAGGATAAGTAGGGGACCGGAGGCGGTGGTGGTGGAGGGCGGCAGCCATGGCGGTGGTGGACAGTTGGGGTCTAGTACTAACCTCAGCGGGCGGGGAACGGTTGAAATTGGGCACAGATCTGACATATTTGTCCAAATATTTTTAGATCATTGCCGCGAAGTACTAATCTCAGACGACTGCGAATGGAAAACATCTCTAACAACATCCGTTTTTCGAATTTCATTTTGCCGCCAAGTACTTCCCTTAGGCGGCTAGAAATTACAACCGTCTCCAATTTTAGAAGAACTAATTCAAATTTCATTTTCTAGGAGACTTTGTTCATTTGAATTATAGAATATTTGCACAAAGGAAGTAAGGGAGAGAGGAGACCCATTGCAAGATTTGGAAGATGAGATCGGTGGCCTAGAGCACTTATATACAATATTAAACAACTAACATGATTTTTTTTCCAAAATATAGATATGAAACTAGCTATAGATAACCAAAGTTGGTTCAAACAATCTAGCAAACAATATTATTAAGGTCACCCAGCGTACTCCTCTGAGTATCACTCCTATGAGTACGAGTCCGACGGGATGCCAAATCATTGATGATGTCAATGACGAACATCATATGTAGGTCCCTGCGCATGGTCAACCTCGTAGTGATGAGTATGGCTTGTCCAATCTGGAGACACTCGTTTTGGAGGAAGTTCTTCCACCCGTCAGCGGTGAAGGAGATGCGGTCTTCAAAATCCGTCTTGTACTTGACGGTGCTGATGCCACAGTGTGCTCCAACGCGTAGTCCAACCAAGCCATATTGAGGGATATCAAGATGATAAACCATTTTCTTAGGTTATTTCTACAATGCAGAGGTAAGATGACTCAATGTTACATGCGACCATTATCATAAGTAATATAATACTGCCATCTGTTTCAAAATATAAGATGTTTTAGCTTTGTGAAGTGAATGTATCTAGACTCTTTTAGTGTGGAGGTTCACTCCGAACTACATACTAAAATACATCTAGATACATTTGCTTCACAAAGTTAAAACATCTTATATTTTGGAACGGAGGGAGTAGATCAATATATATAGCTTCACGGTATCATGATATACTTATCATGAGGTGCCTCTCGACATTCATCCTCGTCAAGCGGGTGACAAATGGAACCCCAATGAAGGAGTTACTTGGGGGATGATTCGTTGGAGGTAATCATTCTCCATCGGTAAGTTTGCATCTTTGGGAGATAATTGGAGATAACTGGTCTATAGGCGATTCATCATCTTCTTCCTCTTTTTGTCATCTTCTTCCTCTTCGCCAACATTGTTTAGATAAATGAAAACTAACCTCGGTCTGTCTACTTGCAAGGAAAATCACACCAACTGACCATCTCCAGTGAGATGGTTATCAGCAATGGACCGTTGCCACCCTCCGCCTCCCAATCGAGTCCTAGATGACCCTTTTGCACTTTAACCATGTATGTCCGCCCACAAGATCGTAATCGCACCATATCTCCAATGAGTTCATTGAAATGTGCCCTTGCATTGCATGGGACAGTCAGTGCACCAAAAGCACACATTAAATTAACGATTTTAATATGCTGACCAGGTATGCGATGAATTTAAATAGTACAATTTTTAGCAATATACCACTGACTTCTCGAAAAATAACCAGGTATGCGATAAACACTGAAAATTGATGCAGTTGACAAGATGCTTTCCTTGTAGTGAGTCTTGCAAAGATGGCACGTTGCCAGATATCCTATACAATATATAAAACCATAGGTGATTAGTTAATCTAACTACATAGTGAATCTCCAGATACATATTCTCCGCTAATTATAATCTCTAGTCATAGTTTCTAACAATCATTATCTCCAGATCTACGATGGGGCGACACTCATCGTCGCGGGGGGGGGGGGGGGGGTCGGCGTCGTCGATGCGGGAATCCTCGAGGCAGCCGGCTCCGATGCATGGCGACAACCTCGTTCTAGAATTAGGGGCAGCGGGAGGGGGAGCTAGATCTAGAAGAGAGGAAGCCGACCTGTGGGGGATTTCTCGTTATTAAATGGAAGTGGGATTTCTGCCAGAGGCGGCCCATAAAAATAACCATCGCTACCGTAACAAAATATTCGGACACTCCGCATATATTTCGACACTCTAGATTTTTGGAATCCTAAAATTTGAGAATTATTGAGAACCAAAAGGTAAATGAAGGTGGTTATACATGCTTCCTAGTGTTAAATTGAGTCCTAAGACTAAATAAGGTTCATTCATTGAAGAAAATATATGGTGTAGTACAAACCCTGGATCTTATACCCTGAAAGGTATGACAATGCGCTTGCTGCAGAGCAATAAGGTGCAAGTGTTTAGAAATTGACTAATTCCAATGCTTAATCACAATGTGAGATCATTTGGTTACTTAAATATGAAATTCCCATCAATTTAAACATTTTTCATGTATTCCTTGAAGCAAGTCTCCTTGAGTGAATATTCGGAACTTCGGATATATTCAGACACTCCAGATTTTGATAATTCTAAAACTTGCAAATTATTCATAACCAAAAGGCAAGAGAGGTGAATATATTACAAACATAGTTGTTCACAACATCTGTAATACTTCAAAAAATAGTTCTTCACAATATTAAACATTATCCTACGTTAGATCTAGCTAGACAAAAGAAGGATGCAATCTTCCTTGGAGGGTTCAGCGAATGCTCGTCATGAACAAGCCAATGCAATGTTCTCTCATTTCCACCCTCACAGAAACTAGTGAACCACCTTCAAGTTGGTTCATGTCGTAGAAGAGGTTCCAACCATTAGAGAACACTATCTAGTTCAAGTTGTGATGAACGATAGTATACTCCCGGTAACTGTGTCGTCCATTCCATAACTATGAAACAGAGTTGTGCCATTCTTTATGATGTTGTAACCAAGTACAAATCTTGATGGCATGACCTGAAATGATGAATTAATTAGAACACATTAGTAAACACACAAGTAAAATTCAAACCATATATTCAGGTAGAATAATTCACAAAGGTGTTGTTAGCTACATAAAGTGCACTAAGAGTTGTAACATAGTATTGCATGTCAGAGAGATGTAAAAAATCATCATCATCATGAAGCCGACATATCCTGCTTACATCCTTTAACATCTCAAAAGTAATGGCATACATGTCTTTCACAGTAATTGGATGCATATCTGTGAAAACACTCCTGTAGAAAACACCTCTAATTTAGGGATCCACAAATGGCACCCTTAATCCTGTAAAATTCAATTACCATTTAAAAGAATTTTAGATAATTAATATGGAAGCCAATACAATCACACATCCCATAAATAGTCTAGAATCCCTTGATGCCACCATTAGGGGCATATACTTCCATCTTAAACATAGACTAATCATCTCCTTCCTCATCTTCATCCTATTCACCCATTCATCTTCTTCATCATCAGCTTTTGTGATTAAGCTAAAGGTCACCAAATCATGAATATCAACATTGTGTGTTCGCAAGAAAGATGACTAGAATGGTCCTCTTATGGATGTAGCTTCTTCTGTTTTCACCAGGAAAAAGCTCAAACCTACGATCTCCAGCAAAATTTGGAAGTGACAAGGAATAGTCTGATAAAAAACAAATAAATATGTGATTTTAATCATACATATAACAGTAGGAATAATTTACTACTAACTAGTAGTACTCCTAAAATAATCAGAAAACTACTAATAAAATGTATATAGCAGTAGGAAAAATATAAATACATGTAGTCATGTGTGGCTTATCACATCCAAACTGAGATGTATATATGCAGAAACAGAAAAAAAATTGATTGATGTTTCTAATTGCTCAAACAAAAGAATTTCACTAATCCTAAAATATTTAAATTGTCTTTGTAACACACATGTTACAATAATTTTCCAGTACTCCTAACATCTGAAGGAATCTTTCCAAGGTATTCTCATTGATGTTTCTAATTGCTGAAACAAATAAATCTCAAATTCCTAGCTACCAAGCATTGAAACAATAATTTTAGTTCACACGTAGGTATGCTAATTAACTGATAGTACTTTGATGATTGAGGATAAACATTAGTACTTTGTAGATAGATTGAGGGTAAAATTACTGACCACAGCTTGCCGAAAATTTGACTGGTTTAGGACGATGGTGAAGGACTCTGATGTCCTGTTTGAACGATCACAGTTATGCCTTGGCTGGCCGCACACACGGTAGAAATCCATCACCACAGCTTGGTTCTGCGCACTGAAAAAATTTAAAAACCCCATTTGTACAGTAGACAGAGTGGGGAAAAACAGAGTAAGAAAATCTCATTTGTACAGTAGATCTGGAGAAGCGTATGTACAATCTGCGCAACTCGAACTCTGCATATGATTAGACTAAATCCATAGAAAGAAATCATATAGAAAGAAGAGTATAGAGGAAGGAAGAACCTGCAGGCGGGAGTTCCTCCGTACTCTACCTCTGAAACTGATAGTTAAGTCTACGCAGATTCAGTCTAGATCTAGGACACGGTACAAAACCGTAACTGTTTCCTCTTGACAACTCTTAGAGGCGGTTCTTATTATAATTTGTCTAAGTTGCACTCGCGGGCACTGCACGTGGTAGGACAACCAATTGTGCTGTAACTGCACATGTCAAGCAACCAAATATCGGTGGCTTATAACAATAACTGTCTCATCTCTCCGAGTCTTAGAGACGATTGTTTGTAACGACCGTCTAAGGTTCCATACTGAGACACTTGTTTTTATTAGCCGCCTTCAGTCGGGCCATTTTGTGAGTCGGCTATGATAAACAACTTCTTTGAAAGTTAGTAGAGGCGGTCGTCTATAAATAACCAACTCAGGGTGACAACCAGAGGCGAGTTTTTATTTACTTGGGACAAACCGTCTGAGTGCACTGTCTCTAAGTAACGAGTTTGTAGTAGTGGATTATGAGATTATGACATCTAAACTTTGATATGTTCATGTACTCATATATCTATTAGTAAGTAAAGATAATTGCATTTTTTTAAATATGCTATTGATGAAGGTAAAACTCTGAATAACTTGTGTACTATTGGATCTACCTGCTAGGTATCCGATGAGTATGGGTATGGGTAAAGTTTAATACCCGCGAGTATGAGTATGGGTAGACTTTTATGCTCGCTAACTACATGGGTATGGGTATGGTATTGATCTACCTTGCTCATACCTTGCTCATTGTCATCCTTATTCCACAGGAATCTGAACATGTATTTTTTAAGTGCCCTAGTCACATGGTTAGTGAGGTGGGTTGCTTTGAATTTTCCTCTAGTTTCCTCTCATGTTTTAGCTAAGTTTTCTTCTTAATATGGACGTTAGAAATTTTTGTTTTTCGTTAATGTAACCCAATGAGTGTAATATGTGGAATTGGTCTAAGAGCACCTCTAGCAGATACCGCCAAACGGCCGCCCCGCAAAATTTTCCGCCGATATGCGATACCGGGGCCCAAAAGTGGCTTTTCCAGATACCGTAAAACGACCCGTACCGGATATATTTTTGCCGTTTCCCGCAAATGGCCTTCCCGTCCCACATATATTCGGGATGAGCGGCCGTGGATGCGGTAAACCGCATCCTCTTCTCTCCAATCCCCACGCGCAGAAACACTCCCGGTGTCTCGCCGTCGACACCGATTCCGGCGCCGCCCGTCGCCTCCGCTCAAATCGCCGCCACCCGTCGCCGCATCAGCCCTCCCCGCATCCATGCCCGGCCAATCATTCCGCAATGTTGCCGGCCGTGGCGGCGCTTTGCCGCACCATGGTGGTAGCTCGAGCGGCGAAGCTCGCGCGCCGCCAGTCTCCGCGGAGGAGGAACCCGCTACCGCTCAAAAGCCTCACATGCTCGTGGAGCTCTGGCGCGGAGCCGCACCACCTCGCTGGCTTGGGCTGGCTTCGAGCTTTTCGGCCCTGGTTGCAACAACGCGGAGGCGGGCCAGACTCGCGCGGCCGCGCCCGCATGCACCCCGTCCCTACCACGTGTCGCGCACGTCGTCGCCGACTTCGACGACTCTGACGACTCCGACTCCGGTGACGGCGCATCCATGGAGGACGACGAACTCCACGAGGCGAAGTTCAGTTCCCTCGGTACGATCGTCTCCGATGTGTGGCAGCACGCCAAGCGCCGCCGCGACGAGCGTGTCGCGAAGCAGCGCGAGGTCCGCCGTGCGATGCGCCGCTCCATGCTCGAGCACCATGCGTGGCTCGACTTCTTCGTCATGGACTACTCCGACGACTCCGACTCCTCCGATAGAGAGTAGGCGCGGCGCCGCGACAACGAGCTCCAGTGAGTAGCTACCGCCAGTAGGGTTAGGTCTGCACTAGGGTTTGTATCGATGCTGCAACGGCATCGATTTGATGTGTAAATTATGATGATCTGTAAGATCAAACTATTCCCGTATGTATGAACCTGTGGTCGATCTAGCGCCAAACTGGTTTTTTCAAATTTGCAGTATGTGATTCGGTTGATTATTTTGGAACTGCAAAAATGATTTGCGGTAAACTGCAAACCACTTTTGCGGTACGAGCTTTTAGAGTATCTGCTAGTGATGCTCTAAGCCTCAATTCTTTTCCTTCTCTCGAACAGAACAAAATAAAGTGGCATGAAGGTGAAGATGTCGTGGCGCTGGTTAGCAGGAAGGATGTGCTGGGAGGGGGATGGGGTGGTTGATATGCAAATATTAGGATTGATATTTATTGTTCGCAATGCGGGAGGGGCAACGTGCATAATTCCAGGACAGCTCCTAGCACGCTAGACTCACGTCCATGTGTCGTTGGCACCATCGTAATTTTGATGGAAATCCTGTTTCAAGACTAAATCAAGTCGAACCGACAAGTTTGGTCATACAATTTCGTAATCACTAAATTAGAGGACTAAATCGAACAACTTGTAAGAACAGTAAGTGTGTTTATCTCTGGTCCATGCCGTAGTCGTGGGAACGTGCCGTAGAAGTGAACAATTACATAAAAATCTTAAAATCCTAAATATACTCCATCATAGCATTAGCAGAAAACTTATTTACATCCAAAATACATCCTTCCTAGTGCCAAAAGAGAACCCGCATCCAACTACTACTAGTAAATTAGTACGTAGTAAAATAGTACTACTATTATTTAACTACTAATACACCATTATAGTTGCGTTAGGATCATTACTAGCTGTAGATTAAGATCAATTTTTCCTGTCGATGTAAACCTAGAAAGATACATGGGTGAACTCTCCAACCTTCATCAGGAACCACGATGGCACCCCGAGGTACGTCGTGAGCTCGTTAGACGGGAAGTTGGCCGGCGACGAGCTACTCGTCAGCTCGATTACCGCATTAATGGTCTCGATCATCGAGAAGTCCGTCGACCCCGGCGGGCTAGGCGCACACAGTTTCAGTGTGTACCACGACCATGAGCACTTGTCCTGCCTGATGCACATCGAGGACACAACGGCGACCTGGTCGAGCGCGCTGATGGTCAGACTGAACTGGGTACCCTCGTCCCCATAGAGGATGCACGTGAATTCCCTTGTGCTTGCTGGTGGCGGAATCAGGATCACACAATAGAAGGATCTGGTTTAAAGCCGTGCTCTTCTTGAGCCATGCGTCTAAAAGATGACAGAGAGCAATCTACACCTTCCTTTTTACCCTTGCAAGGTTTACCACCAGCATGGAGACAAAGACAAAACCAATAATAGCTAGATATTCTCTTTATTTTGTATTTTTGTAGAAAGCAATTGAAACTATGTCGCACTATTTGTATTACATGTGGTGTATCAATGTGCAATCAAATATAACTCAAATGTTCAATTATGGCAACTGCAAGCATGATTCAGCATGCACTTTTGCTTCGGTGTCCCCCTTCTCTTCAAACTTCGACAAACTACCCATGGATGGCCAGGATCGCACGATACCGATTCGTTTCTAAAACCGTTTGATCCCACTCGAATCATGTATGGTCTGCTGAGACATATACTGAACATACACATATACTCACGTGCCTGTGGGAGGTATATAGTAGCATCAACAAAATTTTAAAACGTGGCATGCAAAGACATAGATCACGATAAGAGGAGGTGGGATCGGCCAGTAGGGATATAGGGTATACTCAGCTTGACTGAGTACACCTATACAGAAGTATACATTGGCTGGATTTGGGTTTCGATGGGTCTAAAGAAAACTACGCGATGCAAACTTAAGTTTGAGGGAGGACACCTAAGCACACCTCTTGTGCATGTATTATTACTACTACTAAACATAAGGTGAAGCAATAGAATGTTTGTGATGTCTAGCATAGCACCGATAAGTGGATGGAAATAAGACATAAGCTAAACACATACTCCTACAAGGAAATAATATTAAACATTTGGGATTTGAGATATAAACAAACGATTCTCGAACGAGGAATCAAGATGAATCATTTCTTGCTATGGTCCGATCTGGAACATCAACGCATTATCACTTTCAATGGCATGTCCAATTGATCTCAAAAGAAAAATGGCAGGTCCAATTTTCAGTGCTCGATCTGTGCGGCACAACATCACCGCTATCTCACACAACAATGATGCTAGCTAGTTGATGACTCTGGTCACTACTCCGAACGACACAGTACGGCTCATTGTTTTGCAATTTTTTAAGTTCGCAACAGGTGTTAGGAGTAAGATCAGTTGCCCATGCGGCCATGCATAGCCCCACAGCTTTTCATAACTACCATCTGCTACAGGGGTTATGGCTTCGTGCGTGCTAACGAGCCCAGCATCACTCGAACTCTTTGACTAACCCTAGTGAGCAACAGACCTTTTGGTCAGTGGTCCATGCACGATGCATGTGCTGCGGCCACGAGCTGTGCATTTGATGCGGGCCCAATACCATTGATTTTAGGCTCAAGAAAGTATTACTCATATGAATTATGGGCATGTCGGAGAGTAAAAAAAAGGACGCATAGAATACGGTTAAAGAAGTAAATGAACGAGGCCTAGTTTGGCATATTGGTTTAGTTAAACCGAAGTATATTACTTTTTTTTAATATAACCGAAGTATTACTAAACTATGGTATTTCACAGCCCCGGCAAGAGATACTTTGGTTTTAGTAAAACCATGGTTTTTGAAAGAAAAAAAGGTCCCGACATCTTTCTCTAAAACTGTGAAAATAACTCTTTTTTTTTGGAATACCATAGTTTCAAAACCGTGGTATTTTACTGTAGCCAAACACCTCAAAGTATTTAAAACTAAAGTTTTGCTAGAAACTATGGTATTTCAAGAATACTTCAAAAATACTTTGTGTTCAAACTGGCCCTTGGTTATTTTGTGAATCTTTTGCAAGGACCGACACCATCGAACTTGCGATCGATTGCGTGTATATAGGAAATCAGTAAAAGCCCCCTTGTCTAACACTTTTTTTTAAAATTCCACCAATCTATTAATCAACATCAACAACGGTACAAAGAGGGATAAAAGTAATACAAATTACAAATAGTTTCATAAACCACCTAGCGACGACTACGAACACTAACGTGAGACGAAGGCGCGCGGCCGTCCTCGCTCCTACATCACCAGAGTCAGGCAAAGCTTGTCGTGGTAGAGCTTGTTGTAGTAGACAAACGATAAGTCATCGTGCTAAGGCCCAAAGGACCAGCACACTAGATATCAACAAGCATCACCAATAATGACAGCTGTAAATCGGAAGACACTGACCTAAAAACACACTAATAAACACAAAAATGGATCAGATCCTAGGAGATCTGCCGGACACACAACCACTCGTAGTTATCAGAATCAAAATGACGTATACTCTAACTGTTTCTAAAATGTATTCGTCATTTATAGGTTCTGGATTTTCAGTTGTTTTTAACAATATTCCATGTGAGGTTTTAAAAAAATTATAACGTCGAATATGAATAAAATGGTATAGTTTTTATAGCACATAATGTTAGCAATAATCACTGTATGCATGTATACGGAGTCGTATCCGAGTAGGTTTTGTGTAGCCGATTAAGGTAAGAATTAGTAGTCCTAATTCTACTAGGCTAGATACAACAAAACTACTATATATACATGTGTAGTACCCTTGTAATCTAGTGTGTGATTGAGAAATAATATTGCAAGGCTCGATACGAGCCTCTGGCCAAGATCGATTCGGTGTTGTATTACGTGAGAGCTACCAGCGTGATCTAGCAGCGTAATCAATCACGTACGTGAACAACTAGCCTAGCTGAAAGAACTAGTCAAGGCTAGCTTGTGCGTGCGTGTCTTGCCGGAGATTCTTCGTATTGTCCGTCGGAAAGTACTCGACGTCTACAAAGATTGTTGTAGGTCGTCTCATCGCAACGTCCCGACGAAAGTACTGTCGGGTCTGGGCCAACAATTGGTATCAGAGCCAAGATCGTCGTTCGTGATCTGCTAAAAGTACAAGGAGGTCATGGCGATGGTGAAGCTTGGCGAGAGCTCGACATCGGAACCGGTGTTCGAGACGGTGGGCGCGGCTTTGTATCCGCGTCTGGATTGCAAGTACTACGGGCTATGGGCACTTATGATGCGGTGCGCCATGGAAGCTCAGGAGATTTGGGAGGCCATCGATCCCGGTGGAGATGAGTACGTCAAGGGAGGTGCGAAGTACCGAGAAGATTGCCAAGCGTTGACGGCGCTCTACTCGGTCGTGCCGACAGACGTGCTGCAGCACTTCGTCGGAAAGAAATCGGCGAAGGATGTGTGGGGAGCGATCAAGGTGGTATGCGTAGGTGTCGACGACACTAGTGCTCACGTGGGGCAGCAGGAGGTTGTCTTGGACGACGAGATGACATTGGTCGAACCGGAAGTGACCCCGGTTGGTTCGTCAAGTGTGGCGACGCCAAGTACGGCGACCAAGGTGTCAGAAGAAGTCGGCGTGAGTATGTCAAGTTCTGAGACCGAGGAGTTCACCTCAAGTTCAGAAGCGCGGTCGGAGAGTACTCGGACTACGGACATCGCAGGACACGACGTCCAGGATCGAGAAGATGTCTCATTGCATGATGAAGGCAGTAGCACGCTAGGACGTCCACCGGAAACTCTAGGCAGACGTGGCACGTGTGCTCTACTAAACAACCCAGAAGGAGGTGCTCCACGTGTGGAGACCGGGCCATGGGAAGGTCCAGGGGCTGGCGGCCCAGAAACGCCAGAAGGAGGCGGACTAAAAGAAAAGGTCCTACCAGGAGGTTCAGGGGCATCCATCCCAGAAATTGGAGTAGAAAAAGATCAAGTAGGAGAAGCTCCACGTGAGGAGCTTGGGGCCAAAGAGTGCCCAGAAATCCAAGGGCAATGTGACATGGTGCCGGGAGGTGGCATCATTAGCCCAGGAAGCGGGACAGAAAGTCCAGAAAGCAAACCGGGGGTGCATCCCAGGTTTTGTAATAGGAGCAAATCGACTACAAGGCAACACGCTTCAAAAATCGCCAGAATCCGGAGGTTTGGCAACTCCAACAGCTAGTGTGGTTTTGGAAGTGGTCGGGGAAGCAAGTGAAGAAACAAATGTGTTGTCGGACACAGAAGAGTATGCCGTATCACCTCCTAGTGTGCTGGAGCCGAGCCGACTACGACCAACGCGAGCACGCATGAAACGCGTGTTGGACTACTATCCGAAAAAGGGACTTCAGACAGTCAGTAATCCGGTGAAGATGAAGCACAAGAAGCAATGCCTATTCATCAAGGAACCAATGAAGACCGATGACGCGGATAAGGAGGACTGTTGGCGTCAAGCGGAAGACAAGCCGACAAAAGCAAAGTCGGTGACCTGGAAGCTACCTGGCAAAAGCAATGCCATGGATAACGTCGACAAGAAGCAGTTGGCGCATTTTGGGACCCAGGTGGGTGTAAAAATGTGCACAAAGTGCTTAGGGGATGATTGTTAGCAATAATCACTGTATACATGTATACGGAGTCGTATCCGAGTAGGTTTTGTGTAGCCGATTAAGGTAAGAATTAGGAGTCCTAATTCTACTAGGCTAGATACAACAAAACTACTATATATACATGTGTAGTACCCTTGTAATCTAGTGTGCGATTGAGAAATAATATTGCAAGGCTCGATACGAGGCTCTGGCCAAGATCGATTCGGTGTTGTATTACATGAGAGCTACCAGCGTGATCTAGCAGCGTAATCAATCACGTACGTGAACAACTAGCCTAGCCGAAAGAACTAGTCAAGGCTAGCTTGTGCGTGCGTGTCTTGCCGGAGATTCTTCGTATTGTCCGTCGAAAAGTACTCGACGTCTACGAAGATTGTTGTAGTCGTCTCATCGCAACGTCCCGACGAAAGTACTGTCGAGTCTGGACCAACACATAACACGTGTGTTATTGGCAAAATTGATGGTCAGAGTTGAATGTCGAAATTCGTGCATGTGATAGCGGATAGAGTGTTATTTTAATGTTTACAACCTCCCAGAGAAAGTATCAATTTTGTGTAATGCCTCCTGGATTTTGTTAGAGCCGTTGTCGATCAATTTTAAATTTGGGTAGTTAAAGTATGCCTTACGTACGTACAGGAAGAGATGGAATACTATGGAGGTCATTTCCTTTTCAATCCAAATATAAAACCTGTTTGTGTCAAAGCATGTAATATTTGACTCCAAACAACTGAAAAGTATTTATCGCAAGATGCATGAGGATAAACACATGTGCATGAAATTACACCAAAAACAAATCCTTCAACCCAAATGTGTAGCATCTGCTTAGAGATTTTCAAAGCATGTCCAGTGGCTTGCAATCCCTTAAGAATATTTAATTGTAAAGAGGGTTTTTTGGTTTGCAAAAACTACTCAGCCTAATTATGTACAAATGTTTTTATGTGAAATAAGACAGGGTATATTTATCATTCCTATCAAATATAAGTAATTCAAAGGATTCTAAAAATCCAATTCAACCTTCTTTGAATGTTCCTACAAATCAAACAAGTGTCTCATGTATTTTGCAATCCGGTTGTTTTCACATTGCTATGTTATTCAAGTGCGCTTTTCAGAATCATACACACAAAATAGGCCTGATATTATCCTCAACAAAAAACAAAAGAGACCCGATATAGTTGTATTTCAAATCCGCCAAGAAAATGGTGCGATTAATTGAATGTACTTGTATTCTACATTGGCTTGATCCTGAATTTATTGTAAACTATCTTCTGATACTCATATGGTAAGGGAAATGGTCGGACATGTTCCTAGCTAGTAAGTAGTACTACCGTACTTCTTTCGGTTGCAGGTCGATGGTAATTTTTTTTGCGAAAACGCAAAAAACTTTGCGTTTCGATGCATTGATAGATAAGAAGTTTATGATACAAGTCCAAGAGAGAACCAACACCCGCACCATACAACTCAACCCAAGACGCTAGCCTAAGGGAGTAACTGGCGCAACCCGGCGCTCCAGCCTCAACCCACATCTTAGCATCTGCTTCTATAGTAGATTTGATCAAGCCTATTTGTGGTCAATAAAATAGTGTAGTACTTATCCCAACTCACAAAGGTCCCCTATGACTAGGTTCAGAAGAGCAATACAACCACAGAGACCTTGTGACCTTGGTCTGGTCCCCTACTGTGTGCTTATACACATAACATATAGCTACCAAATGGTCCTTGTGGTTCCACAGTCCGATCCATACCTCGGCAAATGTTCAATGTATACCTACCGCGTGTAAGAGAATTCCTGTGCGCGCAGATACAAAAATACGTCGTCATTCGTTTCCTGAAGAAGGGATTCCAAGGAACAAACGCATCGGTTCTACATGGCCATGGCCATGGCTGGCGATCCTGCCTTGTTCTGCCAATAAATGCCCTAGGTCACTAGTAGCCAATAGCATTCCAACATGCACACATGCCCTTTCCCCCAACAGTGTCCTTCTTCTCTGCTGCCTTGTATTCTCTCCCTGCTATCACCTCATCCACCAATACTCTTTCTCTCTCTATAAGATGGATGGCACACTACTCCTCTCAAGCAGAAGCAGGAGAGAGTCTCACATCCAGAATTCTAGGCATCCATCCCTCTAAGCACAACCATCAGCTCAGACTAGCTAGCCCTCCTACTCATGAGCCCATGCGGTGTGTGAGCTCAAGATGAGCTTGTAGGTAGGTACTACTACCAGTACCCGTCCTCCTCTTCACGCCTCTGCAACTCCCATGAGAGATGATCTGCTCCTAGTCCCCTAGGCCTCTTTAACTATCTTTCCCTATCTCTCTCTCTCACGAGCGTGATGAGCTTATGCATGGCCGGACACATCTGATCATAGCTGCTAGCCACACCCCTCTCTCGCACAGAGAGACGCCGCAGTTTCTCTTTGTCCGAGGACCTAGAGACGGGAGGTCTCGGGGGTCTTGGAGTCACATCACTAAAGCACTATGTTTCCTCTCTATGATTCCCCAAGCCCCATGGACTTGCCACTTTACCAACAGCTGCAGCTCAGCCCTCCCTCACCAAAGGCGCCGGACCACCAATCCTTCCTCTACTACCATTCCTCCCCTGCATTCGCCGCCGACGCCTTCCACCACAGCTACCTCGGTGCGGGTGCGGGTGCCGGTGCGGCCACGCCGCCCCCTGCCGAGATCGAATCGCCGACGGAGCTGCTGCTGATGGATCAGGCGCCGGCACCAAGGACCAACAACGGCGTCGGAAATGCGCAAGGCCTGCACCGCGCTGGAGGCATCGACAGCGCGGCCGCGGACGCCGCCGCCGCGAGGAAAGATCGCCACAGCAAGATATGCACCGCCGGCGGGATGAGGGACCGGCGGATGCGGCTCTCCCTTGATGTCGCCCGCAAGTTCTTCGCGCTCCAGGACATGCTCGGCTTCGACAAGGCCAGCAAGACAGTGCAATGGCTCCTCAACATGTCAAAGGGCGCCATCAGAGAGGTCATGACCGATGACGCGTCCTCCGACTGCGAGGAGGACGGCTCCAGCAGCCTCTCCGTCGTCGACGGCAAGCACAAGCCACCCGCGCACGAGGTCGGAGGAGCCGATCACGCCAAGGGGAAGAAGC
Organism: Avena eriantha; assembly: GCA_910589775.1. NCBI lineage: Eukaryota > Viridiplantae > Streptophyta > Magnoliopsida > Poales > Poaceae > Avena > Avena eriantha. Next base: position 170,829,035 of record OU342743.1, on the reverse strand, counting down.
CAGCGGCCGCCAAGGTAAGAAGGGCTCCCGCCAACCCCAAGCCACAAAGGAAATTGGCCAGCGCGCACCCGATCCCCGACAAGGAGTCGAGGACCAAGGCCAGGGAGAGGGCGCGGGAGCGGACGAGGGAGAAGAACCGGATGAAGTGGGTCACGCTTGCGTCCACGATTAACCTCGAATCGCCAGCCAGCGCGGCGGCGAGGGCGGACGAGCTGATCATGAGCCCCAACAATTTGAACCGCTCGTCATCCAGGAACACGGCGAGCGCTGAATTTGAGGAGAGGTGCTCGTCTTCAATGCCGAGCGAGAACAGCGACGCGATCATGACCGCTGGCTTCAGCAATGGAGGATACGGCGGCGGTAGCGGCAGCTACTACGAGTACCAGCTGGAGCAGCAATGGGAGCTCGGTGGAGTCGTGTTTGCAAACTCGCGGCACTACTGAGACTGAGACGCGACGACGTGCGTACGGTACTAAACTACTCCCGCTGTCTCGCCCTTGCACTTATATAATTATCCTGCTGCTTGTTCGATCGGAGATTGGCATAATAATTTCCTGCTTGTGAATTAATGATGCACTTGTTTTGGTCATCGTATGATGTATTTTAGGCCGGTGTAGCTATTACTAGAACTATGTTGGTTAATTCATGTAATTTATGTGCGGATTATTCTGATCTACATTTTCTTAATTCCATAATTGTCAAACTGAATGAATCCCTCTACAATGAAGACAGCCAAATAAGATCTGGTATTCTGATGAAGGGGCTGCAAAAAAATTACTTAAATCGTTAGCTATATGGACGAAAGGAAGGCAGGTGATGAGTTTTATTTACAATTGTTCCGATCCATTTCATAGAACAGTTCTCGCTTTGCCTGTCGAAGCCTATATTTGGAGTAGGGTTCCACAAACATCATATGGTGCATTCATGTTACACATAGCATGCCGAATATGGATTGTTATATTTCATTTCAATGCTTGCAAATGTGGGCATTAAACATGGGGTGCATACTCAGTTATTCACAGGGCCATGAGTTCAGTGCTCCACGACATTTGCAGATAAAGAAGTCAATTATTAGGTAGCACATCAATGTACTTATTACTCCAGGTAGTGCTGATTGTAAGAGAAGGGCATGCGTTTTAAGCATTAAGTATCATTCCTTTTACCGACAAATGGAAGAATCAATATGGTAAAGGTAGCCATCAGGCTAAAGTGCAATGTTCCTGGCATGTTAACTTTGTCAACAATTGTTGCTTTCTTGGTGTTAACACCCTGGAAGTTACAATAACAATACCCAACACACATTTTTAACAAAATCACTTTGGAAACCAACATGTGCTAGTAGATGTTACAATTTTATGAGCATGCATTATCGTCTTAGATATAATCTTGAAAATCCGACCATATGCATAGTTATACTTTCACAATATTGTCTAATATGGTGTCTAAATTAACCATTCTAAAAATTAAATTTCTTAAGTTTGGCAATGCAAATAATATCTAGGATGAGATAGCATATTAACTTCCTTTTGATACTTGTGAAAGAACTCTGGTGTTAGGGCACAATACTACTATAAACTCCCTGCATATCTTAAATATGTGACATTTTGGACATCGTTATTGTCCTCAAGATGTAATTCTGACCACTAATTTTATTAAATATGTATAAAATCAAGAAGGTCATATTATTCTAGAAATATTTTCCAATACACATTGATAGAAATGATTTTTAAATTTCTAATATTAATTAAAATGGTACTGATAGTCAAACTTCTAAAATTTTATCAGAAGACATTTCAAAAACATCATGTATTTGTGATATGGAGGGACTAGCTAGCTAGATGCAGTGGAGAAAATATTAATTTTGTAGCTTCCAACTTTTTTCTTACAAAGAAATACAAATGGCAAGGTATGAAATTATGGAATTATGAGTACCGATGCAATATGCTACACCTTTTCTAATACCTCTAATAGGCATATTGTTTGAACATGCGCATACTTCTAAAATCCTACCATAAATAATCATACTCTACTATGGAGTATATATGCAAGCTCTTAGTTTATCTATTAGTAGTTAATTTAAATTTTACTCTTCAATCATTAGTTTTATACCACATATTAGATATGCATTCAACTAGAGCTATGTTTTCCATATAAAATACAGTATGATCACTAATTTTTTTCTTGCTCAAGGAATCGGATATGCCAAGTTATTTTAGTATCGCTATATTATTGGAATTTTTGACGTACTACTAAAATGTTTTTTATATTTCCCATAAGCTTTGAATTGATAAGTTTTAAATGTTTGTATGAAATATATATTTTATGAAGTCATTTCACTATAAGAACCTTGAAATTTTCAATGACCTTACCACCATCATAGCTGGACAAAATAATAGGATTGATGTTGAATTCACTAATGCATGAAATAAAAGAGATTTTCTCTGGATTAATTACAACAATTCTTGCAGAAAAGAACATTTCACCTCACAAAAAATGACACTTCCCCTTGCCATAATATAGTGCATATAAGTTTTTTGAAATATCAAACTTCATCAACTTTGACCAAGTTTACTGAGGAAATTATTTATATCTACAGTACCAAATGTATACATAAGAAAATGTAAATCTTGATGAATGTAGTGGTATTATTGATTTTGTTTTCTAGATATTAATTTTTTTCTACATACTTGGTCGAACTTTATAGTGCCTGACTTTACAAAATCTTATATATATTATGCACTACATTTTGGCAAGGAGGGAGTGTAAGAGATAACTCGTAGATGCAAAGGTCGAGTAGTTTTATGCTACAAATTATCAAGCAATTACTGAAACCTTTGTGGAAAATATTGTTTGAAGAAAAGGGAAAAAACAATCAAGATGCAAAACCACCAGCTTGTTAATTTACCAAAAATCGAACTAGGGAGAGTAATTGGGAAAGTTAAATAGACATATACCAACAAAGAGTTATCCACTTCAAATGCTAGCTTCTCCGGTGGAGGGATTTAATAACTAGTTACCATGAATCAGAGTGCTGCACCATATGCTGCATCTCGGCAAAGTGTCACCGTACGATGGGCCAACAGTAGCAGTAAAAACAACTATTTCTGCACAAAAATTGTACACAGATTAATTGCATGCACGTCGACCAACAGCTCGCCTCAAAGGTCACATGCGTGCTGTACTAGAAGAAATTAGGACAAACAGTGCTCATATGTATCTTGTCTTGTCATTCTGAAGTACTTCTGTTAAGAAAGACCAAGGCAATTGTATATGTGAACATGCAATACGTACCCCACTAGGACTACGTACTTTTGGCAGCACAGTACGAGAGTACTGTTCAGCGGTTCAGCCCGCCAGACCAGCAGCGCTAGCCAATCAGAGAGTATATATATGACGAAATTAAATTCTTCAGCAAAATAAGCTTGCGTGTCCGTACATAAGGTTTTTGACCTTCAGGCAACAACCATATAGCAATATCATGAACTAAATACTACTTGGAGAAAACGCTTCAATTTTTTAATGATCCAACATTAATCAAGCATGCAGTAATTTTCACTTACCAGGTCTTTCATAACATATAGATCGTGATATTAATTGTTGAAACACAATAGTTCATATTCACTGCAAGATTGTGGTTTGTGCCTTTGTAGTTCTCCGAGTTAACTTGTAGCGGTAGAATTCGTAAGTTCTAATGGTCGTCATACCGAGTATGGTCGACAGCTAATGTAATATGACATAGGATAATAGAAAATATTAACACCATAAATCAACTAAGTTAAACTATTTTGGTACATTGAGTTTATGATGATAGGTAGAACCGAGGCTTTGATTATGATACAGAATGTAAGGAAAAACAATGTCGGCTTCCTTTCACGAGGTCAGCAACTGCGAGTACATTGGGATGGCTTGTAGTGATAGAAAATATGTCTTTTCAGGGAAGCCATTGAATATTTGGCTTTTCGAACTAGTTCCCTACATCATAGAGTTAGTTCCAAACCTAGCAAAACCGGAACCGGAGCAACTCCATGCTCCGATGCCAAATTCTCCCCTCACAATAAAATACTATAACTCTTATAACTGACAACCGAAATAGATTAGCAAACCAATGAATCAAGCGAGTAAATTGCAGAGCAGTTATACTTCAACACTCTTTTTCTAAGTTGTTTTATTGGGCGTCAGGACCCATGGTACAGACATATGGCGATGGCAACTTTGTAGAGGTCTTGCCATATTTCACTCTGATACCAAATTATACATTGTGTCATATTTAGCTATGGCAACATTGTGTTTGCATTAACATACCCATCTATAGCATCCTCTAAAACAACATTAAGCAAACTTTCCAGTCATATGTATTAGTTGGTATACTTAAGATTAAAAACGATATGCTTCACTTAGATGCACAAGCAGGCCCACACAAGGTACTAGGAATGTGATTGTTTGATGCAGCAAAGCAAGAAAACTTGATCGACCAAAGTTTCTCATGTTTACACTAGAATTTATCTTATTTCTAACTTGCTGATAACATTTTCTGAAGTGTTAGTTTTGGTTATACATTCGATATAAAATTACCATACTCGCTACGGTGTCCTTCCACAATAATATTGTGGTTGGTGTTCCTAATTTAACTCTCCTCTTTTACTTCATATGAAAATAAATTAGTCAATAAACATTACAATTGGTACATATACTACCCTTGTTCTATCTACTTGTCTTTTGGATTAGTACAGAGTCGCCGGTTCACATTATTCACAATTATTTTCTAAATTTATATTTTAAAATATAATACAAATCTAATATCCTAGAAGCAATCGTTTCATGCAATCTAACAATATTATTTCATGTTAGGAATCTAATGGTCAAAGAAATTGTTGGACATAGTTTGAACATTTACATAGTTCGTGGTTCATATATTGATCATTATTTTCTACTTCTATGTTTCTACGATATTTGGAATAAAGCACACTTTCATCACTGTACATGTAATTTTGTGTGAGAAACTCCAATGGTCCAGGTTAGTTATTTGCTGATTTTGAGAACTATATATAGTGGAATGTCTATTTGATATCCCAGCCTCATTCACAATTACATTGTGAGTTTAGTTTATGTGAGCTCAAGTTTTCAGTGCATTGACGTCAATGAATAACCAAATAAAGAATCGGCCAAATTTAGTGTTATGACAATGCAAACCTAGACTCCTCTAGGTGAGCTTGGCTTCCTGACAAGTTCAGTAAGTCATCAACCGGTGGTCGTCATTATGTTTTTCTGCTTACGACTAAGATGATTGCTACCCTTCTAAATGTACTCTTGTGGATATTCGAGTGATAACCTCTATATGGAGTATGGTAAACTCCCTGAGGTAGGAGCAACCGGTCTTCACCCATCAGCATCACTGCAAAAGCATTACTATTTCCAAAGATCTTAGCGGTATAGGAAAGACAATTTCAATGCCAAACTAGATAATGAAAAGCAGTATTCATAAACCTTGTGGGTGTAGGATGGAACATTTCTATATAGGTGTACTAATATCATAAGCACTAACATTGAATTGCTATTTTGTAGATAAAAAATAGGGGACGATTCCCCCACGAGGATAATAGATTTCAAATCCAAATTCGACCCATACATTTTTAGATCTTGTCTTGTCCATTGGTTCTGTTTGCAAATGACGCTGTATGTGTGCATCGTTCACGCATAAATAACGCTGGTTAGAAGAATTGTAAGTGCTCAAAATGAGCTCTTTAGGGGATGACAAAATTGACTAAAGTTAATGGTGGACTTTGGCCGATCTTCTTTCAGCCTGGACCTTCAAGCATCAGCAGGCGCCTCCCCACAAATAAAACATCAACAGGGCGCGAATCAAAATTCCTTCTTATCCTCAAGAAACGGAAAAGGTCAAAATCGCCTTGGTTCTTCTGCTACTCCTTTTAGAATCAGATTATTTTCACTAAAATAAAGCACCAAATCCCTATTAATTCTCACCGTGTGCTTTCGTGGCGTCGATCGATCAGCGTCACTCCCTCGCCTTCTCTCCTCCTCCTCCGCTCCAGTCACAACACAATCGCCGTTGCTCCACATCCATTGACAGAGAAGGACCGTCCGGTCCGGCCACTGTGCCCTGCAAATGGTGGACAAGGGCGGCCGTGGCGGAGAGGCAACAACACCTCCTTGCCCTCTCATCATCATCATCATCATCTCTCTCTCTCTCTCTCTCTCTCTCTCTCTGATCCAAACTGAGCTAGCTGTTACGGTTCTTAATTAATCTACACTTCGTACATATAGGACAGACAAAAAATAGGGAGTAAAAGACAATAGAGTGAAATTGATTACTTCACTTACAAGATACTACGCACGATCCAACACCAGAAAGCAGCAACGAGACGACACGTACAAGATCAGGATTGGTTTGCATGCTTTTGCCTGATTCGACGTCCAGCGTAGCCTTCTCGCTCTGCAGCGTGTCGCTCAAAGATGGGGGAGGGGAAGCAGCGTAGGAAGAGGCAGATGAAGCGGCAGCGGTAGCAGCACCAACGGAAGAAGAAGAAGAAGAAAGAGAGGCGCTATTGCAACTTGCAAGTGTGTCTGATTATTGGCTCACCTACGCTTTGGACGGTTAGAGCTAGCTAGCAGATGGGTTTATATTCTCTAATTTTGCCAGGTTCGTGGGGAAGGGAAATTAAGGACAGAGGATGGAGATCCCCAGGTGGCATCTCTCACTCTACTCTCTACAGGTAGAGAGAGAGAGAAGGCAAACCTGATGGTCTCGGCACGCGTGATGTTTCCTTCCGTCTCCTTTCGTGGAAATGATTCAAAGCTCATGTGCTAAAGGCTGCAGGGTGCAGATATTCTTCCTTTTTCAACAGAAGACAACAGGGAACAAGAATCGAAATGTATTTCAGGTCATGTGGCTATGGATAAAATGGGAGGATAAGGACAAACTTTTGCTATTAGCCCCAAGAATATAAAGCAACACCAGTAGGAGCGGTCGTTTCATTGGTGTACGACCATGAAATCTACAGAAAATTAGTACTTGGTCGTTTTGGCTTGTCACCGCATGAGTAGTACCCCTCTCTCTGTCTCTAACTTTTTCTCCAAAACCCAAATGTTACTTGGGGCGTGCCAAAACCTATCTTTAAGATAACGCCCACTTATTAGAACATAAGAGCATCTCGCGTCCCCTAAATACCGCCTGGCGCCGGATCGGTCGATTGGGGGCACGTCGTGCCACGCCCCCCAAACTTTTTTGACAAAGTTTAAATCCAAATGATAATTATGATTTCATTCATATTTTGAAGATATTTACAAACTTTGAATAAAGCTCATTTAAACTAAACAAATTTAACGGTGGCCGTGACGGATGGTAGTAGTACTCGAAGTAGCAGTAGTCAGACTCATTGAGCTTGTTCCTCTCGTGCTCGCCGTGCTCGTCGTCGGGCGCATCCTTAACGCCGCTAGGGCTAGTGCCGCTGCTGCAACCGGCACCGCTGGAGGAGCCGCCGCCGCCGTCGTCGAGTGTGAGGTCGACGATCTGGACGCATGCATCATGGATTGACTGCTCGATCGTGTCGGAGAGCAACGCCTCCTAGGCATTGTGGTCATCCATCGAGTTCAGCAATGCCTAATGCCAGCGTGGGAAGCCCTCAGGACTCTAGAGCGCCCTCTGTTGGCAGATGTAGGTGTCTGACACCGACTCCCCCCTTGGACCTCCTCCTCTTGCGCAGGTTTCCGAAGGGCGGCTACGGTTGCCACGGCTCACGGATCACAATGCCCCACGTGGGGTTGCACCTCCTCGCAGGCGTGGCAAACTCCTCCTTCACCTCAGCCTTTGGGACGGAATAGGGGGAAGCATGAGGAGGACGGCGTGGAGCGTGCCAGCCCGGAGGACGACAAGCGGAACGAGGAAGAACCGGTGTGTCGTCATTTCATTGGGAAGCCACTGAGGTGATGGTGTGGCGACGTTGGTTCTGTCTTTCATCTATAAGATCATGCTAGAATTACTTGTTCTTCATATTGGTTTAAATTGGATATGTTCATCTAGTTTACTAGACTGTATGGCTAGTTTAATCTCTATTCTTTACATCACGTTTTATCTTCTATTTTTTGGATTCAAACATATGGTAATTTTCTTATATTTACAATAATTGTTGGAATTTTTGTATTGGGCCAGCCCATATAATAGTAATCCAATAATTCTTGGTGGAATTCTCAATGGCCCATTTGGCCCATTCATGCATGGCAGCATGATGGCTCTGAAATATAGCCATCCACGTCCATATTTAAACTAGATATTATTCATATTTTTGATGAAGTATCTTTCTAAACCCTGCCACTAATGCCTAATAATCAAAGGGGTCTGCAATCCTTTCTTTCTATTTTTTCCTGCGTAGATAATGACGTTTGATGATGGGAATCACTACATTAAAGTCAAAGATATGAGATTTCCAACAATCAGAAGAAACCAGGAGTCGTGGGTTAGAGGCAAACGCTTTAGCGAAGGGACCTCTATATAAAAAAAGCCTCGTGCAACGAGAAACGAGAGTTGGCAGAAACCATTAGCCACCCCCTAGATCTCCATCCACAACACCGACGAGCCACCGGAGGAATAGACTTAGATCTAATCTCTCTACCACCATAGCCATATTCCATCACTTGTAATAGTAGATCTCTTCTTCAATTGGTGACATTGTAAGACTATTGCTATAAATCTCATGATTTCCACTACAATGTTTATGATATTTCATCTCATCTCTATGTGTGAGTAATTCTCCTTGGGCTAAGGGCTTTGGCCTAGCCATGTAGCTTTTTGTGCATGTTATTTATCATAGATGGGATCATGTATTAGTTTGTATGACATGATGATTATTGTATCCTATCTTGCCTCAATCTAAGGACTTGTCAGGTACCCAAGACCCCGAGGATTGAGCCAGGTATAGGGAGTATGAGTAATGACTAATCTGCAGGTTGGGAATCCCAGTGATAGAAAAGCTATTACGGCTGTATGTGAGGGATTTACTTGGGATAAATGGTGACGTTACTATGCATATCATTAGTTATCTTTCTTATATGGATGAGACTAGTAGGTTATTGGTATAAGTGGTTGCGGAGGCAATAGCAATTATGGAGGCACTGCCCACATATAATTTATCTTGCTCTAACAATTACATGAGCAAGATAAATTATATGTGGGCAGTGCGTCCATAATTGCTATTGCCTCCATAACCTCTTATAGCAAAAACCTACTAGTCTCATCCATAGAAGAAAGATAACTAATGATATGCATAGTGATGTCACCGTTGATCCCAAGTAAATCCCGCACATACAGCCGTACTACCCCTTCTGTCACTGGGGTTCCCAACCTACAGATTAGTCATTACTCATACTCCCTATATACCTGGCACAATCCTCGGGGTCTTGGGTACCTGACAAGCCCTTAGATTGAGGCAAGAGAGGATACAATAATCATCATGTCATACAAATAATATATGATCCCATCTATGATAAAAACATGCACAAAAAGCTACATGGCTAGGCCGAAGCCCTTAGCCCAAAGAGAATTACTCACACATAGAGATGAGATTAAAGATCATAAACATTGTAGTAGAAATAATGAGATTGATAGCAAATAGTCTTAGAATGCCGCTAATCGAAGATGAGATCTACTATTACAAGTGGTGGAATATGGCTATGGTGGTGGAGAGATTAGATCTAAGTCTATTCCTCCGGCGGCTCGTTGGTGTTGTGGATGGAGATCTGGCGGGTGGCTGATGGTTTCTGTGAGCTCTCTTTTCTCGTCGCCCGAGGCCTCTTTATATAGGGGTCCTTTCACGAAAGTTGTTCTGTTTGACCTAGCAGTGCTCATGGCAACTATACGGCTGGAACTATACGGCCGGAATTTTATTCCGGTCGTATAGTTGGCCGTTAAAGCATCTGCCTTCCACCCACGACTCTAGGTTTCTTCTGGTTGTTGGAAATCTCGTATATTTGACTTTAATGTAGTGATTTCCATCATCAAACGTTATTATCTATGCAGGAAAAAATAGAAAGAAAGGATTGCATACCCCTTTGAATATTAGGCATTAGTGGCTGGGTTAGAGAGATATTTCATCAAAAATGTGAATGGTATCCAGTTTAAATGTGGACGTAGATGGCCATATTTCAGAGCCATCAACCTCCACAAGCTTAAACTTGATCTTCCACGAGCAAGAAAACTGAAATCAAAAAGGAACTCAACATTTAAACTCAAATAACGAGATGATGATCATACTCATATTGATAGTCTCATGTTTCCTCCACTTCATAAATCTGAAAAACTTCAGCATATATAGAGTAATGGCAAGCATATCATACGGGTTTTATGCATCCTTATAGCGCTGCAAAATTATTATTGACATGGATGATTCAAATGAGTAAACTTTATTCCATGTCATGTAATCAACATATAGGCTTGCCTTTGAACATAAAGTATAATCATGTAAATCGAGAGTGTGAGAGTTGTAATGAAAAGCATATACACTAGAGTATCTCAATTCTCCCACATCAATAAATCAAGATTTTTCAAGCACTACTTTTCTATTCATTGCCCTTCAAGAATTTCTATTTTTGAGTAATTGTGAGCATGCCAAAAAATTGTTATAGTTTATCGGACTATGATGGACACTCGTGACATCACTAAGGTTTTTGTTCTTTTTGCATAATGATTACTCATAATAGTCAGAGGAGTGGTTCCATCATGAACATAGCTACCCGGGAGTGCCAAGAATCTTACCCACTATAGCATTATTGCTACATGTGTTTAACCAACTCATAGCCGAAATCTAGGAGTTTACTCTATGAAGATCGTTCGTGGGCCAACAGAGTTTTTGGCATCCCATGAAGTTTGACATGCGTAAAGCAATATCATCCTTATGATTAACAATTCAAACTTTGGCATGCTCACAAAAACCGCTAAACATTAATTCAATTGAACAAATCCTTTTAAAGAGAGCTATCAAGTCAATCAATATTTTTAGTGGTGTTGAGTGTCTTTAGAAATAAGCCTTCAAGACTAAACACTACAACACCCAAGCCTTCAATTGTGAGACTTTTCTTATTATAATTGGTTAGCAATTTTTAGACAAGACTTGGTTAATTACGAGAGCTAGAACAAAACGTACCCAATTAAATACCCATGCAAACGAAAATCTTACTATAATACCAAGACTCACTCCACCAATATAATATCTCAACATTTACTACTAACTAGCATGAGTTTCTCAAACTTCAAAAGTAGGGAGTCATAAGGCATACCTCTCATGTTTGGTTCCACTTCTCTCTTCCTTTTTTATTTGTTTCTTGGAAACTCGAAGTCGATCACTCTCCTACAACTAAACGAGAACCTCGAGGTGGAAAGAAAAAGAAAGAGGGAAAATAAAGAAAAATGGAGAATTTTTTGTTGTTTTTAAGAGAGGGAATTTAAAGAATAGAAAATTGTCGGCAAAGCTCGGCTAGAAAATCTCGAAAAAGCAAATAGAAATAACTAAATATAAAGTGTTGGGGAAACCAACATGAGTTCTTATAAACTCGAATTAAAAACACAACCTCCAAATAAATAAAAGAAAATGAACGCCAAATAAAGATACATGAGGAAACTTCCCCAAGCTTAGGCTTTTGCAAGCCCTTCAAATCATTGTGGTGGCGGGAAAATGTCAGAACTCCAGTTCACAAATTGAGTTGCGAGGTTACTAGTTGATTCTTAGAGGTTCAGAGAGAGGCTATGCATCCTCTCAACAGTCCCTCCAAGTTCTTGGAAGTCTTGGTATGTAGCGAACCGGGTTGATGGCTGCTCCTCTTAGTGAGGAACTTCTTGCTCCTCTTCTTGGTCCTCATCCTCATCCGGAATCTCCTCCTAAGGTTGGTGTTTCTCAACCTGCAAGTCATATAGAAAACGTCCTTCCTCGATAGAGAAAATACCATTAGGCATAGGAGCGGGGTAGATATGCCCAGCTCCAGCAATATGCAGATAATAAACACCACCTCTCCTAGTGAGCATTCCACAAGCCTTCAAAGTAGAGAAACCAATACGTCGCTCACCTAGCACAGGTTGCAACTCACCTAGGTTGATTCCTAGGGCAGTGGCAAGCACGGTGATGACGCCTCCACCTATGATTGGTCCTTGGCTTTGAGAGGATTGGTGCTCCAAGTAGCTCACAAGGATTGCGCCCAAGTTGAGCGACAAGTTGCAGTTGATGTAAGCAGCCTTTGCTAGGACAAAGATGTTCTCCTCATTGAGTCTTGTGAACTCATTGCGTGCCTGCAAGGTGTTAGAAATAACATAGAACAAATAGCAAATTGCAGGATGTTGAATATTCTTCCCCTTGCTCACTCTAGAAGTGAAGCTCATTCCATTATAATATTGTCCAGGGGAAGGGTCTAAGCCAGTAAAGGATGCATGTAAGGCATTGGCATCATTGTTTGGGAAATTAAACCATGTGCACCCTTCATCTAGTGTCAAAGTATAGTTGTTGTTCATAAGTCAGAAAGAAATCGTGTCCTCTCCTTGCTATAGTTTAATAGTGCTTTGCAATGAACTTAAGAATTCAATGGTTAATCGGCGATAAGTAGGCACATCATTGTACACAAAGTTTTGCAGGCTAGCTCTATTGCAAAGTAAATTGAAGTCATCAGAAATACCGAGTTGGTTCAATATAATGGGGCAAGCCCACTTGGTGGCCATTACTTCGCGGTTCTTGATCCTATCGAAGCGATCACGTTGGAGCTTGTTCCTGAACCGTATCACCATGCGTTCCTGAGCGACAACCCGAGAAGTGCTAGCGGAGGCATGAGCACGAGTTTGGCTCCTTGTGTTCATCATCTAAAACAATAAAGGAAGACAAAATAAATCTTTTTGATCCAACAATAAAAAGTATAACATATTCCTCATCATAGCACACTAAAGAATCCTCTCAAAATAATAATCTAGGCAAGAGAATCTCATAGTAGGTCTCACCCAAGATTGATAATGACAGTAGATCAAAAATGAATTTGCAAAAAGTAATTGGAGGATCGGAGGAGAAACATACCGTAGATCACTTGTGTGTGAGGAAATCGAATGAAATTGAGTAGAGGTAAAGATCTCTTGAGGTTTTGAGAGAGACTTGAGGTAGAAGAAAGAAAAAAGATTGAAGTTTTGGAGTTGGAGGTACCTTCCCGTGCGATTTTATGGTCGGACACAACTATACGGGCGCAACTATACGGCCGGAACAATGCGTTACCGTCGTATAGTTGGCCTTCTGTCAGTTCTTTAGGGTTTCCTCCTGGCGGATCATCTATACGATAGGAACTATACGATCGGAACAATATGTTCCTGCCATATATTTGGCCGTCAAACCATCTGTACCTGGGAAATAAATTTTACAAAGGCATCAATATCTATACGACCGGAACTATATGGCCGGAATTTTTATTCCCGACGTATAGTTGGTCATTAAACTGTCAGTACGTGGAAAAAGAATTCGTATGAAAGCACCAATATCTATACAACCGGAGCTATACGGCCAGAATTTTTATTTTGGCTGTATAGTTGGTCGTTAAACCGTTAGTACATATGAAAGAAAAATTGTCGATGGAAAAAATATCTATAGGACCGGAGATATATGGCCGTAATTTTTATTCCCACCGTATAGTTGGTTGTTAAACTCTCTATGTCCATCAAAAAAATTCTGTTTCTTCGAGAATTACTTCTTATACTGAAACTTAGCGAAATACCCTGTTTTTGATAGAAAGTTGACAATTAAAATTATCGACCACAACAGCATGTATATAGCAGAATTTTAAGTAATACCGACCTTCTTTTCCTCAAATGGAGTTTTCTAGCACTCTTTATCAAACATAAACTTAAACTAAGACTTAAAACTTAACTCAAATCTTTATTTAGCATGGGTTGCGTTCCATGGAGTGCTCTTTTATGGTCAATAGCTTGACCTTGACGTTACTCACTTGGGCCAGATGAGTGGAACACCCACTCCAAAGTAGTTGGCCTTCAAAGTGATGGCCTCCTTATCGTCATATTTGGCTTTCTTTTTCCAGTGGAAATGGAACAAAAGGATCCCGCGAAGGCAATTGCAACTTCACGTTCCCTTCATGGAAGTTAATTAAAGCCTTTATTGCTCTTAAGAAAGGACGTCCTAGTATGATAGGAGCAATAGTATCTTCAGGCATGTCAACAATAACGAAGTCAATTAGAGCAGGACAACCTTTAATGTAAACTAAAGTATTCTTCTTAATTCCTACAGCTTGTTTATAAGTGGAATCTGCAAGATGTAGTTTTAGTTCAGTGATTTCGAAAGAGCCAAGATTTAGCTTGTTAAAAAGACTCTTTGGGATTGTTGAGATGCTTGCACCTAGATCATAAAGTGTAGCTATCTTATTAGTCCTAGTCTTAATTTTAATCGTGGGCTCAAATATATCATCTAGTTTAACAGGTAATTTTTCAGTGATTTTCTTGTATTCCTCTTCAAGCTGGCGTACCTTAATCGCTACTTGATCAACAAAGTGTTGATACATGGCTTCATCGCTACCTTCACTCACCGGAATTTTGACGTTGATCCTCTATACGAGGTCTTTCATGGTGTAGCTTGGTGAAGGGTCGTTTCTATAATCGAGATCTTTAGGCTCCTCCCTTTGGATCCTCATCATTTTGAGTTCTTCAACAGGATTGGGCTCAGATTTACCTGCAAATTTATCTAGAATGAGACTTTGACTCTCGGTTATCTTACCTAGTTGTGCCTCAACAATCCTTGTCCTTTCTTTGAGGTCATGCAAATCATTCCTCAAACTTACAGCTTGGTTAGATAATTTACCAAGCATAGCATCATGGTTCTTTGTTATTTTAACAAGAATATTGTTTTGTTCATTTTGTGAGTCTATAAAAGACTTAAGTGTTTCTTGGAGACTACCATTACTAGTTCCCATATTATTATTAGAGTTAGCTGCAAGATTATAATAATGTTTCTGAAAATTAGGATTATAAATTTTCTTCCAAGCAGGTTTATAATCATTACGAGCTATGGAGTCTATTTATTCAATATTACTTTCGGGAGTATCTCTTACCTGGGTTTCCTTACCTTTCACGACTAATATGAGCTTATCCAACTTAGCATCGAGTTCTTTATTTTCTTGTGGTGAGATGGAGTTCACTTTCTTCGTGTTTGATCTTTCTACATGCCATTGGGCATGGTTATCTTGCATATTGTCTAGCAGCTGCCTTGCTTCGGTAATATGTTTACCCATAAATGTTCCTCCAGCTGTAGTATCAAGCATAGACTTAGACACGAGATTAAGAGCATTATAAAATAAATGGAGGATTAACCAATCTTCCATCCCATGGTTGGGATAGATTCTTAAGCATTCTTTCATCCTCTCCCATACAAGCGCTAGTGGCTCACGGTCTTCCTGTCTGAAACCGGTAATATTAGATCTTAGTTGCATAGTCTTTGCAGGTGGGAAAAATTCAGTCATAAATATAGAAGTATATCCCACCCATGATGTAATAGTATTTTTAGGCAAAGCTAGCAATCATTCTTTTGCTTTTCCTCTAAGAGAGAAAGGAAATAAACCCAATTTGGCCGCATCAGGGTCAACTTCTTTTATGCGCATCATATCACATATTTTAGTGAAAGTACTCAAGTGCATACCTGCGTCCTCAGCAGTAGAGCCTCCAAATCGATTCTGTTGAACCAAACTTAAATAATGGGGCTTAATTTCATAGTCATCAGCAGCAATTGATGGTTGAGTAATAAGAGTACGCAAATAATCATTATTGGGAGTGGCAAATTCCTCTAACTTCTTTTCATCCATATTTGCTATGTTTTTGGGTTTTCTTTAAATAGAAACTTATGATAACAATAAAAACAAGAATTAAAGACTAACTAAATTTTTTGGTTTTTCAAATAAAAACTGAAAGAAAACTAACAAAATTCAAAACAAGAATTAAAACTAGCAAGGTTCCTACTAACCTCACCAGGGTAGCTATTGCTTCCCCGACAACGGTGCTAGAAAAAGGGTTGATACCTTTGATCCAAATTACAGATGTAGTATAACTTCTTTTTCCCTAGTAGACCTAGGTTTATTGAATCCTCGGGAAGCAAAGCGTAGTGAAGTTACTTTAACGGACCCTCGAGAGTTTTAGAATTCGTTTTGTCTTTTTACCGGACCAAGAGTTTGTGTCTTTTTGTTGTTGTCGATGATGGAGAGAGAGGGCCTAGGGCGTTCGGTTTCACCTATAGCTGTGCAAAACATCTGATGGGAATAAAAGATAGAAATAAAGTATGCATGTAATTGTTAGAGCAAGATAAATTATATGTGGGCAGTGCATCCATAATTTCTATTGCCTCCACAATCGCTTATAGTAATAACCTACTAGTCTCATCCACAGAAGAAAGAGAACTAGTGCGCCACCATTGATCCCAAGTAAATCCCGTACATACAGTCGTACTACCCCTTTTGTCACTGGGGTTCCCAACCTGCAGATTAGTCATTACTCATACTCCCTATACCTGACTCAATCCTCGGGGTCTTGGGTACCTGACAAGTCCTTAGATTGAGGCAAGAGAGGATACAACAATCATCATGTCATACAAATTAATACATGATCCCATCTATGATAAACAACATGCACACAAAGCTACATGGCTAGGCCAAAGCCTTTAGCCCAAAGAGAATTACTTATACATAGAGATGAGATCAAAGATCATAAACATTAATTGTAGTATAAATCATGAGATTGATAGCAAATAGTCTTGCAATATCGCCAATCGAAGAAGAGATCTACTATTACAAGTGGTGGAATATGGCTATGGTGGTGGAGAGATTAGATCTAAGTGTATTCCTCCGGCGGCTTGTCGGTGTTGTGGATGGAGATCTGGGGGGTGGCTGATGGTTTTTGCGAGCTCTCTTTTCTCATCGTCCGAGGCCTCTTTATATAGGGGTCCCTTCACGAGAGTTGTTCTGTTTGACCTAGTGGTGCCGATGGCAACTATACAGCCAGAATTTTATTCCGGTCCTATAGTTGGTCATTAAAGCGTCTGCCTTCGACCCACGACTCCAGGTTTCTTCTGGTTGTTGGAAATCTCGTATCTTTGACTTTAATGTAGTGATTCCCATCATCAAACGTCATTATCTGCGTAGGAAAAAATAGAAAGAAAGGATTGCATACCCCTTTGAATATTAGGCATTAGTGGCAGGGTTTAGAGAGATATTTCATCAAAAATGTGAATGATATCCAGTTTAAATGTGGTATATTTTAGAGCCATCAACAACTACAGGTGAAACCGAATGCCCTAGGCCCTCTCTCTCCATCATCGACAACAACAAAAATATGCAAACTTTTGGTCCGGTAAAAACACAAAAGGAATTCTACTCCCGAAGGTTCGTTAAAATAACTTCACTACGCTCTGCTTCCCGAGGATTCGATAAAACAAGGTCTATTAGGGAAAAAGAAGCTATACTACATCCGTAATCCAGATCAAAGGTATCATAGCATATGATTGCACTATTGGGGAAAAGTTTAGCCTCAGATTTCGAGTTGAGTGAGAGTCTACCTTCTTATAGGGGTAGATCTCCCACCACTTGTATGTGAATAAGAAGAAGAGACCTACACGTGCACTGCTCCTTTGCTTCCCAGCTCGCCATGTCTCGCCTCGGCTCGTCACCACATGTAGCGGGTTACGAGAATGAGCCGAGCCGAGGACACACCTATGCCATGTGTATGCGTTTTCTATCTTTTTGCCATGCATGTTTGGAGAATATTATCCGAGATGAAATGTTTTGCTATGTGTACAAATCTGATCTGTTTGTCTCCGTGGCTTATCCATAGCCATTATTTTTTGCTCTGGTGTCTATAAAAAGGTCTCTTCTCTCCTTGGACACATACAAATCACATGAGAGTTCCTTGTTCCAAAACTTTGTGTCGCCGCCCATGTCTTTCATATCCCGTCTTTCGGTGTGCAACACGAGACGGGATAATAGGCATCTGAAACCCTGCTACTCAAGATCCTATATGTGAGAGGTGATCAGGTGTTTGGGGACCACTCTCGCGCGACTATTGGAAATTATGCAGCATATGACTCCTTCCCCAACTATGACTTCTTCCTAGACTAAGACAACCTCTTAGGGAACATGGCGGAGAACTTCAACACGAACGCTAGCGGTTCTACTCCAATTGGACTGTATGTGATTATGTCTTTCCTCTGTGACATCATGCTAAAATGATTTGTTCTTCATATTGGTTTCGACGAGATATGTTCATCTAGTTTGATAGTTTGTATGGCTAATTTAATATCTATTGGATACGTCATATTTTACATACTAGTTTTTAGGATTCAATCATATATATGGTAATTTGCTTATATTTTTCAACAATCCAAAAACCGATCGTAGGCATTTTATTACATCGTTGCGACAGCCGCCTTTCAAGGGTATCTATTGTAATAGATTGTTGGAAATATGCCTATAGGCAATAATAAAGTTATTTTCATATTTCCCGTTCACGATAAGTGTTTCCATTCCATGATAAGATTATATTAGCTAGAGTTTGATCATAAGGAATGGTGTGTTACGAACACTTAAAGAGTGTTGGCAGGGAACGAATTTGAACTAGGTACAGTGAAACCAATGATCGAATCTCGGGAAAGCAAAACATCATGAGACAAAGGAATGGAATCATCAACATTGTAGTTCAACTGATAATGATCTTCGTAGAATGTGTGGGAGTCATTATGGGTATCTAGGTCCTGCTTATGATTACTGATCAGATAGGAGTCTCAATCATGTTTACATATTCCCAAACCGTATGATCGCACAATTAACGTTCATTAACGCTAGGGACTAATGAGATATTTGTAATGGTGAGTTAGAATATTGATTCAGAGTCTTTGATGACATCTAGGACATCACAAGGAGATTAGGAATGGTTTGTAGATTAAGATTTATATATGGGAAAGTGTTTTTAGGGTTTCCGGAAAAGCTTCCAATTTTTCGGTATTGTGTCAGAGTTCAAGAATGTTTTGGTGGGTCCAATGGTGGGAACCACCTGTCCTGGAGGGCCCACATGGACCAAGGGGGTGGCACACTAGTCTACTTGAGCCATGGACACTATCCCACCCATGGCCCATGCACAACCAAGGGGAAACCCTAGGCGTATGAAGGAGGTCCCAACTTGGGGGCTGACGACAACAATTTTTTGTGTACCAACTCGTTCTGACTCCAAATGCAGAGTGTTGTATCAAGCGTCTTTTCTCCACAAGGTTCACTCAAGGGTTAATATCGAACTCTTAGGGAATTGGTTAGGAAACTTCTTTTCTTGTCTTCTTTAGTCAACCTACAAAACAAAGTATTTTCCTTATGTCCCCAACTCCACCGTGTGGTTGTCAAGCACAAGGTTTGTATTAGTAAATCTAGAATAAAACTATAAATAAATAAAAGTAAACTATCTATAACTAGGAAATAAAGTAAAACAATAAATTAAAGTTCTTTTTGTTTGTTTGTTTATTTATGCAAATAGATAATGTATTTTTGTATTTTCGGATTTAATTAATGCATAAAATATAAAAGGCAATAAAAGTGTGTAGAAGGTGTTTCTTATAATAAAAAGTGGACATGTGTGCATGGGTTCACTTGACTACTCACTCCTAAGGTGCAATGAATATAAAACTGCTTATGGATGAGTTATCACTCGGAACTTCTTTATGTATTTGATTAGCATTCATATGTGTCGGGGGGATTACCCCCGGGTAGGCTAGCCGAATGGAATAAAGAAGAGATAACTGACAGTCAATTGACAGAGCTCAGCCGGATGACGATTTAGGGATAGAGCCCTGAGAAGTTCAAGATCAAGCAGCCGGCTGAAGAGAGATCGCCAAGGCGCCGATCCGGTTGGGCCATCTGAGTCGGACTGGCGAGTCTATAAGATGGAGAAGCTAGGGAAATGTGCGCCACAATGCGCCCCGCACACCAGCCCGTACTGATGGGATGTAAAGGATGAAGATAGCGGCACAGACGCTAGGAACCGCGGTGGCGGCCAACAGTGTACCCGTGTCGGCCGGAGGTGGCTATCACCGCCTGTGTCGGTCGGAGGTGGCTACCGCTGCGCGTGTCGACCGGGGCGGCGTCCACTATGCTCGTGCTAGCCGGGGAAAAGGCATTGTAGCTGAGCTCACCACGGCGGGATACTGTAAATGACTAGCCGACTGGGGCCCGCATGTGGGACCCGCCAGCTGACCGAACCTATGTAATCGTTACCCTGACAGTATATAAGGGGTTGCAAGGCTTCCATAGAGGGGGGTTGTCTTAGTTGGTTCTTTAGTACTCATACAGCTCGAGGAGCGCTCTGTAGTTCTTTTGTTTATCAACTCATAATCAGATCGGCAGGAGTAGGAGTGTTACCACACCACGAGGGTACCGAACCTGGGTACATATTGTGTCTCGCTACGCATGCTCGTATCCAATCTCACCTACGAACATCGTCGTTAGCTTTCCTTCTTGTTCCCACACCTCTACCAAGACTTCTTAGGCACTGTCGTTCCCAGAACCACGACAATATGGGCATCACATCCTAATGTAAAGATGATGCAACACATCTCACTTATATTCCTCTAGAAGGAGAAAAATCCATGTAGTCTAGAATTAAGAATAATCATAGTATAGCCTTGGGTAATTTGATATGATGTTTGAATAAAAAATGTTCTATGTTGACCAAACAAGAACATCTTTGTTGTCGAAAGATGTACATAACACATGCATTCACTTTATCCCTAGTGAGGTAACAAAAGAAAGATAAAAAAACATAGTGGATCTCGAGTTTTCTATCACTTCCTAATCTCCACCAGCATGTTACTCCATCTAATACACACATCCCCCACACATATTCTTGCATATAAGTATGGTCAAAACAAGTACTTAAGAAAGGGGTACATCATATGCTTCTACCAATACATCTTATAGATGAAAGAATTCCAATCTCAAATAACATCACACCAAACAAAGAACCATCACATAAATTACAAAGATGACCATACTAATGTTGGGTAGCTCATATGGTACTATAACAATGATAGCATGAGAGAGATGTAGATCAAGCTACTACCACAAACCCATAGTCCATAGGTGGAATACTCTCTCTTCATCATGGAGACGGTGTTGATGACGTTGAAGAGGGTGGAGATCTAATCGGTGGCGGCTCCGGTGGTGTTTCCCCCCTCCAATCTTTGCTGGTTCTTGCTCTGTTTTGGTGTTTCTGTGATTCCGTTTTGTTTCCTTTGAGATCGCCTCGGGGGAACTTTTTATAGAATATTTTTACGTCATGACTTTGAGCTAGGTCTGAATATGGATGGTTGTCGATGCTCGAGGGGGAAAAGTGCATGGGCATCACAGCAAGGTAAGTGGGCCGTGGCACCTAGGCTTTTTTGGGCCCTAGGCCTCCCCTCTGGTGGTTTAGGTTCTCCAACTCCTTGTCTTCGTGAAAAAATAATCCTAAAAAAATCACAGGTCCATTTTACTTTGTTTAGGTCCCTAAAACTTAAATATACACAAAGTAGGGTTTTCCTGTCCTATAGAGTTATAACCCAAATAATGGGGATCATTATTAAATTCCTATAAACCAATGTAAACCATGAATATAACATTCTAAATGATACAAATATGTCGGAATATGTGATAATAAACTACAAAGTTCATGTATGCATTTTACATGCATCAACCACCCCGGGCTTAACCTATGCTCATCCTCGAGCATGAAGGTGATAAAACTAAACATGGACTTTGTGTTTTTCTATTGATCATTATAAGTCATGATTATTGATACACATAGTTAAATGGTTCATTATCTTAATGAATAACAACAAGCAATTAAATCATAAAGTGATATCTTTCATAAACTTCATATATGACTAACAATATGTTAATCTTGTATAAAACAAATGCACAAAGTACTATGGAAAATTAAGCATGCAAAAATGGAAAAAGAAAATAAAAAAGTAAAAAGTTTCATTGTCCTACTTTGGTCTTATAATTATTAATGTTGATTATATATTTGTGGACACTTGAAAAAGCAGAAAGTAAGCAGGGATTGACATGTACAATAGATATTTAGCTTCCAAACACTACCCCGTATATTTATGTTTGAATAGTACATCATTAGTGTTTGCTTCCATTTCTCCTCACCCCTTGATTATTTGTGCATTCTTCTTTTGGGACACTTTTGCATCTTTTCTCTTAGCACCTATATACAATAAAATTTTGGATACATTTATATATTTATGAATTAAGCAACTTTGCCTACTTACTCACCCTATCACTTTTGATACTTTTATTGAAGGGTTGGTGCCATTATCTTAGCAGTGAAATCCTTGCTAGAAGGGTGTGTGCCGTCATCTTTCTTTTGTATGCATATTTTATTATAGTTGCAAGGATGCTTATGTCTTATGACTTCGTGGTCACCCCCACAACTAGCTTCTCTATGACAACTAACCATAAACAATACCATTTGGAAGCTAAATAAAACCCACACATGAAAATGTACTTGGAATAGAATTTTCTATATAGTTAGGTATGGCGGATACTACTGGAATAACTTGGTTTTAAAGGATTATGGGTGCACACGTTCTAGCTTGTACTAACATTTTATTCTTAGAAAGAGGGAGATAGTTGACCAACTACACATATGCAAAAGTGTCCATAGTACTAATCATTTCTTGATAGACAATATTAACATGAAGTTATCCATCTATGTTGTAAATAAAAGTTAGCACTAAATAAGACATTTGCAAATTGTCACTTATTAAAACAAATGAACAAGAAAACAAGGTGTGACAACATCATAACTTGTAATGGAACTATCAGTTCCCTTTCCTATTTTAGCATCCAAATTTATATTTATTTTATTCCATTAGCTCATCCATATACATTTAACAAATTATCATTTATTACAAAGGTAAAAAATGCAAATGTAATCATAAAACTAGATAAAGATGCTCCAAGTTTATGCAAAAAGAATTATGTTGCTCTAAAAACAAAGTTTAGAGTCGTGCAAACCATGAGTTTAATAGGTCCAGTGGGGTGCCTTGGTCCTTCCCAAGCTTATGGTTTTCACCATGCTTGGATATCTCATTGTATGGTATTCCTCCATTCCCTATGGAAAAACTTCAACACAAACTTTTCTTCCATCTCTTTTTTCTGAGAGGTGACATTAGTGGACATAAACATAATATGCTAGTTGCCATAAACTTCAAATGAATTTTGGTTTGAAGTGTCCAGAGAGTATATCAAGTTGCCATCGTCAATAAAAGATCAAAATATCCAAAAAAAATCAAAATGAAACTCAAAAGAATGGCTTAAACAAGAGAAGACAGAATCTGTCTAGAAAAACGGCAGAGGCAAAACATAATTAATTGACCCACTTAGAGATGTGAGGAAGTTTTACAAAACGTTTTGCATACAGAGGATGAAAAGTTGTAGCTGTGGTAGAAAATTTAGCTCAATTGGAGTTTAGGAAACAATTATAAAAATCTTTTGGTAAACTGCAGTGTGCAAAAATTTGCAACTCCAAATAGTTCTATCAACTTTAGAACATAAAAATGGGTACTTGCTAATTTATTGAAAACTCTAGAAAACAAACTAAAATAAAAATTAGTGCAAAAATAAATCTAAAAGAAAAACAATTGGGTTGCCTGCCGTAAAGCGCTTTCTTTATAGCCATATAGCTAGGCTTACTTACTTGTTTTTAAGGTATGTGGAGATCATGTGGTAACTTGTACCTTGGTGCTATTTTATTCTTCCTTGGAAAGTGTTTCATGCATAGTACCAGGGTCCCATAGTTTGCTCAAACCAATCAAAATAATAATCAAGTTCAAACATGGTAGAAAGAAACTCAAAGTATAAAACCAATAACAACAAAGTATAACTTTATTCCTATGCATTAGCATTTTGTATATGACTAAATCACAGCAAATAGAAGTGGATAAATGCATATTAACAGTAGGTACTTGCATTTCAAATTAATATAAGCATAAGGAGTGCACTTATAACCTCATTTTTCACAATAGTTGCAAGTAATAGAAGCAAATTCAACAAAGGAACCATTGGAAGCCGACAAGTTTGCAAAGTTTGATTTATAAATAGGATAATTATGATTATCATGTAATTTATTATCATGCTTTCCTATTTCAAACTAGTTGCTAGAATGACTATCAAGTTTGACGTCATGGTTGCATCACTTATTTGAAACTAAAGATAACTAGAAACCACATATGTATTTCTCAATATAAGCATATCTCCTCTATGTTGTAATTAGGAGATTTCAACAATAATGTAGGACTCTTACTAATAAGAGTATCAGCATGAACAACACTTATATCATTTTTATCCTCATGTGTTATATATGGAGGGATATCAAGAATCATAGGGCCATCATCTAAAGCATTATCATATACCATATCTAAACAATAGTCCCCATTATCATCAATAATTTTACTAGGAGTATAATAGTTTCATCATAATATCAAGGGTTCCCATAATTGATCATAGAATTTTGAGTTGGACAATTATCATAGCATGGGTTCTCTTTAATGACAAATGAGTTTTGAGTTTGAGAGTTACTATCATATTTGAGAGGTTCCCATACACACCTAAGCTTATGTTGGACCATATCTTTTTTATATGAAATATTAGAACTTTCCACAATAGCAAGAGTTTTTTATTTATATTTAATAACATAATCATTATCACTAAATTATTCTATTGAAAGTTGGAGCATAATAGAAATGAGCACTTTCATCACACGAGCATCATGGCTAGTTTCAAGTTTTTCACTAATAAGAGAGCATACCTCATGGGCTGCAATATAAGCAATATATTTCTCAACGTGTTATATAATATGGCATGAAAATGTACACTCTTGATAAGAAGCAATTATAGGATCATTATTATGCTTACATTTAGTGTTTATAGACTTCTCTAGTGCAGCAAGTTATATCATGTAGTTCACAAAAATCAATAGACAAGTGGTTGATATGTTTAAGAAATTCATGCGTTCGATTTGCTTCTTTGGTTGATAGATATTCATAGTAAGCTCCAACATTTTTGACATAACATTTATATATAGAGGTTAAAGACTACACTAATTGTTTTTGGATTTTTGTGTGTAGTAAAAAGGTGAAAAACAAGATTAAAGGAAGAAAAACAAAATAACACGTAAAAGACAAAAGAAAGACAAACAAAAGTGCTTTGAAAATCTAAAAGAAAAGAAAAGCTCACAATGGTGCAACCTCCCTGAGCTTAGGTGTTTGCACAAGTTTGGTGATGATGCTTGTTGGCTCGTGATTGATGATCTCATTGGGGAACCCCAAGAGGAAGGTATGATGAACACAGAAGTAAGTTTCCCTCAGTTATGAAACCAAGGTTACCAATCCAGTAGGAGCAAGGAAACACCCCAAAGGTGTTGCTAGCTGAGCCTTGGCAGGGCGCACTACCGGTGCTAGTAGCAACGTGGGGACCTGCACAACACAACCACAGAACTCTGTCCCCAACTTGCGATGAGCTTGTCAATCTCACCAGTTTTGCTGAAAACAAAGGATGAAACGTATCGAATGGAAGGAAGTAATAGTTTGCAGAAAGTAAACACAAAGCAGTAAACAGTTTGATTGTAGATTGAATGTAAAAGAAAGGAACGGGGTCCATAGTTCACTAGAGGTGGCTCTCCTTAAGATAGATAACATGTTGGGTGAACAAATTACAGCGGGGCAATTGACAAACATCGAGAAAGCAATACATGCATATAGTAATCATCTTGAATCCTTTGAGACTTGATTGGGCATTACAACATTATACATAGATCGTCATCCAACTGCATCTATGACTAATAATCCACCTTCAGGTTATCATCCGAACCCCCTCCAATATTAAGTTGTAAGCAACAGATTATTGCATTACGAATTGCATGTAAAGTAAACAATACGATTGTTCTATGAAGAAAGGATTGTTGTTTTCTCCCTAGTAGCAACAACACATCTAGTACCTTAGAGATTTCTGTCACTTCCCCAGATTACCGGAGGCATGAACCCACTATCGAGCATAAATACTAACTCTTGGAGTTGATAGCATCTACTTGGCCAAGATAGCTACTAACAACGGAAAGCATGCAAGATCACAAATAACAAAGACATGATAGAATCAATAATCAATCTAAAATAGCATCTCAATATCCATTGGATCGCCGCAAACACAACATGCAGAATTACAAATAGATGACCTTGATCATGAATGGAGCTCACAAGATCTAGACATGAAAGTACAAAGGAGGAGAACCAGCCATCTAGCTACTACATGGACCCGTAGTCTAGAGATGAACTACTCACGCATCACACCGGAGGCTTGCATGATGATGAAGAAGGCCTCCAGGGTGAAATCCCCTCTCCGGCAGGGTGATGGGAAGAGCTTCAGATCCCTCCCGATCTAGGGATGGAGACAACGGTGGCTATAGACTATTTCGTGGATTTTTGTTTGGGATCTTAGGGTTTCTATATCGGAGGAAATATATAGGCGGAAGGAGAGGCCGAGGGGGTGCCTAGGGTGGCTAGACCACCCCCTGGCGCGGGCCAAGCCTGGCCGCCCGGCCAGGTGGTGTGGCCAGGCCCTAGCCCCTCTGCGTCTCGTATTCTGGCTCCGTGTGTCCCTCGGTAAAATATTGACTTTGGATTTTGTCCCGTCCAATTCCGAGAATATTCATTTTCTGACTTTCCTGGAACCAAAAATAGCAGAAAACAGGCAGCTGGCACTGTGGCTCTTGTTAATAGGTTAGTCCAACAAATCATATGAAAAGTACTCCAAAGTGTGAACAAAACACAAGAAAGTAGATAAAACCAAGCATGGAACATCAAAAATTATAGATACATTTGCAATGTATCAATGCTGCTAGAAAATATTCTAGCAATTGTTGTGGAAGAGAAGTGTGCTCCCGACTTGATCAAGATACTACTATGAGATGCTTCCAGCAATTCCCTGGCAACGGCGCTAGAAAATGTTCTTGATGGAAACAACTATATGTGTACCAAAAGTGCATTGTATTGTAGCAAGCGTCTTTTCCCCACAAGGGTGACTCGAGGGTTAATATCAAATTCTCAAGTAATTGGCTAGGAAACTTATTTCCTTGTCTTCTTCGGACAACCTACAAAACAAATTATTTGCCTTGTGTCCTCAACTCCATTGTGTGGTTGTCAAGCAAAAGGTTTTATAATAGTAAAATTTAAATAAAACTATAAATAAATAAAAGTAAACTATCTATAACTAGGCAAGAAAGTAAAAACAATAAAGTAAAGTTCTTTTTGGTTGTTTTTAAGAAAATACTAATAACTGCATTTTGTATTTTCGGATTTAATTAATGTATAAAATATAAAAGGAAATAAAATTTTGTAGAAGGTGTTTCTTATAATAAAAAGTGGACATGGGTTCATGGATTCACTTGACTACTCCCTCATAAGGTGTAATGAACATCAAACTGCTTATGGGTGAATTATCACTTGGAACTTCATTATGTGTTTGATTAGCATTTATATGGGCATCACATCCTAATATAATTATGATGCAACCCATTTCACTTAAATCCTCTAGAAAGGAAAAATTCCATGCAATTTAGAACTAAGAATAAACAAAGTATAGCGCCTTAGGTACATTGACATGATGTTTGAATAACAAATGTGCTACCTTTACCAATCAAGAACATATTTGTTGTCACAAGATGTACATAACACATGCATTCACGTTATCCCTAGTGAGGTAACAAAATAAAGGTAAAAACATATTGTATCTAGAGTTTTCTGTCACTTCCCAATCTCCACCACCATGTTACACCATCTAATACACATGTTCCCCCACACATATTCTTACATGAGTATGACCAAAACAAGTACTTAATAAAGGGGTACATAATATGCATCTACCAATACATCTTACACATGATAGAATTTGAGTCTCAAATAACATCACACTAAACAAAGATCCATCACATAGAAATTACATAGATGACCATAATCATGTTAGGCAACTCATATGGTACTAGAACAATGAGAGAATGGGAGAGATGCAGAGCAATCTACTACCACAAACCCATTGTACAGAGGTGGACTAATATCTCTTCATAATGGAGATGGTGTTGATTATGTTGGAGAGGGTGGAGATCCAACCGGTGGCGGCTCATGCGGCGTTTCCCCTCCAATTTTCACTGGTTCTAGCTATGTTTTGATGTTTCTATGTTTCCACTCTGCCTCCTTCAAGATCGCCCTGGGGGACCTTTTTATAGGCGTTTTTGGTCAATACTTTGAGCAAGGGATGAAGATGGAAGAATGTCGACACTACATGGGAACTTTTCGGCATGGGCCGGAAAGAGCATGGGTGGCGCAGCCATGTAAGTGGGTCGCGCTACATGGGAACTTTTCGGCATCAGGCCTCTCTTCTTGTGGTTCATGTGCTCCAGCTCCTTGTCTTCGCGAGAAAATAATCCTCAAAATATCCTAGATTAATTTGACTTTGTTTAGGTCCCTAAAACTTAAAAATACGCAAAACAAGGTTTTCCCGTCCTATAGAGTTATAACCCAAATAAAGGGGATCATCGGTAAATCCCCATAAATCAATATAAAAACATGAATATGACATTCTAAATGATGCAAATATGTAGGAATATGTCATAATAACTACAAAGTTCATATATGCATTTACATGCATTCGTGGCAAGTTGACCCCCTTGGATATCGAGCATCTTCTTGGAGGGGGACAAGCTATCTGCAGCCCCCTCCATCCTATGGAAAGAGAGGGGGAGGTCTAGGCCGACCTACATCCATCCATAGCCGCTGCCTCTCCTCTCTCCTTCCACCTCTCCTCCATCATAGACGCTTGGCAAAGCCTTGCCGGTACTCCACCATACTCCGCCACCATGTTATCGTGCTACTGGAGTCGATCTCATCTACCTCTCCTCTCTTCTTGCTGGATCAAGAAGTACGAGACTTCATTTAGCCATATGTGTCTACATCCTAGGGGTGTCATTCCTATGGTGATTGATCAGATTTGACCACGAAGAAAGTACAACTACATCAACCACATTATTGAAGTGTTTCCACTTGTGTTCTACAAGGCTATATAGATATATTCTATGATGTTACTTGTATCTCCTAGAATGAATCTTGGTTTTATTTGCTCTCTTGTTGGAAAATCTTTGTTTTCTATGCTGTGAATCCGACTAGTGTTATCAAAGCTAGGATCTATGTGTAGATGTTGGTACAAGTACAACATGTTAACTTGTGGGTGTTTGATATTATCGTTGCTACCATCTCACATGTACTTCTATTTTTTCAGGATAGTAAGATGTAGCGGCCCGGACCAACTTTATAGTCTTTAGATTGAGACCGATTCTATGCTTGACATGCCAATTGTATTGCATAAGCAGCTGGAGGGTGTCAGTCGCTCTTACTATAGTTGAGAACAGATTTTCAAAGGAGAGATTGCAAAAGTTAATAAGCAACTTGTATGATTAGTGTTGTGGCTTTTAGTAGGTAATAATGGTTCTTATAATTTCCCATAGGAGCCATGTAAAATGGGCAAGAACAAAGGTAGAGAGGTCTAACTTGTTTTTGTAGGGCATGTGATGTGGTGTGACCAAGATATGATTGATATATGCGATGTATGAGATGATCATGTTTTGTAATATGTTTCATGACTTGCATGTCGATGATTGTGGCAACCAACATGATCCATATGGTTGTCTCTTTTATTATACGACCTATGTGTCAACTTCAATGCCATGTAATTGCATTACTTTAACGCTATGTGTTAGATGTAGTTTTAGTTGCAACATTTGGTGGAGACAACATGTGCGGTGCCAAGGACCTAGGCACCATGCTGGTTCTATGATGAATATCATGGCAGTGCATTGGAGATGGAGATCGAGGGCTCAAAGGAAAAAGGCTATACCATATCACATTATATATGCATGTGATGGTTATCCTTTTGTTTACGCGTCTTATTTTTCTTTAACGCGATGGTAGCATTATAAGATGATCCTCACACTTAATATCAAGATAATTGTATTCTACCTAAGTATGCATCTTTGCAAACGTTCATCATTTTGAAGAACCTCATGATTATCAGGTGTTATAAATTCTACATTCACATCTCACGGGTGTAAACCAGTTTTACACATGCATAAATACTTTGGTTAAACTTGACGAGCCTAGCATGTATAGGCATGGCCTTATAACACATCAAACTGAAAGGTTAAACATGAGTTATATGAATGATATGATCAACATGTTGATGTTCACCATCGTAGTTGTGTCATCTCACATGACGACCGGACTTGGTGTAGTGAACATGGATCATGTGCCACTAAACAACTATGAGCGATTTTGAGTTTAACAAGAGTTCGTTAGAAATATGATTAACTTGAACTAATTAGCATGAACATAATCTAAATTTTCTTTGCAATTATGTTGTACATCAAAGGCTCGTGCTATATATGCGTTCAATTTTAGTGTCTTCCTTGAGAAAGAGAAATTGAAAACATCAGGAAGCAACTTTATGGATCGTAATCTGAGGATTATCCTCACTACTCCTCCAAAGAAATATGTCCTTGATGCACTGCTAGGGCAACCACTGCTTCCTATGGCGCCTGAGGAGCTGGAAAATGCCTTTGCCTCGTGCACTGAGGACCACTCGATAGTGTGCTATTCTATATGATTTGGAACCAGAGGTCCAAAATCATTTTGAACACCATGAGGCATATGAGATAGTTGAGGAGCTAAAATGTGGAGAGCTATGAAGCTTATGAAATGTTCTTTAACTATATGATAGAGGAGCATAGCTATGTGAGCGAGCATGTAATCAATATAATTGGTTATGTGAATCACCAGGTTCAGCGGGGATGCCCGATCCTAAATGAACTAGGGATTGACAGAGTGCTCCAGTCACTACCACCTAGCTATAAAGGCCTCATGATGAACTATAACATTCAATGGATGTAGAATGTGCTCCTTGAACTTTTCACAGTGCTGAAAATTGTGGAAGTGGAAATCAAGAAAAAGTATCAAGTGTTGATGGTCAATAATACCACCAATTTCAAGAAAAAGAGAACAAAGGGAAACTTGAAGAAGAATGGCAAGCAAGTTGGCACTCCTCAAATAAGCCCAAGTATGGACCTAAGTCTGACACTGAATGCTCCTACAGCAAGGAGACTAGTCACTAGAAGTGTAACTTTCCAAAGTACTTGCCAAATAAGAAGGCTGGCATTGATATAGATGTTATTGATATATTCCTTACTAGTGCTCATAGTAGTGCATGGGTACATGATACTGGTTTGGTTGTGATGTCTACGCACTTCTATTCTTGTAGACAGTTGTTGGGCTTCCAAGTGCAGAGGTTTGTAGAACGGCAGCAAGTTTTCCCTTAAGTGGATCACCCAAGGTTTGTCGAACTCAAGGAGGAAGTGGTCAAAGGTATTCCCTCTCAAGCAATCCTGCAATCAAGATACAAGAAGTCTCTTGTGTCCCCAACACACCCAATACACTTGTCAGGTGTATAGGTGCACTAGTTCGGCGAAGAGATAGTGAAATACAAGTGGTATGGATATAAGACAACGGTGCTAGAAAATAGCTTGATGGGAGGAAAAGACTAAAGGCAAAAAGATGGAAGCAAGCAAACATGTAACAGATCTAGTTGCAAACGGTGTTTCAATGCTTAGAAACAAGGCCTAGGGATCATACTTTCGCTAGTGAACACTCTCATATAAATATATTCTCTTTATGATACTACTCTTAACTATTCTCCGGTTGGACACTCTAATCCATGGTAGGGCTATAACAACACACCTCAAAGTCCGCTTTCCCCATCTAGATAACCCCACACTGTCACCTTGAGCTCTAGATGGTTCCAACAAACACCACAATTTCATAGAAACAACCAACTCCAAATATAACTCATAACAAGTAATTGTAATCTCTAGCCTAAGTGCCACCATGGTGTGCACGCTGTCACTTTCACACACATGGGGAGAGCAGAGATCTATTAAAGCACTTGAGTAGCAAGGTAGATCTATAGATTACAAGCTCATGATCTCAATAAGATCATGCATAGAGAGAGATGAACACATAGCTACCGGTAGAACCCTTAGCCTCGAGAGAGAACTACTCCCTCCTCATCATGGGAATCAGCAACGGTGATGGAGATGGTGGTGGAGATTGATGGAGATGGCTCCGGGGGCACTTCCCCGTCCCGGCAGGGTGTCGGAACAGAGACTTGCTGTCCCCCGAATCTCCTCTTCGGTGGCGGCGGTGCTGCGGAACTTTTCGTGGCTAGAGGCTGTTCAATTTAGGGTTTTTGCATCGGGAGGCATCTTATAGGCGAACAGGCAAGGTCGGTGGGCGGCCAGGGGGGCCACACCACCTGGTGTCACGGCCAGGGGTAGCTCGTGCCACCACATGGTGTGGCCGCCATGTGGCCCCTCTCCGTCTCGTCTTTTGGCTCCGTGAGTCTTCCGGTAAAATATCGACTTTGGCTTTTGTCCGGTCCAATTCCGAGACTATTCATTTTCTGACTTTTCTGGAACCAAAAACAGAAGAAAACAGGCAACTAACACTGTGGCATCTTGTTAATAGGTTAGTCCAAGAAAGTGTATATAAATACTCCAAAGTGTGGACAAAACATAAGAAAGTAGATAAAACCAAGCATGGAACATCAAAAATTATGGATACGTTAGCAACATATCAGGTTGCTCACACTTTTAACTCGAAATAGGAACTGTAGAATAAATGGAGACCAGCGAGGGACGAGGTGATGATGCATGTAGGCAATGGTTCAAAAGTTGAAGTGATGGTCGTCGACACGGTCCCTCCAAATCTACCTTTGGGATTAGTTTAAAACCTAAATAAATTCTATTTTTTGTCTGCATTGAGCATGGCATTATATCTGGATTTTTTTATTGTGGGACCGTTACTCATTTAAATCAGGGAATAATGGTTATTATTTTTATGTGAGTAACATATTTTATGTTCATGCATCTGTTGTGAATGGTTTTTCTTGTTTAATATAGAAAGTAGTAATACACACATCCATAACATTGATGCCAAAATATTCAAAGTGAATAATGATAATACCACATACTTGTTTCACTGTCATTTAGGTCATATTAGTGTAAAGCACATGAAGAAGCTCCATTCTGATGGACTTTTTGAGTCTCTTCACATTGAATCATTTAACACTTGTGAGTTATACCTTGTGAGAAAGATGACTAGAACCTCGTAGTCTGGTACAATGGAACATGAAAATGACTTGATGGAAATCATACATATATATGTGTGTGCGCCAATGAGTATATGGACATGTTGAGGATATCGTTACTTCCATATGTTCACTAATGACTTATGTAGATATGGGTATATTTACTTAATAAAACACAAGTATGAAACATTTGAAAAGTTCAAAGAATTTCAGAGTGAAGTAGAGAACCATCATAACAACAAGATCACTTTATGATCTTAGAGGTGAGTATTTGAGTTACGAGTTTGGCATGCATTTAAAAGCTTCTGGAATATTTCGCAGCGCACGCCACCTGGAACACCACAGCGTAATGGTATATCAGAATGTCATTATCATACATAAATAGATATGGTACGATCTATGATGTATCTTACTGATCCACCACTATCTTTTTGGGGTTATGCATTAGATACAGATGCATTCACTTTAAATAGGGGACCATCTAAATCAGTTGATACAATGCCATATGAGTTATGGTATGGAAATAATCCTAAGTTGTCATTTCTTAAAGTTTGGGTATGTGAGGCTTGTGTTAAAGGGTTACAACCTGATAAGCTCAAAACCAAGTCGGATAAATGCGTATTCATATGATACCCTAAAGAAACAATTAGGTATACCTTCTAGCACAGATCTAAAGGAAAAGTGTTTTTGCAAAGAATGGATCCTTCCTCGAGAAGGAGTTTCACTTGAAAGATGTGAGTAGGAGGAAATTAGAGTTATATGAGGTTATTGAACCTTCTCTCGAGTTAGATAATGGCTCCACACTAGAAACTGTTCTAGTGTCGTCTTCATCACCTAGAGTGTAAGCTAATGATAATGATCATGAAGCTTCAGACTAGTCTTCTACTGAACTTTGCAGGTCGAATAGGACACATACTAGAACTAGAATCCTATCTTGGATCTCATGTTGATGGACAATGATGAACCAGCGAACTATGGGGAAGCGATGGTCACCCTCAAATCTAGGAAATGGCGAGATGCCATGAACCAAAATAGGATCCATGTACGAAAATAAAGTATGGACTTTGGTGGAACTTCCTGACCTAAAGGTCGTCGAATATAAATGGATATTTAAGAAGAAAACAAATGTTGATGGTAATGTTGTTGGAATTAAATCTCACCATCTATAAAGCACGACTTGTCTCTAAGGGTTTCCGACAAATTCAAGGACTTGAATACGATGAGACTTTCTAACCTGTAGCGATGATAAAGTCTATTCAGATTCTAGTAGCAATTGCTACATTTTTTTGATTATGAAATTTGGCATATGGATGTCAAAATTATGTTCCTTAATGGCAACATTGAAAAAGATTTGTATATGATGCAACCCTAGGGTTTTTATATCTTAAGGCTGTTGATAAAGTGTGCAAACTTTAGTGTTCCATTTATGGAGTGAAGCAAGCATTCTAGAATCTTCGATTTGATGAGATGATCAAAGGTTTTCAATTTTTCCAAAATTACGAAGAGGCATCTGTTTCCAAGAAATTGAGTGGGAGTTCAATTGTATTTTTGGTATTATATGTGTATGACATACTACTTATCCAAAATGAAAGTTTTGAATGAAAGACCTTGGTGAAGCCACTTTTATAGAGATAGATCAACATGCCCGATAGGGCTTAGTAAAAGTACATAAATTGACAAGGTTCTAAAAAGGTTCAGAATAGATCGAGCAAAGAAAGGGTTCTTGCCCATGTTGCAAGGTAAGACATTGAGTAAAAATCAGTGTCCAACTATGAGGTATGAAAGAGAAAATATGCAAACAACCCTATGCCTCATCCATAGTCTCTATCATATATGTCATGTTGTGCACTGGACCAGATGTGTACCATGCTCTTAGATTGAAGAGAAGGTACCGGAGTGATATAGGAATGGAGCACTAGACAATAATTAATATGATCCAAGTGCTTAAAGAGTACTAAGAACATGTTTCTAGTTTATGGTGGTGACCAGGAGATCGTTGTAAAACATTACATTGATGACATCTACAACATTTATCTAGACAATTCAAAATCTTAATCAGGATTCATATGCATTATGAATGGTGCATAAATTAGCTGGAGGAGCTCCAAGCAAATAGTGGTCGCGACATCTACAATGAAGGCGGACTACATGGTCTCTTTAGAAGAACTTTCCGTGGTTCCAAAAGCGTTGGACCCTATGGAGATCTACCATGACAAGATGTGGTGCCATAGCTCAAGCTAATAAACTAAGGTCTCACCAGAAAGCTAGAAATATCAAATGTAGTTTTCACGAGGTTCATGAAAGTCTCCAAGAAGGAGACATAAATATTTGCAAAGTAATGGTGCGGGTCAATTGACTAAAACTCTTCCACGAGCAAAATATGATCAACACATGGAGTCCATGGGTTTTAGATTTCGACCGGTGTAAACTAGATTATTGACTCTACTGCAAGTGCAAGACTATTGCAAATATACCCTAGAGGCAATAATAAAGTTGTTATTATCATATTTCCTATCCATGATAAGTGGTTGCATTCCATGCTAAAATTGTATTAACTAGAAACATAATACTTGTATTGTTTCATAAACAACACAGAGTCCCTAGAAAGCCTCTACTTGTCCAACTCGTTGATTAATGATGGTGGTTACGTTTCCTAACCATGGATATGAGTTGTCGATTAATAACGGGATCATGTCATTAGGAGAACGACATGATAGACATACACAAACTAAGCAAAGCAATTAGATCATCTCAAAATGTTTGAATTGCATAGCTATTCTTTGCCTAGTATCATGCTCCTTAGACCATGAGATTATGTCACACCCAAGTACCAAAAGAATACTTTGGGGCATCAACCGTCACTATGTAAATTCGTAATCATAAAGGTTTCTTTCAGGTATCTCGGAAAGTACTTGTTGAGTTGGATGAATCAAGACTATGATTTTTCCATCCATGTGATGGAAAGTTATTATCTAGTCCCACTCGGTAACTTACATTCTATATCACCTGTAAGAACATGACCAATGAGTTTGATCACAAGGCATTTTGTGTTAGGAATGAGTAAAGAGTGCTTGTAGGGAACGATTGAACTATGTATGGTGATACCGACGATCGAATCTCGGGCAAGTAAAATATTGCGAGACAAAGGAGTGGAATCCTCAACATCATGGTTCAACTGATAATGATCTTCAATGAATGTGTGTGAGTCATTATGGGTATCTAGGTCCCGGTCATGAATATTAATCGGAGAGGAGTCTCGATCATGTCTACATATCCTCAAACCCATAGGGTTACATACTTAACATTTATTGTTGCTAGGGTAGTAATGCGATATTTGTAATAGTGAGTTTGAATATTTATTCAGAGTCTCAAATGAGATCCAGGACATTACAAAGAGCTTCAGATGGTTCGAAGAATAAGATTCATATATCGGAAAGTGTTTTTAGGGTTTCTGGAAATAAAGTTCAGATTTTTCGGTATTGCGTCGGAGTTCTAGAATGTTCTGGTGGGTTCCATGGTGGTGCCCACTTATCCTAGAGGGCCCACATGGACCAAGTGGGCGCACTGGCCTTCTTAGCCCAGGCGCACCAGCACCCCCGATGACCCGTGTGCCCGAAGGTGAAAAACTAGGCGCATGAAGGGGGCCAACTTGGGGGAAAGTTGATGCCCTTGTCCATCGCCCATCTGTTTGGAGGGGGTTCAAGCTAGACACTGCCCCCTCCAGCCTATATAAAGAGAGGGGGAGCGCTTCACACAACCTACCTCCATCCTTGGCCACTGCCTCCCCTCTCTCCCTCCATGTCCTCCACAAAAGCCGTTTGGCGAAGCCCTTCCAGTACTCCACCATATTCCACCACCATGCCATCGTGTTGTTGGAGTCAATATCATCTACCTCTCCATTCGTCTTGTTGGATCCATAAGGAGGAGATGTCTTCGAGCCATATGTGTGTAAATCTAGTAGGTGTCGTTTGTGCGGTGCTTGATCGGAATGGATCATGGAGAAAGTACAACTATGTCAACATGTTAGTAAAATGTTTCCGCTCATTTTCTACAAGGTTATATAGACCTAATATCTTTCGTTACTTGCAGCTCAAAGATTGGATTTCGTTTTATTCGCTCTCTCATAGCAAATGTTTTGTTGTTACAAATCCCTTCGGAGATGGCATGTGAGAGCAGTTTTTGGTTTAAAACCATGAGCTGCTATAATGACAGTCTTCACTGACCTAAGGGAGAGCTAACTCCTCGATAAGAAGAAGCTTTCTAGAAATCTGATACTAACATGGGTATGCCCTATGGGTACCCGAGATTAGGCTATATGGTTTGGTCCAAGGAGAAGCCCGTGATGTAAATAAAGCCCATGAAGTTTCCGCTGGCCCAAGCCTAGGGAGATGCGACTCCTTGAAGGACACGACAAAGAGTAGATAGAAAACTTAAAGGGTGAAACCCTAATCTGTAATTGACTTAGCCTATTATCCTGAGACCAAGCCACCCATATAAAGGCCAGGAGGGAGCAGCGAGAAGGATCATCGCATAACCTAGTCCACACACCGCTAGATTGCATATGTGCACCCTGTAAACCTTCGGTTCCCCCATTAATCAAGAGAAGGCGAGCAGGAGTAGGGTTCCTTCCGAGGACCTGAACCTGGGTAAACCCTCGTGTCTCCGATGTGTTTGTTTGCTAGCCAATCGAAGCTTCCAGCACTCCCCTCTTCCTCAAACCCAAGTCCATCAACCATGGGCATGGACGAGTTAACCCCTCATCAATTAGCGTCGTCTGTATTATGTAGGTTCACACTATGCTACTGTCTCTAAAGGAGTATGTTGGTTTGCTCATCGAATAAATGAACGATATCCTCCGCAGGCTGGGTAACCACGCGATAATGCAGCCGCATATTCCAAGCCATGCCATCCGGAGGTGTTGGAGGAACTTGAGCAATGGTCGTCAGGTCCACATAATGTTGTTACATATGAACGAGGGCCAACACAGCCTTTGGCCCCACCACTAGTTGCTGACGGACGCACTCATGAACCGCACTTATGTCGCGAAACTTCTACAGTAGCACGAGGACGTTGGATGGTGCCTGATCCAATGGAAACATGGCACCATACACTACCACTAGTGCCGCATGTGCACGCTTCAGGAAATTCAATACCTAGAAGACGTGGTCTTGCAGTGTAGCTAACACAGTTGCCCGATTTTTCCTATACGTCCAGAAGAACCCTCTGGACTCGAGCTCAGATTGATTAAGGCAATTGAGTCAAATATTAACCCGCGCTTTTTCCACCTGCGGGATAAGGTTCACAACTACACATACAAGATATCAATGTGTTAGTCGACATCATAACAACTCAAGGAAACCACATATCAGTCAATGAACACTCACACTGGAGATGCTTGTTGATTTGGGCCACCTCACCAAGGAGATATCCCTCTCATTCAAGTGTTTTCTCTGCCTTCGATCTCCACACATCAGTGTTGCCACGGATGATCACCAACTTTTTCTCCAACTCCTTCACACGGTCGCGCTGGAGGGGGAGCTGAGACAGTTCATCCACCCTCGAGCGTGGAGGATCAAAAGGAGCTGAGGATCATTTCACGTCATGTATGCCATTCACAGGACCCTAGCCAAGTAAACAATGGAAGGATAAGCACTACCGATCAATATGTAGCAGTTCGAAGGAACACAAGAAATGACAAGGAACCAATATATTCATAGGACTTAAATAGTTTCTGGCGGGTCAAGCCCGCAAAAGCATTTCAAGATACTCTGAGATCTTAACATTGCTATACACCAAAAGCACTAGCAAGGGCGCAACAAGGCCTACACAGAAGCATATGCGGGCTTCGTGAAGTCTGTGGCAGCCTCCGACGTTGTGGCCTTTGTGGCAGCAGCCCCCAACGCCGTGGCCTTCGCCGCGGTCAGACATTTCTACTCCATGGAATACTTCGCGAGCGTTTCAATGAGCCGAGGACCATAGTTCTGATAGCAACTAGAAAAAGGCAGAAATGCTACCTCTTCGCCTTCTACGGTCACCGGCATCTTGGAAATAATCTTGCTAATGTTCAGCCCAGCACCGCAATCTTACGCCATCGCCAACCCAAGGGAGGCTCTCGCTCCTTTCTGCATCTGCTTATATTCCACATGCATGCCCCCGGTGAAGGCTTCATCAAGACCACCAATGTCTTCAATAACCTTGGCCTTTGGCATCATCTCCTCTTGGCGATGACTAAGCACGACTGTGGCCTTCTCGAGCACATCCTAGGCGGAAATGCTGCGGTCCTCGATTGCAGCTACGACGCCAGCTAAGAGGTCGTCGTGAGTCAGCGCGTGACGGTCAAAATCAATACCGGCTATATCTGCAAAACAGAGCAGTTAACTCTCAAGCAGAAAGGATCCAAAGGAGGTAGAGCAATAAGAACAACCAACACCAGAAAACTTACCGAAGAGGACCTAGTTAGTTGCCATGAGCTGGTCTGCGAACCCCTTCTCTCTCTCTGTCGCGGGCACCACCAAGGCCTTCTCATGTCATTTCGATTCTATCTTATAGTTCTCGAGGGCCTTGGTTGCGTCTTTCCTCTTAGTCTCCGCCACGCTGAGACTCTTGTCGAGAGAGCTTAGCCGACGAAGAACTTGATTATTATCCTTTGGCGCAAGGAAATGTGCATCAATCAGAAGCCGGCCACATATTTGGATGGATTACGCAAAAGAACAAAATATTTTACCTTGGAGTTGCCGGAAGTCAGCATCCAGCTGCACATGTTGTTGTCCTAGGCGAACCATGTTCTGCAGAAAAGGCTAGAGTGGTGCTTCAGGTCATAACCAGAAAGAGATTCGGGGGCTCCCTTGAATGAATAAAAACACACTTACATGATCTCCTGAAGACTCCAAATGTCTTTGGTCATCCGGGCAAGAGTCCTGCGCCTCCCCAGCTTGGAGGAGCTCGAGAAGCTATCGCTGGAGGTGGCCACCATCTTTGGGGAGGGCTTGGTTGTTTCCACGCCCTTCCCCTTGGAGTCCACGACTCCCTCATCTTCCATGTCCTTTCCACTTTCGGATGAAGATGACGCCGTGACACTTGAGCAAAATCAAAGATGATCCGTTTAAGAAGAACAACAAGAAAAGTACTCCAAACATTGCAAAAGGACAGAGTCTTACCCATCAAATTTGTCAAGGTCAAATGTTTCCTCCCGCTTCTTCTTCTTGTGAGGCTGGGGAGGCATGGCATGGATGGGTACCATAGGGAGCAAACTCGCTACACCCGCCTCAAGAGCAAGATCTTTCAGCGTCTCACGCGTGGAGGCATCCGAATCTTCGCTCCGCCCCCTTGTGATTCCCACCCTCGCTAGACTTGGGGGCTCCTTGTACCTCTATAACAGGCACAGTCGAGTCTGACTCATCTTCCTCTCTAGCCTCGGGAGGGATTAGGCCCTCAGGTTGGGGAGGAATCACGCCTTCAACTTTCCACTCCTGCAGCCAAAGAAGATAACATCGTCGGGTCTCTACCAACATTGTCCTACGGGCAAGGAAATATGTGATAGAACATTACCGCTGGTGCAAGATTGGTGGTGTGGAACGGTTTGGTCTTTGACTTCGCAGGAGGAGGTTCATTCGCCGAGTGCTTGGTCAACAACCTAATCTTCTTTTCAATCTCCAGAGACGTCATCTCCTCGGCACGAATGCGTGTCGGATCCAACAGGCCAGACCAGAGGAACATCGGGCAGCCCTTGACCTGTAGGGGCTGCACCAGATGCCACAGCCAGGTTCAAATGAGGTCCACACCAGATACCTCCTTGCCACGAATGAGATGAAGATCCTGCACCCGCTGGTACAATATTTTGACCTCGTCCGCTTCACTTGGCATACCGACATTCTACCAGGACCTCTTCCTCTCTAGCTCTTCCTTCGAGTCAAAGGGAGCAAGGCCGAATCTCTCCTCCCCCACCTTCTGGTCTGGGATGTAGAACCATTTGTCCCTCCATCCTTGGGCAGAGTCGACAAAGTTGAGGCTAAAGTAATGCACATTGGGTCTCACGGATATACTGCATTCACCAATGTCATACACTACGGTTTTTGACCCTGATTGCCTCTTCACACTAAAAAGCTTTTTGAAGAGGGCAAAGTGTGGATCGATACCGAGCCAACACTCGCATAGTGTGATGAAGCAGTCGAAGTGGAGAAAGGAATTGGGAGTCAGCTGGTGAAGATGAATCCCATAGAAACAAAGCAATCCATGAACAAAATCATGGAGGGGAAGAGACAGACCACGAAGGAGGAAAGCAAGAAACATAACCTAGAACCCGGTGGGAGGATCGGGGATTAACTCTGGTCCAGGAACCAGGCGATTAGCTTCATTTGCCGGAATAATGTCGGCTTGGAAAAGAGGATGTAGCTCGTGATACCTCAACATGGAGTGCCGCGAAGAGCCATTGGTGACACGAGTTCCGGTGCCTTTCTTCTTGGGGGCAGCGGTGGTGGCGCCAAATCTAGTACCAGCGGGCTTCTTCTTTCCCATCTTTCTCCGACAAAGAGACCGCAAGAAGTAACTGGGAAATTCTTTAAGCACTTCTAGCGCAAAGAACATGCCATGAACAATGGTGAGGAGCAGAGAGACAATGGCAGCAACGCAACAAGGAAGAAGAAGCAGAGTACCAAAATTACTGCTGCAGATCGCTACTTAAGCATCGAAGAGATACCATCCGACGGTCAGAAA
The DNA here is from genome assembly GCA_910589775.1 of Avena eriantha. Classification (NCBI taxonomy): domain Eukaryota; kingdom Viridiplantae; phylum Streptophyta; class Magnoliopsida; order Poales; family Poaceae; genus Avena; species Avena eriantha. Next base: position 170,787,035 of record OU342743.1, on the reverse strand, counting down.
TACCCTTGTATGATGCGTGGCACGCATATGCATATATGCGTAGCGATGTGTACAACGAACCATCGTCACATGATTTCCACTCAGCGCGGAAATCGAGGAAACACGGTTAAAATACCCCCAATTTACACGTGACTAGTCAAAACAATCGGCCAGACCTTGGGGCCCACAATTCTCTAGTCCCATCAGCACTTCTCACGCCGGCGGATGAGCTCTCTAGGTCGCCAGCACTAATGTCATCAGTATTCACACTATCAACAAAAGCTGTAAGTGAGCAACAGTAACTTTTCTTTGGCTAACTAAGTTTTTGCTCGAGTCTACGACTCGACCAAACTCTTGGGGGATACTCCTAACAGGAGTGCTGGTCGTGCATTCGAAGATTTTTCAGGCCCAGTGTTACGCCACCAAATGCAGGTACAAGCGTACTATGCCTCGATTCCTTCTTCAAATCCATAATTTGATTACAGACTCGGGGGATCCTCCCATAGGGAGCTAGAAGCACATTCGACAAACATATGGCCATCGATAGCAGTCGCAAAGATTCAAAGTCCCCACTTGAGTCTACGACTCGAATAGGCACTCGGGGGCTACTCCCATAGAGAGCGTTGGTCGTGCACCCTATGAAAAGACGAAAAATTGAAATAGAATCCTTAGGAAAAGTGCGTTGACTATGTCTGCATCATATCATCACAAGAAATCGAAGCTTTTGGCGACCTCGCCTCTTAAACCATAATTGCCTTGTATAGAGACTGCGTCTTCTTGGCCACCTGAATCACTTCCACGGTGACAACATATTCAGATGCCACATTTACAACATGAAGATAAGACCTGCAGATACAATCTAAAGGCCTAGCAACACACATGTTGCGCTCTACCAGAAATATTCCGTGCTTACAGGCATGATGAGAAAGCCTCAACGAATGCATTGAGGGCACACCTAGAATACTGGAATTTGGCTCTGTAAGGCCTCCATGTCATGAGTCGAATTACGCCAGAAATTTTATGAATTTGAGTCCGGGGACTCGAGTTTGAGTAGATAGCGTTGTTTTTCCCGAAGGCAGTTAACAGACTCCAATCCGTCAGATGAATCAGACACATATATCAACTATCCCTTGACATAAGTAATAACACCCGATAAAACTTCTAGATGATACAAGAGGCATTTGTGCACACTCAAAGACTTCATAGTCTCCCTCCAAATCTACAATTTGGACGAACACTCGGGGGATAATGACATGGGTATGCCCTACGGGTACCCGGGATCAGGCTATATGGTTTGGTCCAAGGAGAATCTCATGACGTAAATAAAGCCCATGAAGATTCGGGTGGCCCTAGCCCAAGGAGATGCGACTCCTTGAAGGACACGACAAAAAGTAGATAGAAAACTTAAAAGATGAAACCCTAATCTGTAACCGACTCGGCCTATTATCCTGAGACATGGTCGCCCATATAAAGGCCAGGAGGGAGCAGTGAGAAGGATCATCGCATAACCTAGTCCACACACCGCCATATTACATCTACGCAGCCCCATAAAACTTCGGTTCCCCCATTAATCGAGAGAAGACAAGCAGGAGTAGGGTTCCTTCCGAGGACCTGAACCTGGGTAAACCCTCATGTCCCCGATGTGTTTGTTTGCTAGCCGATCGAAGCTTCCAGTACTCCCCTCTTCCTCAAACCCAAGTCCATCAACCATGGGCATTGACGAGTTAACCCCTCGTCAAATACCCTCTTTAAGGCTTCTCTTTTATGTGTTCTTGGCGAGAACATTTTTGATTCGTATATGTCATTTGATAAAGCAAGGATATGTAGGATACGCTCGAGGCCAAGTTTGGTGTCTTGGAAGCTGGCACTGAGTGGTATGTCATGAAACAATTCTATTACTATAAGTTGAATGATGACCACTCTATGGTTGAGAAGGTTCACAAGATACTATCATTTTCCAAAGAACTTTTAGCATTTTACTTGTGTGTTACTAGACAAGTTTGTTATCAGAGTCATCATTGCCAAGCTTCCTCACTTGTGGAGGAATTTGCTACTTCTGTAAACCATAAGAGGCAGGAGTTTTCTTTTTTGTAACTCATTGGGACTCTTCACATTGAATAAAATGCAAGAGCAAAATACACACAATGTCGAGTTGCTAATGGGTTCAAGTGCCAACATGGTGCATAAAAAGAACTTCCAATCCCGGAAGTTCAAGAACAAGAACAAGTCTGAGGGTAAAGGAAAATTTGATGGCAATAACAATGCCTCTCAATCTACCAACTTCAAGAACAATACTGATAAGAAGAAATGTGCTTGTCATGTGTGCGGTGATCCCGATCACTAGGCTCCTAGTTTCCCTAACAGCTATTACAACAATCGGAATGGGAAGAGTGACAAGATCACTAACATTCTTGCTATGTTATATTCCCTATTATCCTTTTAGTGTGTAATTCTTCTGAATGGTGGATTGACACGGGTGCCAATACACATGTGTGTTTTGATATTTCTCTGTTTTCCTCTTATCAGGTTGCACGGGCTTCTTCCGTGTTGATGGGAAACGGTTCACATGCTTTTGTTCACGGTGTTGGTACGATAAATCTGAAGTTTGCTTCGGGAACACCACCCAGGTGAAGAATGTGCAAGCATGTCCCCTCCATCAATAAAAATATTTTTAGTGATTCTATTTTATGTTGAGATGCTTTTAAGTTGGTATTTGAGTCTAATAAATTTCTATTTTATGGAAAAGGCTATGAGTGTGGAGGCTTGTCACACCTATGTTTGTTAGATGTTTGCACCAATGTTATTACTCAAGTTTGCCAAGATATTGAGGCTAATGTTTGGCATTCGTGTCGTGGGAATATTCGATTCTTACCGAGGGCTACGTAGCCCTATGTAGCATAGTCAACACTATCATGGAAATTTAACTCAAGTCCAAATGTCATGTCATAGTCAACAAATCAATGAAAGGATAAGAATAAAAGAACAAGTCAAAGATGGAGGCCGAGGAGAAATGAGCCTAGCAAGATGAACAGATGTGTGGGCTAGCATGAACTATGCAACACCCTTCTTCCCTAGTACACCATGGACTAGTGAGCCACAAATTAACATAACTACCCTACCACATAGAAGGTGGCGAGTATTAGGCCTTGGATGCTCATGGGGTGTATAACAATTATGTCTCACTTGAATACAACTCGATGGAGAGGTTTGGATACTCGACGTTCATGACAGAGAGCTCTAGTGTTGGATCTGTGGAGTTCGTGACATCTTAGACCAACACTGACAATGAGAATGCCTAGAGGCGACACTTGGGAAGTTCATGAAGACCCAAGTCTCCATTGGGACTCTTCTCTCCCAAAGGACTAAGTCACGCTCCAAGAGGGTGACCAAACATAATCAAAGAACATTGTTTTGTCAACTCACATAGTGTCCCGGCAAACATTCACTATAATACTCATGTACACACACCTGCTAACTAAGGGCACGTACAATGCAGTGATGTCAGCCTTCTCTTATGGTTGCCACATTGGATCTTTGCTTAGTTGGAGGTGAGAGAAATAAGGAAGAGAAGATTCTCTTCCCTTAGCTAAGGGGTGATCTCTTAGAAATAAGAGAAGGCTATTTTCTTCATTGTACCACATATCTTCTCTTAGAAAAACAATTTCTTACTAAAAATAGTTAGTTCTCATTAATTGCTAGAGATAACAATAAGGGAGAATGCATTGTACAACTTGTATATAATGTCTTCTCTAGATAGGGCTAAGGGAAGGCATGCTTTCTGCAGCATTGTACATGCCCTAATACTTTCTCGACAACCACGTTGGTTGAGATACCCAATATTTGCTTGTTGTTCAACTATAACAACAAATACCAAATCAATATCAATTGATTTACCGTAAAATATATTTTCATAGTGTATGTATTCGCTATTCGCTATTACAAATGTTGATATTTTTGTACATATTGGCCAAACTTGGTAATCTACGCCTTATTTTCGGAATAGAGGTGGTACATACTATACTAACTAGATGCATCATGCTTTCTAGGGATGGAGAGAACTGTGCACAAAGAAGGGCACATTCCATGTGCTAGCTTGAGTTGGCTACTTGAAATCTGCAGAACACGTACGACTAACCGATCACTAGAAGAGTTTGATCGATCACCAGTGGTCTTTAGGATGTGCCAATACATAAAATTTGTTCCCGATATATATGTATTCTGCCCGTGCTTCCATCGCACTGAAACGTCCAGGCTAGGAAACGCTAGTGTGACCAACTGTAGAATGACGCCCGTCATTAGCTCGGTCACAGTAGAACGCAGCCACCCTGTGGACGAGAGGACAGGGGGCGGGCCCGGGACAAAGCCGACGTTTTCGGGAGGGTCCGACCGTCCAAGGAAGAGCGTGCCGGGCGCGGCAGGTGCGTGCAGCAGCATGCATGCCATGCCATGCACTCTCCCATCCCACGCCTCCACCTGCAAGGCTGCAGAGGCTGAGTAGCCCTAGCTAGCATACTTGATGTCCCATCGACCAGTGAGCGCGCGCGGGGGTCGCGTTTTCATTGGCCAAAACCCGGAACTCCCGCGCCCGAACCAGGCAGTTGTGCACGAGTCCTAGAGCATAGGGAGCCGGAGCTGCAGAAGATAATTTAACGGCATGTTTCCTTCATAGAATTATTATATGATTTCAGGGGACTCTATTCTTTAGGAATTGTTTCTATAGAGCTTGTTACGTACATTAGAAATCATAAGAGTCCCCCCCCCCCCTCCCCAACCCCCCAATGATCTATTATGTATGCAATTTCATAAAAAAATCCCTGGATCGAACTTCATGGAAAATTTCCTTTGTTTCTATTTTAAAAACTATGGCAAACACATAGTCCTAGAGAAAAAATCTTGTGATTTTCCTGCAACGCAACCAAACAGCATATAATACTTTTTTGTGGTTTCAATTCTTGTAGGATTCCGCATATCATGACATCTTTATTCAGGGGCGGAGTCAGGATTTGACCATAGGGGGGCGAGGAGGACGACAACCACAGACCGATATAGAGAATATTTTTTCGATACGGTGATAAATATGTAGAGTATCACAGACTGATATAGAGATTTTTTTTCGATGCAGTGATAAATATGTATAGCATCAATAGAGAATGACGATGTGACAAATAGTTAGTGTTTAGTCTATTCTATGTCTTTCTCTCCATTTTTTGAAGCATGGTTTTTGCAAAAATTAAATTGTACTTTCAGTTCTACTCTTGCATTTGACTTTCAACTCTATGATACTGAATCCTGTTCAATCTAACCAAAACGAATCTAGCTAGTAGCATGCATGGATATAATTGTAATATTCATCTTCGCAAAAAGAATTAGAATATTCATTCACACCGTACCTTACGCATAGACACACAGGATCGCAGATTGCACATCGGTAGTGGTGCAGCGGCGAAGCTGTTTGCGCTCAGCCGTATCCTTCTCTATTCTCGTGTTGTGGTGTATCGAGGCGACGAGCGGTGGCCAGCGTCACACAGTGCCCTAGGAGGTAGCAACGGGATTTACAATTAAATGGTCGTAGATAGATCTACTAATTTGCATCTACAGAAACTGTATGGCTAGATGTAGATTGAGCGACTTCTGGAGTTCTAATCCTGAAAAATAAGGCACTCGATAGACACATGGGCTAGTGTGCTTTGTTCGTTGGACTACATCTGAATAAACTAAACGTGGACTAATTAATCACATGTTTATCTCTGGCTATTAACGCACTTAGAATACTAGCACATGTAGCTAGACATTGAGGGGGGCGATCGATTAGGGGGGGGGGTGGTCTAGCCCCTGCTCGCCTCCCCTTGGCTCAGCCCCTGTCTTTATTCTTCTGTTTTTCATGTTCGTGCATTTTGAAAATCCTTTGAACGAAATAGGTCCTTTGAGGGGATTAAAACCTTAGTTTTTTTTCTACGTTAGTTGTTTGACTTATATGATTTAATCCCATAGAGATACTTCCTAAATATTACTTTGCATTACATTGAAATATTACTCCCACCTAAACCTCTTTAAAACGATGTTTTTGTTTTTCGATGGTGCAATAAAAATATCATAAATACTCAAATTAGCACGAACTACAATCCTACACCTTTTCTATCCGTGTATACTTAGAATCATGTGAATCAAAGAGGCCACAGACTTTTGCTAGGGTGCCACTAGGTGTGCTAGGGTTTTGGTTGAAAGTTATATACCATACGTGTATGAAATAGGATTTAGTCATTAATTCGATCCAAGATTAAATGCCATGAGGTCAGGATGGGAATGGGCCGCATCTTCCCGTTGGGTCGCCAACCCAACCCAAAAATTCAAGTCCAATGGGTCATGTGGGCCAGTCTTGAACAAGATTTGGGTCGACGAACCCGACTCCCAGCGGCATCTATTGTGTATTTCTAGCTACCGTACATTGGGAATAGATCAACCTGCACTTAAGGCGCTCACCAAACAGCTCACAAGCAATAGCTTTGCAACATGCACCGTCTCTCACTAGAAACCATATGATACAAGATCAGAGAGCAAACAGAAAGAATACACTAGTATTAGATACATCTGAATCTAAACAAATCTTAGAACATTAATTTGAATAGGAGGAAGTATAAAATTTTAGAATTATTAGATTTTTTCATGAAAAATCTAATGTTGTTGTTAAATTTTGGGTCGACCTAGAATACCTATTGGACCAGTGAGCCCACTGACTTTTTTGAAACGGTTCGACTTGTGGCCTCCCGATACGTCGCCTCCCGCTGAAAGAATATTCCGCCTTTATGAGACACCAAAGCGTCAAACCTAGGGTTTGAACTCTGGTGGGCTGGTGTTAGTTTTGAAATGGAGAGAGTATATACTAGTATCCCTCACTCTTAGAGAACATCTGGTATCAGGCCTCTCTTAGTTGCTTCTTCAAAAGTCATGTAATAAAGCAATCTCGGTTAATTGTAAATATTAGTTTGTTCAGAAACTAAAAGTTTTTTTTTAAGTAAAGAAACTAAAAGTTCTAATGATCATCATAGTCAGTTTTGTAAATGACGGCTCCATGTAGACGGTGAAGGCTCGGGCAAGAAATCCCAGGTCTAAGGGTAGTAGGCTGAGTAATGTTTTCAGTATTCCAGTTAAATTTCAGCCGGTTCCCTAGTTGAACCTACTGGGATAGCGAAATGATTCAGACTGTTTGAGGAACAGACCGTGATAAGAAAAGTGCATTGGTTAATCCCTTTGTACAACCGGTTCAGAATACCATCAACAGTGGCCAGCTATACAGTATGTATAGAATTATATGTAGTGTAGTAAAGTGTATATGGTGGAGAATGCAATTTTTCTCATGATCAATCCGTGTCATAAATGACAATAAAGTCATGCTATTAGTTATATGGATTAATTTTCAATATCATCTCTAGCAATTAAGACTCGCATACATATAAAAAAATGTTGATTAAAACTGAATTGGATAAGTGACACGAAGTGAAAAGATATGTGTACTCTTGAACAAACAAGTGATCATGGCTTCAACAAGAGAGAGCAAACTTGTTTGTCTTGTTCGGGCCTCTTCTTTTTTTACTCAACAAGGTGTACGTATAACATCTTCAATGCCAATAAAAGTCTTAGTCAGACCATTGTACATGCATGCTTTTAGGATGGAAAGATACACAAAACAAGAAGCGTAGAACCAACCGATCGCGACATACTCCAGTATGATAATAGCACAATGGCTAATGAAAACGAGAAGAGCTAGCTAGGGAGTAGGGAGTAACGAGCGCAAGCGTGATAACAGTTGCAGCAACAGTGCTTTCTATGTTCCGAAAGCATCACTGTTGGCTAACAGGATAGCGCTGTTCGACAGAAAAGTGCAGAGAGCCGCAGCAGATTTTAAGGCAGTTTTTCGAAACCTAACCACGTTGGGAAGGTACACTCTGTCGATATAGGTAATAGGTTGGCTCCACAATCTACAACGAGTTCGATTCGATTCTCCAGATAGATCGATGAGAAATCGGTACATACTTTATGACTAAGTTTGTTGCCGCTTCTATCTCTTTCCTTGCCAAAAAATTTGGGAGGCAAAAGTTGAGCCCAAATGCAAGTTTTTGGCTTGGCTTCTACCCCATCGGAAGACTCTGACGGCCGATCACCTTGTTCTTGATTGGCCCTAGCCATGTCATCCTCTCTGACTCCGACCTGAGCGTGTCGTCGATGACCTCCCACGCCCCGATACCCACCCTCCGTTCGGTCGTGGTTGCCCCTGCCGGCCTTGCTCTGGGCGCCCGTGGATGGGACACCGGTGCTGGACCTAGCCGCGCCGCCCCACCTGCCCCTGCTGCCTGTTGCGAGGCTGCGGTAGCGGAGGCCCTATGGCAAATGCGGCTCAGCCGGCAGGCCCGCCGCGAGCTCGCGCGCGCCAACAAGCAGGCCCGGCGCGCTCTCCCTGTGAAGAGGCCGCCCCTGGGTGGCACCGTCAGCCGGATCCCTGCAGTTCTCCACGGTTGCTGCTACAATTGTCGCGAGGGCGGACACATCGCCTTACAGTGCACCAACCCTACTAAGTGTGTTTGTTGCGGTGGCTCGGAGCACACATCGCGCGACTGCAAGCGTCCTGGAGTGACTCGGAACGCTCCCCACCACGGCCATGCGCGCCGCCCCTCTGCCGCGCTCTCGCAGCGACCTCCGAGGCACGACGCTCCATGCCAGCCCAGGCCCCTGCTCGTGTCGCCGATGTGGAGCGGTCCTAGCGAGACATCGCCAACTCCGGGCACGGCAGCGATGACGAGTTGGCACCGGTCAACTTCTCTACGCCCTTCGCTCAATCCTCTCCGCCTCCCTCCGCATTGAAGGGAATATGCATGAAAGGCAATAATAAAGTTGTTATTATCTTATTCCAAGTATACGATAGATGTTTATTTTGCATGCTACAATTGTGTTAATTGGAAATGTTAATAAACAAATACATAGAGTTCCTAGTTATGCCTCTCGTATAAACTAGTTCGTTGATTAACAGGATGGTCAAGATTTCCTGATCATGGATATTGGATGTTGTTAATAATGAGGTGAAAACATTGGTGGAATGATACGATGGACATTCATCCGAAGTATAGTAATACGATCAAAATCATTATGTTTAAATTACTATAATATCATGCAAAGTAACTTTAGTCCTTAGACCATGATATCATGTCAATCACTAACACCGGAAGAGTAACTTTATAACATCAAACATCACACTATAACAGGGTGACAATAAAGGTGGGTCTCCAAAAGTGCTATGTAGAGGCTCATGGATCAAGAGTGAGATTTGTCCATCCCCATGACGGAGATATATACTCTATGCCCTCTCGGTGATATCATATTTACATAGCTTGCAAGCAAGTGATAAGATAACTATAATGTTATATCACGGGAACGAGAAAAAAGTACTTGTTGGTAACGAGATCAAACTAAGTATGGGAATATCGATGATCGAATCTTGGACATGTAATATATCGCGAGACAAAGGGATTTAGTTACAAAGTTAAAGGTTCACACGATCACTAGAGTCATCGTTGAATGTGTGGGAGTCGGTACGGATCTCTAGGTACCGCTATTGATTATTGATCGAAGAGGGGTCTCGATCATGTCTGTATTATTTGCGAACCGTAGAGTGACACACTTAAGAGATACCGGCACCATTTGGAGCAAATATGATGCCACAAAAAGATTAAGAAAGCGTTGGAATTATTTTGATAGACACCAGAATTGTTTCGGGTCAAATTGCTGAAATTGGTTCTGCATGTGATATTAAAATGTTGCAAGGGGTTTTATGTGAATGTTTGTTAATTAAAGTAACTAACAAAATTATGAATAAAATAAATAAAAGATTTTTATTAAATGAGAGATACATTAAATTTGGTGGAAATTTAATGTATGTGAGTGGACATGTGAGTGGAGAAGGTTTTATGTGAATGGAGCCTCCACCCACATGAATGAAGGGAGAGGTGGGGCACCACCTTGGCCGCCGGCCATGGGAGGGCTGCCCCCTCCTTCCTATAAAAGGTCTCCTCCTCCTCCTCCTCCTCTCACTACACACCTTCTCGTGAAGGATCACTCTCCTCCTCTAGATTATTCCTCATGGCTTCAGATTAGCGAAGTACATGTTCCAGGTGGCTTTCTCTAGAAGGATTTGCTGCTTCCGCTGCTTTCCTGGAGCGAGGATTTGGAGGTTATAGGGTACCGGACATGTGTGCAATCACGAATGCACTACTTTGCGGTGCTAGACTTCATCATGATCTTGAGATCGGGAAGTGAATGACTATATCATCCATGAGATTAAATCTCGTAACACTTTGTCGCTCTTCGAGGGTAAGTTCTCTATGGATGTATATCCACTCGTTGATTGTATCTGGGTAGATAGATCTTGGTGCTTAGTTTTTTATATCATAGAACTTTTTTGGTTTCTATGTTATGAACGCAATAGTGGTATTAGAGCCTGATCTATGCGTAGATGCTTTGCATGGATAGAACACATATGATTATGTGGGCGCTGATAATCATGTTATTACATGTTCTATGTATTTTGGATATTGGTGGCATAGTGGGATGAAGCGGCCTAGACTAACTTTACATGTCCTCACACATGAGACATGTTCTACGTTTGACATGCAACTAGTTTTGCATTAGTGGCTAGCGGGTGTCTGTCTCTCCTACTATAGTCAATATCTCATTTACAGCGAGTTGCTAATAATTTGATTATCGTCGTTGTGGTTCCATGTTCGTAGGTAAGAACAGTTCTATCTCCGAAAGCCCTAAGCCACGTAAAAACATTCAAAACATAAATTACAAGCGTCTAGTTTTTGGTTTTGTTGGGCAAGGCTATGATATGGTAATGTTATAATTTGTAGTATGGCTTGATACTCTTGGAAATTATAACATACCAAAGTGTAAGTTCCATATACCTTGGCCTTACATATATAGGAATGATGAAGATCATACCACGATGCACAAGATAGTGATCAAGTGCAAGAGCCATATCATATCACTTTTTGCATATGATGTTTCTTTGCATCTTATATTGCGTGTATGGTGATTTAGTAGCATTATAAGATGATCCCTCATTTAAAATATCAAGATAAAAATGTGTTCTTCCTTTAGTATGCACCGTTAAGAAAGTTCGTCGTTTCGAGACACCACATGATGATCGGGTGTGATAGACTCTATGCTCACATACAACGGGTGTAAGACATTTTTACACACAGGAGTACTACGGTTCTTACTTGGCGAGCCTAGCATGTACAGACATGGCCTCGGAACACGAACCGAAAGGTAAAGCATGAATCATATGGTTGATATGATGACCATCTAGATGCTCGCCTTTGAAGCTACACCAACTCACGTGATGATCGGTCCTGGTGTAGTGGATCTAGTTCATGTAATCACCAAAAAGACATGAAGGATGTTGTTTTTTAGTGGAAGTTCATTTGTAATTTGGATTAGTTGAACTCAAACTATCATAAACTTACTATAAATAAACTTTGCAAATTCCGTTGTAGATGGCACCACCTGCTTTTAATTTCAATGTGTTCATGGAGAAAGAGAAACGTGTAATGAATGGTAGAAACTTTACCAACTAGGCCCTAAACTTGAGGATTTTCCTCACTGCTGCACAAAAGCAATATGTGATAGAAGCGCCGCTAGGCCCCCTACCACGTGATGATGCTTCTGACAATGTAAAGAATGTTTACTTAAGTAATCAGGAGGGCCACAACATTGTTTGGTTGTAGCATACTATATGGAATAGATCCGGAACTCCGAAAGCATTTCGAGAATAGCAATTCCTTTGATACCATGGGTGAGTTGAAAATGCTTTTTGATACCCATGCTGCCGTAGAGAGTTATGATGCTTCAAAAAAGTTCTTTAGTTGCATGATGGAGGAGAACATCTCCGTAAGTGAGCACATACTCAAAATGTCTGGGTACGCCGATATGCTTGTGGCTTTGGGAATAATGATTCTCATTAACTTAGGCATACATCATGTTCTCCAATCTCTGCCACCAAGGTATAAGAGCTTCGTGATGAACTATATGGTGCAGGCATGAAGAAGTCTCTCCCCGTGCTTCTATCAATGCTTAAGACTGCTGAAGTGGAGATTAGGAAAGAACATCAAGTGTTAATGATCAATAAGACCACCAGTTTCAAGAAAGACAAGAAGGGTAAATAGAAGGGTAACTTCAAGAAGGTCAGCAAATCTGTTGCTGTGCCTGAGAAGAAAACCGGGGTTGGCCCTAAGTCTGATACCAAGTGCTACTATTGTAAGGACTGGCCACTGGAAGCGCAACTGTCCCAAATATTTGGCATACAAGAAGGCTGGCAAGATGAACAAAGGTATATTTGATATACATGTTATTGATGTGTACTTAAATAGTACTCGCAGTAGCACCTAGGTATTTGATATTGGATCGGTTGCTAATATAGTAACTCAAACCATGGGTTGTAGAACAAGCAACCGCTAGCAAGGGATGAAGTCACAATGCATGTCGACAATGGATCAAGAGTTGATGTGATCGTCGTCGAAACGCTGCCTCTCCATTTACCGTCTGGATTAGTTTTAAACCTCAATAATTGTTATTTGGTGCCTCATTTGAGCATGAACATTGTATCTGGATCGTGTTTATTGCAAAACGTATTCCTTTGAATCGTAAAACAATGGTTGTTTGATTTATATGAAAATATCTTTTATGGTCATGCACCTGTGATGAATGGTTTATTTCTTTTGAATCTCGATAGTAGTAATACACATATTCATAATGTAGATGCCAAAAGTAATAAAATTAATGATGATATATCTATATATATGTGGCACTGCCATCTAGGTCATATTGGCGTAAAACGCATGAAGAAGCTCCATTTTGTTGGACTTTTAGAATTGTCTGAGGTAGTCTCGGCAAGTTTCTCTGGCCTTCTGGGTGCAACACTGAAGATCTTCGACCGTGCAGGGCCTCATGTATGTGCCTTCGAAATTCCAAAAGAACGCACTTTTCATATCATACCAGTTGTGAATTGTATTCTTTGGGAGTTTATTGAGCCATGATCGGGCCGTCTTCCGCAACATCAGTGGGAGATACTGGACTACGACCAAGTTGTTTCCTCCTTTGGCGATATAATAGGCCTGGAAGAAGTCCTGGAGCTAGGTGTCTGGCCGAGCCACACCGTCGTAGGGTTGAATGTGCCTTGAGATAGCAAATCCCTCCAGAAAATTTGTTCATCGGATATGTGGCCCAAAAAACTTTGGACCCACGAATATGATGTCTGACTCATAGCGTCGCGCCTCTATGTTTGAGTTGATCTGGTGCCTGGCATCACTTGGTGATAGGGAGCACCGTCTCGGATGTTCGTTGTGGCTGCGGTGTCGTGGAGTTGGGTCTCTGCTTCCCCCACCACCTCCTCTATCGCGGCACCCTCCCTGACTCCCATGGGAGACGTTATGAGCACTACTTGGTGGAGAGGATGGTGATGGTGGGTTATTTATGGCTGATCACTGGCCTCCATTCGGGGCTTCGGGGCGACAGCCACCGTGCCGGCTTGATCCAGCATGGTCGTCGTCGTTCCTTCGTTCGTAGTTGTCATCATTATGGCGAGGCTCAGCCGGATGGCTTGTGTGTCTAGGAGGTGGCATTGTTTTTTGATCCTGCTCCCGATGTCACGCTTCATCTTCTTCCCTGTGGTGATTTGACAGCAGTCAGGGAGGTTGTTGTAGAACCATTTCTTCTATGGCGTCCCGCTCTACGGCTGGGGAAACAATGCTCCAACCACGTGCCATTCTGTGCCGCTGTCCTAAAGAGCCAGTTCTTAAATAAGTATCATCCCGAGGGTCAGAGCAGTGACACCGGTCCGGTTTCTGATGGGGCCTTGTGTCATGTTGTTGGGTCGTGTCTGCATGCGACATTGGTCTGATTTGGAGACCAGTTTTCCGCTGAAAGATGTGGTGGCTTTTTGTTGTTCTAGGCCCTTGTTCAGTAGTGCTACACTCATCCGGACCTGCTCTGGAGTTGGATTATTCGCTAGGATCTCTCAGGACCCAGCAGTATTTTCTACCGGCATGTTATACACCCGTTTTCCTTTGCTATCGATCTGAGGCTGTCCCACGACTATATTTGATTTGTTTCCCTCCAAAAACGGATTTGTGAACTTCTAGGTTTTCGTTGGCCAGCTCAGGGTCATTTCGGGTATTCTGATGCTACAGGGAGTTGTACTGTCCTACATATGCAATGCACTACTTCTCCTCGAAGAGATGAGCGGTTTCATCCAAGAGTACATGGTGTTGCGCTTCTTGGGCTAAGGCCCTTTCCTCCAACTCGTCCGGTGTAAGATCCTAGGTGGTTAGGATCGGCGTTGTAAGTGCCTCTCTGAGGATTTCGCGGGCACCTTAGGTAACCACGTGTCCATCCAACGGAGCCTATTTTGGTTCTTCAGGGATCACAACATCGTCTGAAACCTCCTCATATTCTTTGACGACCTCCTCTTGAGCTAGAAGATCCTTAGCTGGATTCTTGTTTTTCTTATTCTTCTTTGACTTATTGGCCTTACCGGTCCATGTGGAAAAGACGGCTTTTGTTCCGATTCCTAGAGTCAAGCTTCTATCAGTACTCTCGTACATTTGAACGTTGGGATTTTCTCTGAGATGCATATCATCTTGTGGTTCGGGAGAGTTTTCATCGAATCTCTCATCGATACTATTGTAGGGACTTAGATCCAGACCTTCCTTCTTTTGTAGCCTTGGAGTTGATCTCCTCTTCGATTTCTTCTTCAAACACCCGGAATTCTGCTGACGTCATGGAATCTCCTGGGGAAGAGGGTGTGTTGGTGTTTGTTTCGGTTGCGTCCAACACCGATTCATTGTCGTCTCTAGTATCGGTAGTCGGATACAGAGCCAACGTATCCAATGAAGTGTGATCCATGCTCTCTGAGGTAGTTGAGGCCCTCTTCCTTAGCTTCCTCGAAACATTTTATGGTCTCGAGAACTGCATCTGTGTTGACTATGCTACTCATCATCATCCTCTTCACGGTGTGCTTCATAAGCGATTTTCCTGCTCCAACATTGGTAGAGCTAGGTCCGGAGTTGTTGCTGCTTTGATCTTCTTGAGATTCAACCTCCTGGGGGAGATCTTCTTCAGATCTGATCTTCCCCATGATC